>CM024757.1:156697332-156803084 GCA_014218235.1 Colocasia esculenta
CCATGGTGCTTTGGACACTGTCCCCTTTGGACACGTGAGTATTTCTTCGCTCTTAGCACCCTTTCCTTTTCTTGTATGACTGACAATTGACTGACAGACTGTGTATTTGTGATGTGCAGGTCGACTGGACTCCCTATGCTGGGGAGGACTGATAATTGTAAAATTGTTCATGTTAAATTTCATACATTTAGTCAATTTTAGACATTCGTTGTCTGTAAATAAAGTGTATTTCGATTTTAATTTTTATTTTATCCCGAAATAGGTTTTAAAGTATATTAGTTAAAATTTTGGATAGAATACATAGTTAGAATTTTCATTTATAAAGTCAATGCTTTTTAAATAAATTGACTAAAAATGTTTCTTTTTTTGCAAGTACATTGTACAAAAATTTTTTTTGGTCTTCTTATATTTAAATAATTCTTGTAAATAAATTAGATTTTAAATAAACTTTAGTTAAATAAATAAATCAAAACCAATCATGCCACATACCCTCCTCATAAATCCATTGCGCCATTACCCTTATCTCGGCCAACCCACCACTGAAACTTTTATTAATAAGTTTTTTTTTATTACCACACCTATCATTCTACCACATGTACCATTAAAACCCCACTTAAAAAACCCATTTTTTTATTTTTCTTCCCCACTAGGTCGGCAGAAGCAGTTGCAAGCTGGAGGCGGTGCTCGGGCGATGGAGACCTGGACGATTTGGAGCAGAAGCGCGGCTGGGCAGGTGTGCTGCGCGTGGAGCTGGTGGTGGTGCATGTGAGGCAGCCAGGGCACTGCCGTGAGTGGCAGGCATGAGCAACGGAGGCCAGCTGTGATGGGGAGCCCGTGCGGATCTGCTGATCGGATTGGGCTGGGGCGCGGCGCTGGGCGGTTTGGTGGCGTGCAGAGGCAGAGCGAGTTGAGCTATGCTGGCGATCCTGCTGCGCTGGAGATCCTAGTGCAAAAGGTATGTGCAGGTGATGGCGCTGAGGGGCTTGCCAGGCCATCCGGGCATGTGTCGATCTGGTACGTGCCGATCTCGTGCGTGGCAGAGCTGGGAAGAGGTGAAGGCAGGAAGAGGTGCAGAGCAGAGGCACCTGGAACCCTATAAAAGGACCTCAAGGTCCTCTTCCCAAAGAGTTGCAGTTTTTAGAATTTTTAAATTTTATTTCTGTTCTTCCAGAGCCAGTCAGACTTTCAGGAGTTTATTTCTTCTGTTCAGAACCTGGGCTTCGCCATTTCAAGTTCTTGAGATTTTAGCTTTCTGCTAGTTTTCCATATTTTCTTTTCCGCAGAGCAATGAGGGAGTTCGCAGTTTTTGGGATTTAATTTGTTCTGTATTATCTTCTGTTCTTAGTGAAATCGAGGCAGTGCAATTGCTCAATCTTCTGTTCTTAGTTTAATTTCTCATTTCAATCTTACAATTTCTTCTGTGCTGTGTGGATCTGTTCCATTGGAGATTTGTGGAATTCGGCATTTGTGAGATTTTCAGCATTAGTTGGGGAGTTGAGTTCTTTGTGGTTTCTACAAGGTTGGCGAGTTCAGATTGTGTGGAGTTCGGCTGTCTGGAGGATGATCCAGGGGCACTTGCTGTGCCATTTCTTCTAAATTGCTTTGTCCCTTCTTGCTATTGGTAAGATCAATTCAGGAGAGTTCGGTGTTTTCCTTTTTCAGAATTGTTCTTTCTTTTGTAAGCATTTGAGCATTTGACTGTTCTGCTGTGGGAAGGGGGTTGGTGATTTTTGTTAGATTTTCATCTCTACTGTAAGCAACTAGAGAGGGCGATTTGGGAGTGTTCTTTTGCCATTTCTTTTGTGTCCAGAGTGGAGTTTCTTCTTTGTTTCTGTGTTGAGATTGGTCCTGCAACTTTGAGATGGTTCTTCTACTGTGAAGGTCCTGCAACTTTGAGATAATTTTTGGGTTTTTGTCAAGTTCTTCTTCAGTTCGGCTGCTATAGGATGGGGGTGATTTCATGAGGATTAGGAGATTGTATAATTTGTTTTGGAGTTACTATTTCGTTCTTATTTTCTGTTCTTCATAGCACGAGGATTCCGAATTAGTTGTTCTTATTTTCCGTTCTTAATAACTATTCATCCCCTGTGCTCCAGGGGTACATTGATTTGAAAGTTTTCTTTTAAAGATTTCTGTCTATTGTTTTCATCCCTCGAGCTGTGAGGGTACATTGATATCATTTGTCTTTTCATTACAATTCAGCTTGTTCCTTCATTAAATTTGATCCGTCAAGATTTTGAGCGATTTGGTCGGTACTGTTTACTTATTTACTTTTAATGCATTATCGAATGGTGTCAAGTCAAAGTAGTTTAAGTCAAATTTTATTTAGCCTCTCCGTGGATATGACCTGCTCTCATCACTTTACTAGTTCATTTTTGCTATTTTAATTTGTGAGACAGTTTAGAGGAAGTGCACATATTGACTTGTGCGAGGAACTCTGGACAACGAAAATGCACAGTCAACAATGCCGCACGTTCATCTTGGCGTCGTTGCCGGGGAGGCATTAGAGTTTGATTTAATTCCGCTTTGATTTGATTTCATTTGCATTGGACCTTTTATTGACTTGTTATTGGGCTTCTTATTTCAGATTTGCATAAGGAGTGGAACATGGAGATTGGGCTTGACCATTGAAGCCCATTAGAGGGAGCTTGCTGATTTCATTTCAAATTTACTTTGAATTCATAATTTTAGATAGAAGAGTGTGAGTGAAAATTTGTAGTGAGGAATTCATGTACTCTCTGTGCATGTACAGAGATTTTTTTCTCGTTGGCATGTAATAATTTGACTCTTTGTGGTTTGTGTGGTTTGAGACTAGTCTATAGTACCACTTCATATTTTCTTAGTTAGATTCCATTTCATTTAGTTCAAAAACCAAATAAAAATTAAAATAATCTAAAATCTAAAAAAATTCCAAATCGCTCTTTCATGTTAGCCGTTTGTTTGTAAATAAAACTTCCATTTCTCAAGATTAGAAACACTTGTTTTAGGACATTCATCATTTTAATAGTCATTTGAATTCCATTTCTTTTTCTTGCATTGAAGAGTGCGGGGGAAAGGTAAGACTTCCAACGCTTGTTTCATGCATTAGACTTATCATTAGAAACCTCTTGTTTGAACTTGATTGTTGCACTTCATATTTTTAAATGGGACTGCTTAAGGGCTTCACCCTTTAGAAATAATAAAGATAAGGTGGGGGATTTCATCACCCTTTCCTTTGCCCAAAAATCACAAAAATTTTCCACATTCTTACATTTGCCTAAACTTTCAATAAAAGCCAGTAGATGTGGCCCTAGGGTTCATAATTAGATTTATCCTTTCTTAATTTCAAAACTTCTCTTTAAGTCTGGTGTCTAGGATTAGAGGTTAAAAAGCTTACGCTTAAGTGAGTTAGAGGTTATTTAATTGGGTCCTTGCGAAAGCAAGGGGGGCCTCCCTCTACTCCACTCTTACCTGGCCGGTACAAGAAGAGTTAGGATTGGACTAAGCAAGCATAAATTTGATTTTGAGAAAAATAACATAAGTCCAAGGAACACTTAGAGTTTATGATTATTTGTTTTGAAAGTGTGTGATTGTTTGTGTTTGTCATAAAAATTCAAAAATCAATAAAAATCTAAAAAATTCAAAAATCATAAATAGAAACCTTTTTCAACTATGCATGCTTGGTAGACGTTCTCTGGACTTAGATTTGGCTCAACCTATAGACGAGATTAAAAGATTCTTTCATAGGATGGCCAACCAAGATCAAAACCAAATTGCTAGGAATATGGAGGAAGTTGCACCCAGACAGATGAAGGAGTATTTTATTCCTTCTAACTATCAACCTGCTACTTGTATCAGGCCGGAAATTCCGGCAAATCATTTTGAGATCAAGCCAGGAACCATTCAGATGTTGCCATCCTTCTATGGCAATCCCAATGAAGACCCCTACAAACACATATATGAGTTCCTAGAGATTTGTTCCACTGTAAGGATCCAGAATTTCACTGAAAATGCTTTAAGATTGACCCTATTCCCATTCTCTTTAAAAGATAAGGCCAAGCATTGGTTGGGAACCATAGGGAGAGCCATTACAACTTGGCCAGAAATGCAGCAGGAATTTTTGAAGAAATTTTACCCCATTGGCTTAACAAATACAATGAGAAGAGCAATCACTAGATTCTCCCAACACCCGGGAGAATTAATGCACGAATCATGGGAAAGATTGAAGGAGTTGTTTAGAAAATGCCCCCATCATGGTCTGTCGAGGTGGCAAATTGTTCAAGCTTTTTATGAAGGATTAACATAATCGAATAGGCAGATGGTTGATGCCTCGTGTGGAGGAGCATTTATGACTAATAGTGAGGATGAGGCATATAATCTTTTTGAAACATTGAATGAAAATTCTATCAATTATGCCTCACTCTACTCTGATGAAAGAGCATTAGGACCTGTAAAGAAGGCGGGGATGTATGAAGTAAGAGGGAGAGGAGAATCAGATTCTAGGGTAGAAGATCTGATAGCTAGACTTGATCAGAGATTGGAGCAGAAGTTGGAACAAAAATTTGATCAACTACTATCTTTCACTGCGTAGCACCCCGAAAATTTTAATTACATAAAAATTCAAATAAATGGAAATAAATAATTTCCATAATATCGGAGTATTTAAAACATACGTACCATTATCGTATGTGCTAAAACACATCGTAAAATTTCATAAAAATTATAAATCAACCCTAATATTATTACTAAATGTTTCACAAAGAAATTTGTGCCAAGAAAAATCAGATCATCCAAGTTTAAAGTGTTTCGCGACTTATTATCGTAATTCATGAATAAGTCGTAACATCATTATCACATGTCCGTGGATGAGTCAGAAAATTAAATAAAAATAATATATGGACTTCAAATATATCCTCTAATGACCCATCAAGAAATTTGGTTCAATAAAAATTATTTGGGCTAGGTTTAAGAGTTATTGTGACTGATTATCTAAATAAGGAAACAAATCGGAAAACCGTTAACACGGAAATACGACGCAATCAAAAATTAAATAAAAGTGTTGGGGAGACTTCCAACATTATATATTGATGACCCATTATCATAATTGGGCCAATGGGCAACATTTGGCCCAAAAATCAAATAAAGCTAGAAAATACATAGAAATTCGTAACCATAAATAAGCTGAAATTAAAAAGAGACATTAGAGTTGAATTGGGATGCAATCATGCATTCATGGCAACCCAAATTCGTGCCTAACTATGAGGGGAGGTTTCCTAATGCCTCACACACTCAAAGGGAGGAGGAAATCATCAAAAATAGGAAACCAAACAGGCCAATCCCGAAATCCTCTTTTCCTATTTATAATAGGACTCCTAAACACCATGATTACTTAAATACTCTTCACCCAAACCCTAGGAATGAATTTAGAACTTGCTAGGGTCGTGTGGAGGAGCTCTTGGTGGCTGAGGAGCTGTGGAACGACCACAAGAAGCCGTTCTTCTTCCCCTTCTCATCTGCTGCGACCTGCACAAACCACTCTCTTGAAGTCGACCAAAGGTATGTTTTCTCGGGCCAAATTTTAACATATCCTATACCAATGTGTAGAGCATCAAGTTACCTTTCATTTCCCACTAGTTTCATTGAATTTCATTTAGTAGATTTTGAATTATAAGTGTTTTGCCAAAGTCGCGCACTGTTAGAGCTTTTCCCGTTCTTCTTATTATTCACACGATTTGTGATCGAATTAGACTAAATCATAAATATAAAAGTTCTTCTACTGTAGTCATGATCATCTTTCATGTTCAACGTTTTGTCTAAAACTCTTTAGTTAGAGAGTTATGAACCCCGTAAGAGAGTCATGCATAATACTGTGTTTTCGGGTTTGCAGTTAGCCTTAGGTTCTTCCTGTTTTGCTTGAGATTTAAGAATGAAGTAGGTCAAGCCTCCAACATGAAAGTTCTTGTATTAATCTATATGGTCATCTTTCATGTTAAATGTTTTGCTTAAAGATCATTATTAGAGAGTTATAAACTTCGTAATAAAGTCATGCATGATACTGCGTTTTCTGGTTGCATTTAACTTTCACTTACTCATGTTTTTCACAAGGTTCAAGACCGAATTAGGTTAAAACCCCAACAACAAAGTTCTTATACTAGTTGTCCTTGTCATCTTTTATGTTAGACGTTTTGTCCAAATATCAGTATATCTCATGTTACAAGTCTAACATGTAAGTCGCCATGAAGTCATGCATGTTTAGGGCTTTACCATGTTCTTCCTGTATTTCATGCATTAGAGACCGATTCAGACCCAGCCCACAACACAAAAGTTCTTCCAATAGATGTCCTCAACATTTTCTATGTTGTAAGTTTTGTCTAAAGGTCAGCATATAGAGAGATATAGGTGTTTCATGAATATCACCCTATGTCAATCATGGTAGTCTAAACCAAGAGCATGTCAGATCCCTGTCGGGCTCAGGCGCAGACCCTGTGAACGCGACGGCCCGATATGTCGCATTCTGAGGTTGGGTCGCGACAGTACCTCTGTCGCGTTCTGGTTGCGACAGTACCCATGTCGCCTTCTGCCTGCCTGATCTGACACCCCGTCGCCTTCCTTATAGGGATATGTCGCGATCTCAGAACTTTACCTGAAACCATGTGTTTTCATGCATAGTTTTCCGCATATACCCAAGATCTGTTTAAATATGATATTTACTGTGTAGGTTGCATGTCTTGGGTCTGAGCATTACATGATTGTTATTTAATGGCTTAAAATTGATTAACCCATTTAAAAGCTTTAATTACATGAATGCTATTCTAAGTGCTCCTTAAATGTTATGATCCATTCATGTTTCTTGTGATTTAATCTTCCTACTGTTCTTCCACGTTTAAATGATAATGGTTATCATAAAATCCTGCAATCCATGATTAGTTAAGTGCATAGTTTTATTCCATGTTATATTGTCAAGTGTTTCCTGCGATTTTGAGACCGATGGTTCGTGAATTGAGACATGTGTACCGCACTACACACTAGCACTATTAGGTAGCCTTTTCTTGGGAAATTGGAAACTCTCTACCGGTCATTCCGAATCGGTAGACTAGCGACCTTTTCACCAAGGCCTCCGTAAATCTCCTCTGACCATGGATTCCCACATGGCCGACGAGTTGGTTGTACCATTGAAGTTCCCTGGAGATAGCGTGCACTTCCTTTCTCTTCTTGATCTCGTGAGTGTGACTTACAAACTAGACTAAAGCCATTAATGTAAAGATTGAACGAAAGTATAAATTGTACCGTTATGCTGCCGAATTTATCTCTTGACCATTGTTCTCATGAAATCATGTTCAATTTAATTATTACTTCTTATCATCATCATCATGAACATGACATTACACATACTACGTTTTGAAACTCTCATTGGTCATTATTAATGACTGTGGGTATCTACATTTTAAAATTTACATGAGATGCTGACAGGGCACGGCGTGTGTCCAAGGGCTCCAATCTAGCCCCAATGACGGCGAGTCATAGATATACTGTTAACCATGGGGTATAATGATTACTGGTGTTGCATCTGCGCTGGGAGTACTTTCTTGCTTGTTGAATGATAGATACAATACCACATACACATGTCCTGGTGTACATTCTTGATGGATCTTTTCTTGGTGTACATTGGTGTCTACGTGCCTGATTAGTGTTACTTGATCGTGCTTGTGAAATCTTGCTTGCTTGCTTGCGTGATATGGCCATCCTGCATTTAATGCAATTAATGATATCTTGCGTTTCTTGACATCAATTGAAATCTTGCGTGCTTGTGCAAAGTGATCTATTGCTAGTTCTATCTCGTTCACCAATCTTGTTCTATCGTAATCACTCTCTCTAGCTTGTTTTATATATATCATGTCTTAACGAGTTTTATTCGTACTTGCATATCATTCATCGTACTTGCCTAGTTCTAAAATGTTAATCACTTATATCATTGCCCGCACATTGAGATATAAATCTTACTGGGCTAGTTTGCTCATTCCCTACTTTTACCCCACCTAGGTGACTATGAAGTTCAAGAGGAAGAGCAAGTCGAGGATGGGAATGCGTCCGAGTGATGAGCGTTCCAACTATGAGTCTAGTTATAGTAATTTGCTTTGAGAGTTAGAACATGTAGCAGGAAGTGAGAAGTATTATGTACTTTCCTTTCATTGAGTTTTAGTCCTGTAATAGTTTCTATTTGAAATACAATGAGCTGAGATTTGATTACAATTTATATTGAGTTCAACATATGAGCCCTATTGTGATGTTGTGTTGATATACATTTAGTGCGCGCTAGCTAGAGGCTTATTTGCCGACTGTCCACGTCTCGGAATATCGACTCGAATTCTTCGAATTAATATCCGCTGCGTAATTCTCGGGACGTGACACACTGGGCAAGCCACACCCAAATTTTCTCAACAACCTGAAACTTGTGCTAGCCCAGCTCACTCTACCAATGCTTGTCCCACTACTGCCCAATTACACCCTTTTATTCAAGAACAAGTTCAAGCTGCTCAAGGTTTCTCCAAACCCTCCTATGATCCATATTCTAACACATACAATCCTGGTTGGAGAAATCACCCAAATTTTTCTTGGAAAAATCAATCTGAACAAGTTTCTCAACCTGCCTTTAAGCAAACCATGTACGGTCAATCCTATTCCAATCAGAATTCAGGATTTGGCCAATCTTCTTACTCCAAACCTCCACATGTCCAAGGAAATCAAAACTCCAATCAACTTGCTCATACCAATTTCCAACAACCTTCATATCAACCACCACCTCCTCAGCCCAATTAGGAAGATAAAATGAATCAACTTCAAAACATGATGGCAACTTTATGCCAAACTGTGCAAGAACAACAAAATCAATATCAAACTCAAAACTAAAATTTTCAACAAAATTTGACAAGGATAGAGTCTCAAATTGCTGATGTTTGTCAAAGGAGGGAATCAGGGCAATTGCCAAGTCAAGCTGTAGCAAATCCAAGGAATAACCCTCCCGGATTTTACCAGAACCAGCAATACCATCAGGCCCAAGGGTACAGACCACCACCTGCTCGACCGAATGCACCTCCACCACAAACCCACAACAAGCTTTTGTCCAGAACATTCCCGTACCACAAAATCAAAATCACCTATACAACAGGATCACCCTCCTGCCCAAGCTAGGGCCCTCAAGTAGAAAATGCAAAAACTGTGTCTACCTTAAGAAGTGGAAGAATTAGAACAAATCCTCACCCTGCAAGAGGATAAAGAAAATGAAATTGAACTTGAAACTGAAGAAGAGTTTGAAGAGAATGTTGAAAAATCCAAGGGAAAGAGAAAATGATTGAAAAATCTCTAGAAAAAATCAAATTGAATGAAGATCCAAGCTGTACATTCCAAAGTCCCTTTTCCTGAAGCTTTAAAGCCAAAATCCAAAAATAAACCAACTGGTAATGAAGAACTCTTGGAACTGTTTAAGCAAGTTTGCATCATCATTCCTCTCCTTGATGCCATCAAGCATGTGCCTACCTATGCCAAATTTCTAAAAGAAATGTGTACTCCAAAACGAGAAGTGAGAAATAAAACCGAAACCATCATTCTTCCAGAAATTGTGAGTACCATTGTCTTGAATCAACTCCATAAAAAGCTCAAAGATCTAGACACTCCACTAATTCCTTGCACTATCGGTGGAGTCACTTTTGAGAGCGGCCTTTTAGATTTGGTAGCTAGTGTCAATCTCCTACCTTCTGCCATTTTTGAGAAATTCAAGCTAGGAGAGTTGAAACCCACTTCTGTTGTCCTTCAACTAGCCGATCATTCTGTCACCACTCCTAAAGGCTTAGTTGAGGATGTTATTGTGAAAATCAATGATTGTTACTTCCCTGCCGATTTCATCATTCTGGACATGAACACTCCTCAAGATTTAACTCAGTCCACCATTATCCTTGGTAGACCTTTTTTGGCCATAGCCAGGGCTAACATTGATTGTGCTACCGGGATGATGGATATATCATTTGGAGATAGGCGGTTAGTATCAACATTTTTAGGGCATCCAGGCACCATGATCAAGAAGAAAGTTGTCTAGTGGTAGACACCTTGGAAGAATCTTGCGTGGAAGAAATGGTAGACTAACCCTGTGCTCTAGGGTTTGAGGGAGAGGAAGGACAATTTAATTCCTTATTTCTAGATAGTGATCTAGCAATTCCATCTGAGTGTCCTCCTAAGGTTGAGCTAAAACCACTCCTTGCTAGTTTGAAGTACATCTTTCTTGGAGAGAACGAGACTTGGCCCATCATAATTGCTAGTGATCTTGAGGAAGGGCAGGAGAAGAAATTGATTGAAGTTTTGAAGAGTCATAAGAAAGCTATAGGTTGGACAATTGATGATTTGAGAGGGATAAGTCCTTCATTGTGCACACATCGCATATACATAGAAGAAAATGCTAAAAGTTCAAAAGAAATGCAAACAAGGCTTAATCACAACATGAAAGAAGTTGTTAAAAAGGAGATTGTCAAATGGTTAGATGTTGGATTCATTTATCCCATCTCTGATAGCCAGTGGGTTAGTCCAACTCAAGTTGTGCCGAAAAAGTCAGGACTAACTATAATTCAAACTGAAAAGGGTGAGCTCATTCCCACTAGGCTGGCAACAAGATGGAGAGTGTGCATTGACTATCGCAAATTGAATGCGATGACCAAGAAAGACCATTTCCCCTTGCCTTTCATTGACCAAATCTTAGAGAAACTGGCAGGCCAAAAATTCTTTTGCTTCCTTGATGGATATTCAGGGTATAACCAAGTGTCCATTCACCCTGAGGACCGAGAAAAGACCACCTTCACATGTCCATTTGGAACTTTTGCCTTTAGACGCATGCCCTTCGGGCTGTGCAATGCCCCTACAACTTTTCAACGTTGCATGCTATCTATTTTCTCAGACATGGTTGGGGATTACTTAGAAGTCTTTATGGATGATTTCTCTGTGTTTGGAAATGACTTTGATTCGTGCCTCGACCATTTGACTGAAGTGCTCAAAAGATGCATTAATGCCAATCTTGTCTTAAGTTGGGAAAAGAGCCACTTCATGGTTAAGGAGGGGATTGTCTTAGGACATATTGTCTCAGAGAGAGGGATAGAGGTAGATAAAGCCTAGGTAAATCTCATTTCCGAATTGCCTCCTCCCAACTCTGTCAAACAAATTAGATCCTTCCTTGGTCATGCAGGATTCTATAGGAGGTTCATCAAGGACTTTTCAAAAATTGCAAGGCCATTGACTTCTTTGTTGAAAGACACTCCTTTCATCATTGACGAAGCTTGTCATAAAGCATTTGAGGACTTAAAAGACATTTTGACCAGAGCTCCAATTCTACAATCTCCAGACTGGTCATTACCATTTGAGATAATGTGTGATGCTTCAGACTTTGCAACAGGTGCTGTTTTGGGTCAGAAAACTGATAAAGGATCTGTAGTGATTTATTATGCAAGCAGAACATTGAATGACACTCAGATTCGATACACAACCACTAAGAAAGATCTCCTAGCTGTTGTCTTTGCCTTAGAAAAGTTCAGATCTTATCTTTTAGGGGCCAAAATCATTGTTTTCACTGACCATGCTGCCTTGAGGCATTTGCTTGCCAAAAAGAATGCCAAGCCTAGGTTGATCAGATGGATCCTTTTATTACAGGAGTTTGATCTGGAAATTCATGATAAGAAAGGGTCCAAGAATGTGGTAGCTGACCATTTGTCCAGAATAATTTCCCCAGACTCCATGCCTATTGGAGATGCTTTTCCGGATGAGCACATTTTAGCTGTCTCCAATATTTCATCTCCATGGTACGCACACATTGTGAATTACAAAGTCATTGGACGAGTACCTGGAAATTGGACCAAAAATGAAAGAGAGATATTCTTTGCTAAGGACAAGTATTTTATTTGGGAGGATCCGGAGCTATTTTTCATTCGACCAGACCAAGTGATAAGAAGATGCGTCCCTGAGAGTGAGCATCAAAGTGTCCTCAAGTTTTGCCATTCTCTTGCTTGTGGAGGGCATTTTTCAGGAAAGAAGACCGCTGCTAAGGTCTTAGACTCTGGTTTCTACTGGCCCACATTGTTTAAGGATGCCCACCAATTTTGTAAGGACTGTCCTAGATGTCAAACAATGAGAAATATTTCTAAGAAGGATATGATGCCTCTTAACCCGATCCTGGTTGTAGAAATTTTTGATGTATGGGGGATAGACTTTATAGGACCTTTTCCGCCATCCTTTGGATACACGTATATTTTAGTTGCTGTTGATTATGTGTCCAAATAGATAGAAGCCATTGCCACAAAGACTAATGATCATAAGGTAGTAATCAAATTTGTTCAGAAAAACATCTTTTCAAGATTTGGGTGCCCAAGGCAATCATTAGTGATGGAGGACAACATTTCATCAACACTCAGTTTAGGACCCTCCTAAGGAAGTATGGGATCACCCATAAGCTGGCAACACCTTACCATCTGCAAACTACTGGCCATGTGGAAGTATCAAATAGGGAGATAAGAACATTCTTCAGAAGACAGTTAGGCCTGATAGGAAAGACTGGTCAGAGAGGTTAGATAATGCATTATGGGCCTACCGAACTGCTTTAAAGACTCCCATTGGAATATCCCCTTACCGGCTTGTTTTTGGAAAATCTTGTCATCTGCCGGTCGAACTTGAGCATAGAGCCTATTGGGCTATTAAACAGGTAAATCTTGATTTAGCCCAAGCTAGTCAACAAAGGACCCTACATCTGAATGAGCTAGAAGAGCTCAGAAATGAAGCCTATGAAAGTTCCAAGATATATAAAGCCAAGGCCAAAGCATTCCATGATAAACACATTCATAGAAAAACATTGCAAGTGCATGATAAGGTTTGGTTATTTAATTCAAGGCTTCGTCTGTTTCCAGGAAAATTGAAGTCTTGATGGGATGGTCCTTACACTGTTATCAAAGCTTACGACAATGGTACTGTCATCATTCTTGACCATAAAACTGGACAATCGTTCACTGTTAATGGGCAGAGGTTAAAATATTTCGTTGAAAGCCCACCTTCTTTGAAAATTGAGTCTACCAAGCTAGCTGAGCCAAATAGAGCCTAATTGCGTCCGGTTGAAGACGGTAAACTTAGCGCTTTTGGGAGGCAACCCAAGTGTACATATTTTCTTTATCAGGTAATTCTCTGTCTTACTTTCTTTTCCTAAAAATAAGTAGGGGGGAGGTAGAATAAGCATGCATTTGTAGTCCCCATCCTAACTAATGCTTCGTTTTCTTTCTTTATTTTGAGCATGCGTAAATAAAAATTTCACAATATTTCATCTTTGAATAAAAATGTCTGGCATTGCGAGACACAGACTATGTGTCTGATGTTTAACCATTAAAATTTTGCGGTTGTCACATCCCTTTGCAGACATCCATGTTAGGTAGTCTCTAATAAAGGATTACATGTACTTCTTGTCTACCTTATGTAAGGATTTATGACAAGAAGTTTTTATACACACACTACACAGCCACTTAGACTAGCTGAATCCGAATGTAGCAAATTTGTCAAGACTAGTAGGAGAGAGGTGATTGGTTTTCTCCCTTCCCCTTAAGTGAATTGTGAAGGAAGTGAAGGTGTGTGATCAAGGAACCTGACTGTCTATCCTTCCTTTAAGAGGAAAAGAAAAGAAAAGAAAAAGCAAAAGAAAATATATCCATGAAAAATACTCCGGATCTGAGTAAAGTTGGACTCGCTACTCTTGAAAAGTGATGGGTTGTGCAGCATTATGGATCAAAAAAAAAAAAATCTGAGTGCACAAAGTGCAAATAAAGGGACAAAAGTCCTCAACTCAGAGAAATAATCCTCAAGGAAGATGGGCAAATGGAACTGAGAGAAACAACCCAATCTGACTGAGCAAGGATCTTATTCCACAATTCTTTTCTTCCCTCTCGAATTAATCTAATCTCAAATACTAGTTGAGGCAGAGAGCTCCAAGAGGGCTGATGTGAACTCTTAAGTGAGCTATCATTTGTGCACTAATTTCTTGACATAAGCCCTTACAATTAGGAAAGACATATCTTTACATTAATCTTTTACATGATGACTATTTAGCATGAGACATTACATCTTCTAGTCCTACATTTGAAGTAATTTTTATTGCTAAGGGACTAGCAATGTTCAAGTAGGGGGGAGTGATAATTGTAAAATTGTTCATGTTAAATTTCATACATTTAGTTAATTTTAGACATTCGTTGTCTGTAAATAAAGTGTATTTTGATTTTAATTTTTATTTCATCCCGAAATAGGTTTTAAAGTATATTAGTTAAAATTTTGGATAGAATACATAGTTAGATTTTTCATTTAATAAAGTCAATGCTTTTTAAATAAATTGACTAAAAAATGTTTTCTTTTTTTGCAAGTACATTGTACAAAAATAATTTTTGGTCTTCTTATATTCAAATAATTCTTGTAAATAAATTAGATTTTAAATAAACTTTAGTTAAGTAAATAAATCAAAACCAATCATGCCACATACCCTCCTCATAAATCCATTGCGCCATTACCCTTATCTCGGCCAACCTACCACTGAAACTTTTATTAATAAGTTTTTTTTTATTACCTCACCTATCATTCTACCACATGTACCATTCAAACACCACTTAAAAAACACATTTTTTTATTTTTCTTCCCCACCAGGTCGGCAAAAGCAGTTGCAAGCTGGAGGCGGTGCTCGGGCGATGGAGTCCTGGACGATTTGGAGCAGAAGCGCGGCTGGGCAGGTGTGCTGCGCGTGGAGCTGGTCGTGGTGCGTGTGAGGCAGCCAGGGCACTGCCGTGCGTGGCAGGCATGAGCAGCGGAGGCCAGCTGTGATGGCGGAGCCCGTGCGGATCTGCTGATCGGATTGGGCTGGGGCGCAGCGCTGGGCGGTTTGGTGGCGTGCAGAGGCAGAGCGAGTTGAGCTACGCTGGCGATCCTGCTGCGCTGGAGATCCTAGTGCAAAAGGTATGTGCAGGTGATGGCACTGAGGGGCTTGCTAGGCCATCCGGGCATGTGTCGATCTGGTACGTGCCGATCTCGTGCGTGGCAGAGCTGGGAAGAGGTGAAGGCAAGAAGAGGTGCAGAGCAGAGGCACCTGGAACCCTATAAAAGGACCTTAAGGTCCTCTTCCCAAAGAGTGGATTTTAGAAATTTTAGATTTTATTTCTGTTCTTCCAGAGCCAGTCAGACTTTCAGGAGTTTATTTCTTCTGTTCAGAACCTGGGCTTCGCCATTTCAAGTTGTTGATTTTTAGCTTTCTCCCAGTTTTCCTGTATTTTCTTTTCCGCAGAGTAGTGAGGGAGTTCAGAGTTTTTGGGATTTAGTTTTTTCTGTATTATCTTCTGTTCGTAGTGAAATCGAGGCAGTGCAATTGCTCAATCTTCTGTTCTTAGTTTAATTTCTCATTTCAATCTACAATTTCTTCTGTATTGTGTGGATCTGTTCTATTGGAGATTTGTGGAATTCGGCATTGTGAGTTTCAGCATCAGTTGGGGAGTTGAGTTCTTGTGGGTTTCTACAAGGTTGGCGAGTTCAGATTGTGGGGAGTTCGGCTGTCTGGAAGATGATCCAGGGGCACTTGCTGTGCCATTTCTTCTAAATTGCTTTGTCCTTCTTGCTGTTGGTAAGATCAATTCAGGAGAGTTCGGTGTTTTCCTTTTTCAGAATTGTTCTTTCTTTTGTAAGCATTTGAGCATTTGACTGTTCTGCTGTGGGAAGAGGGTTGGTGATTTTTGTTAGATTTTCATCTCTGTTGTAAGCAACTAGAGAGGGCGATTTGGGAGTGTTCTTTTGCCATTTCTTTTGTGTCCAGAGTGGAGTTTCTTCTTTGTTTCTGTGTTGAGATTGGTCCTGCAACTTTGAGATGGTTCTTCTACTGTGAAGGTCCTGCAACTTTGAGATAATTTTTGGGATTTTGTCAAGTTCTTCTTCAGTTCGGCTGCTATAGGATGGGGGTGATTTCATGCGGATTAGGAGATTGTATAATTGTTTGGAGTTACTATTTCATTCTTATTTTCTATTCATCATAGCACGAGGATTCCGAATTAGTTTTTCTTATTTCCGTTCTTAATAACTGTTCATCTCCTGTGCTCCAGGGGTACATTGATTTGAAAGTTTTCTTTTAAAGATTTTTGTCTATTGTTTCATCCTCAAGCTGTGAGGGTACATTGATATCATTTCTCTTGTCATTACAATTCAGCTTGTTCCTTCATTAAATTTGATCTGTCAAGATTTTGAGCGATTTGGTCGGTACTGTTTATATTACTTTTAATGCATTATCGAATGGTGTCAAGTCAAAGTAGTTTAGGTCAAATTTTATTCAGCCTCTCCGTGGATATGACCTGCTCTCACCACTTTACTAGTTCATTTTGGCTATATTAATTTGTGAGACAGTTTAGAGGAAGTGCGCATATTGACTTGTGCAAGGAACTCAGGACAACGAAAATGCACAGTCAACAATGCCGCACGTTCAAGGACGACGCCGCCCAGCCGTGGGTGGAGCAGGGCTGCCCCTACTTTGGTAGGGATATCTGGCTTCATGCTTTCAACATGGTGGTACCCCTCCACCACCGGCTGGTAGCGAGGACCCTGGGACTTCACCAGGCAGCAGTGGAGTTCCCGGCTCGGCAGAGATCGTGGGAGAGGCCGGGTCGCAGCTTCCGTGGCATCCAGCAGGTCACGGATTGGACAGTGCGGGTCCGCGAGTAGCTCGACGATTGGGAGCAGGGGGTTCGAGCGATGACCTCCAAGGCCACCAGCGATGAGGACTACTTCCGTGCCTACGCACGGAGGTACGGGGCCCAGGTATACAAGGGGACCCGACGACCGGTGAGTACTACAACTTAGCCCTTCTAAGTATTTTAATCATTAAATGCTTGGCTAACCTCTATTGTGTGTGCAATTTGACCCCGAGGGGTGGATCGCCTCCCTCAAGGGTGTCCTCCACTCCACGATCCAGCAGAGGGATGACCTCCAGCGGACCGTGACCCAGCTGGTGAGTTTTCTACCTTCTACCCTTTCTACCCTTAGTTTCAGTTGGCTGACTTCTTTCTTTTCCTCCGCAGCGCGCCGAGTTGGAGCGGGCACAACAGATGGTGGGAGGTGCTTCCACCGCACGCGACAAGCCCGGCCGTTCCGTGCTGGAGGGTCAGCTAGCAACGGCGGTGAGACGGGCGGAGGATACCGCGGCAGAGCTGCAGGAGCGGGTGAGCCAATGATTACATGCCCCTTGTTTCTTACTTCCTTTATTTAACCAAAGTCTTGACTTGCAGGAGACAGATCTGAGGGCCTCTCTAGCGCAGACAGCTGCGCTAGAGAAGGAGATGGCAGAGATGCGCCTACGCCCCCAAGCAGGCGAGGCGACCGGACTGCGTCAGGAGGCAGACGAGCTCCGTTCGCAGTTAGGGAGCGAGCGGCATCGCTACGAGCTGCTGAGGTCAGAGATGAAGGGGCTCGAGAGGGCCTTGGAGTTGGTCGGGCGCAGCTGTTCCTCAGCCAGCAGGAGCGGCATCTCGAGCATGTCTGCCGGACATTATCTGACAGGTTCCTCCGGACGACGGAGGAACGAGGAGGAGGCACGACAGCGCAAGGGAGCAGCTGAGGGGAGCACGACGGGACCGAGAGAGATGGCCCCTCCACCTTCCCGCCTGCCTGAGGGTTCAGGGGAGAGTGGTTGAGGGCTTGTACTCCTTTTTTGTACTTTCCCTCTTTTGTGATGATGTACACATAGCATGAAATGAAATGAAAGAATTTTGATTTATGGACTGTGGTTGTGTGAGAGTGACGAGTGGGATCTGAGTGTCGCTTTCTTTCTTCTGATGTCTCCAACACACTTAAGAGATCATGA
This sequence comes from Colocasia esculenta, assembly GCA_014218235.1. Classification (NCBI taxonomy): domain Eukaryota; kingdom Viridiplantae; phylum Streptophyta; class Magnoliopsida; order Alismatales; family Araceae; genus Colocasia; species Colocasia esculenta. Next base: position 156,715,199 of record CM024757.1, read on the forward strand.
AGATAGGTTAGATCCGTTCCTCGGCTTAGCCCCTTGCTTTAATCGTGACGAGTGACCAATCTTCATAAATGGCCAAGAGACTAAACCTTATTAAATAGGCGAAAAGACATAAATAAATGAATGACATGCATGAATGAAGAAAATAAAGCAGTTTTGGGATTTTGAAAACATTGTTTGGGATTTTGAAATATTTGATTTTTTTGTAGTTTTTGAAATATCTAATTTTTATACTTTTTGAAATATCTGATTTTTTGTAGTTTTGAAATATCTGATTTTTGTAGTTTTTTTTTTGAAATATCTGATTCTTTTGGAGTTTTCAAATTATCTGATTTTTTTTTTGTATTTTGGAAGGCGTCTAAAGCCGATGCTAGCCCTTCCTAAAATAAGACGCTCGAGACGAAAGGCACTCGCCCTTTCGAGCCACAACACATAGATCTATTTCAACCGCTGGTTTGGAGTCTTGATCACCTCCCCTTCTCGCCAAAGACCTCACCAAGATAGGACGTGCATTTGTGGTGACATGCCATGGGTGACTGTCCCTAGATGATAGTGCGACTAGCTAGGCCATACTTGAGGAACGGTCTGATCTTATAGAGGGAAATGGAAGACTATTTAAGGAAAGTCTAATATAGGTTTAAGGACGTTGGATTTGGCTTCTTCCCACAGCATACCCTTCAAAGATTAGGTCTGTTGCGGAGGGACTTTGTGGTCTTTTTTATGAATTCGCGTTTGACTGGGGCATGCGTATGACCGGGCTCATGAGCGTCCCGCGGGGACTTTGCCACTCTTTGCCATGCCCTGTTCCATCGTACATCTTTGATTCTTTGCTTTTTCTCTTTTTGTTCTTTTGCCCTTTTTATTTGACCGTCCCTATTTGAGACTTCCTCTCGTCAAGGTATGCTCAAGGTTGACTACCTCATCTTTACGACTCTTGCCCTTACACTTCGACCGAATCGGAAGAGAATGATCGTCACACTACCAAAGTAGGGCCCACCTAGCCACGGTATCTACTAAGCATAGTCACCCAGGCTTGTCGTGTGTGTGTGTGTTGATCCTATCATAGGTAAACCTTTGATGATCGGGGAGGAGATTTCGGACACTTAATGCAGGGTCATGCCTCGTCTAAGTATTAAGGCCTCACACCTATAGGCCTAAGGATAGAACCTCTTAAGGTACAACCCATTCCACGGATGTGATAATTCTGCGCCCTCAACATTAGTTAGGCGGTAGAAATTTCCTGGATATACTTCTCTCACAACGTACGGACCTTCCCAATTTGGTTGCAATTTAGACCTCGGACCTCCAGGTTTGATAAAAATGCGTTTCAAAACTATGTCACCCTCTTGGAATTTCCGTTCGATTACCTTCTTTTCAAAAGACCTTGAGATTCGCCTTTGGTACGAGAGTACATGATCGGCCGCCATAAGTCGCCTTTCATCTAAGAGTTCCAATTGGACAAGTAACGCCTCTGGATGTTCGTCAAGATTAAGTTCCTTATCAAGTTGGACTCTTAGTGAAGGGATCAAGATCTCATATGGAACTACCGCCTCCATCCCATAAGTGAGAGCGTACGGGGTTTGCCCCGTAGGAGTACGGACAAAGGTACGATAGGCCCATAGAGCCTCTATTAGCTTTTCCGGCCAATCGGCGAATTTGTGTGATTCACAGGTTTTCTTTAAGATTTTAAGAAGGGTTTTATTCGTTGCTTCAGCCTGGTCATTGCCTTGTGGGTAATATGGAGATGAATGATGTATAGTGATGTTGTATTTCTTACAGAGGTCCTGAAGCTCTTGTGAGATAAATTGTGGCCCGTTGTCAGTGACGATGCTGCTTGGCACTCCGAACCACGAGATGATATTCTTCATGATAAAGCGGCACACTGTGGATGCTTTGATTTCTGCAAACGATTCTGCTTCTGCCCACTTGGTGTAATACTCAGTTTCTGTTAGGATGAATGATTTCTGTTTGGTTTGGGCATTAGGATCACCAAGGGGGCCAACAATATCAAAAGCCCACATGGAGAATGGCCAAGGTGTGGAGAGTGGATGAAGTGAGGATGAAGGAGCATGGATTTTATCAGCATGGAGTTGACACTTGACACACCTACGGACGTAGATGGTGCAGTCTTTTTCTAGGGTTGGCCAATAATAGCCCTGCCTAATGATCTTCTTTGCAAGCATTTGACTATTGACGTGCCCTCCGCACTCACTAGCATGGGCTCCTTCTACCACTTTCCAAGCTTCGTCATCAGTGAGACATCTCAGAAGAACTCCATTAAGAGCTCGCCTGTACAGAACTTCTCCAACAACTGTGTACCTTAAGGCGGCTCTTCTAATGGCCTTGCGATCCTCTACATTTGCCCCTTCAGGATATGACCATCCTTGCAATATTGCTCAATCTCAAAATACCACGGCAGTTCTTCTTCATCTAAGATTTCCTCGAGCTCAGTTAGCATGACCTGATGCGCTTCTCTCTTCCTAGCCTTCTCTATAAGGTCATCCTAAGGTTGTCGAACGAAGGATCCTGGATAGATGGGACATCGAGCCGTTGGACGACGATTGTCTCGGTCCGGTGACTCAGTGGGAAGGATAGAGATGAAGCTAGCGATGCTAGGGCGTCGACCAAGATATTTTGTGAGCGAGGAGTATGGATATAGATAAGCTTTCGGAACTGCCTTGCCAACAGCGTGACCAAATCTTGATAGGGTTTAAGCTTTGGATCACGAGTGCGGTAAGTTGACAGCACCTGCCGCAGAACAAGCTGAGAGTCTCCTATGATTCTAAGGTGGGATGCACCCAAGATATAAGCACGCTTGAGACTAGAGAGGAGAGCCTCGTACTCAGACATGTTGTTAGTGGCGGAAAAGGTGAGTTGATATGTGATGGGGATGGTAATGCCTTCCGGGGAGAGCAGCACGGCTCCAATGCCCCGTCCCTGGGAGTTGAGTGCTCCATCAAAATGGAGGGACCAGAATGGGTCCTTGATGATGACCGAGAGCTCTTCATCGGGGAATTCTTCTTGGACGGAATTGCTGTGAGGGAGTTGGAGATGGGCAAGGTGCTCAGCGATGGCATAGCCTTTTGGACCATAAAGGAAATGTCGAATTGTGAGAGGAAGCTCTGCCAGCGTGCCAGCCGATCAGAGAGGATGGGCTTTTCTAGAAGGTATTTGAGTGGATCCATTCTCGAGATCAGCTTGACCTCGTGGGCAAGGAAGTAGTGCTTGAGCTTTTTACCCACACGAGTGCGGCACAAGTTTTGTCCACGGTGGTATACTTGGATTCTGCGGTGTTGAAGAGCCTAGAGAGATAGTATGCTGGCCTTTCTTTGCAAGATTCATCATGTTGCGCCAGGACAACGCCTAGGGAGTCCTCAATGACCGAGAGATATAGGATTAGTGGTTTCCCGGGTACAGGAGGCTGCAGAATTGGGGGATTCATGAGATAACTTTTCAAGTCATCGAAGGCTTCTCGGCATTTGACATTCCATTCGAACTTTGCCCCTCCTTTCAAGAGATCATAGAATGGGCGACATCTTTGTGAATGCTGAGATCTGAATCTTCTGATGAACTGCAAACGCCCAATTAGCCCTCTTAGCTATGAGATGTTCTTTGGAGGTGGCATTTCTGCTATAGCCTTGGCCTTATTTGGATCGATCTCAATGCCCCGCTTGCTAACTATGAAGCCTAGCAACTTCCCTGTTGATACCCCGAACACACATTTCTTTGGATTCATTCTCAGTTTGTACTCCCTCGACCTTTGCAGCACCTTGGCGAGGATTTCGGGGTGTTCTTCTTGGTTCTTGACTTCACCAAGATGTCATCCACGTATACATCTACATAGACATGCATCATATCGTGGAAGATGGCCATTATCTCCCTTTGATAGGTGGCCCCAGCATTCTTCAGCCCAAATGGCATGACCACATAGCAGTACGTTCCCCAGGGCGTGGTGAAGGATGTTTTCTCTTGATCCTCAGGAGCTAGATGGATTTGATTATAGCCTGAATACCCATCCATGAATGAGAGGGTCTCGTACCCAGCAGTGTTATCAATAAGCACATCAATGTGAGGAAGCGGGAAGTCGTCCTTTGGACATGCCCTATTTAAGTCCCTGAAGTCGATGCAAATTCTGACTTTACCATCTTTCTTCGTGACAGGGACTATGTTTGCCACCTAGTTCGGATAAAGCACTACCCTGATGAATTTAGCCTTATGGAGTTTGTCTACTTCGTCCTTCATCTTCAGGGCCATGAGTGGGTGGAATCTTCTGAGCTTCTGTTTTATGGCCTTTGCCCCTTCTTTCAATACGAGTCAGTGCTCCACTAGTGAGGGGTCTAGATCGGGCATGTCCTCATATGACCAGGCTTATGTGTCTTTGTACTCCCTTATAATTTGCACCAGTTCCTCTTCTTCATCAGGAGGGAGGTTCGCTGAAATTATCACAATCCTGGGATCTTCTTCTGTTCCGAGGTTGACTTCCTTAGTAGGTTCATCCACTACTGTTGTAGGCTCATCAAATCTCCTTACGCCACTGGCGTACTTTTCGGCAGCGTCCTCTACTTCACTATCCTCTTCTTCAATTTGGTCCTTATCATTTATGATCTCGTAGATGCCAAATCCATCGTCTATGAACACCCCATCCTGTACAATCTCCTCTTCTAACACCAACGCTTCCTTAGTGAACTCCTCTATCAGCAATAGTGCTTGACATCGCCGAGCTAGCTCTTGAAGGTATCTCTGGGGAATAACCTTGCCCCGTTGCTTCCTAGGGCGACGTTTGGACCTGGTAGGTGCTGGGTTGACCTGACTCTCTATCCTAGACTCACCTAAACTAAGATTCGACTCTTCTACCCTAGAATTTTCCTGACTAGATGACTCTACAGGACTGGTGGAGGACATGGTGTCCTCGAAAAGGATGGCTCCTAATGAAGGAGCAGGAGGGGAAGCCCCAGTCGGGGGGTGCCCCTGATTAGGAGGGTGAAGGAGGTATGCCGGCTCCTCGACCTCAATGTGCATTTGTAAGTTGGCATTTTTTTTTGGAGATTAATGGAAAGCATGCAGCAGGAGAGAGTGGCTAGTGGTTGCTCGGATCAGATTGCAGAGCAGAGAGGACTGCAGGTGGGAGATCAGGAGTGAAGAGGCTATGTGCCGCTGACAGGAGTTGGGTGGTCAGTTGAATGAGTAGGGGAGGAGATGAAGGGGCCAGGCTGGGAAGGAGGGAATCCAAGAGATGGGGGATCGCTAGGAAGGTACCCCTCCACAACTCGTCGACTGTCCTTCCTTCATCATAAGGGATGTCCAGCTCTCCTATGTCTGTGCTTTCACTCATAAGCTGCCTCTTCGATGTAATGGATGTGGGTGGGTCTAGTAACTCGGCTGCAGCTGGCGGCCAAGTTCTTTCTTCCTCCCAGAAAAGACGGCTGAAGGCCACGGTGATGTCTCTATGTCGAACCAGCGGTACCATTCGGCCTCTAGGTCCCCCATCTTCCTCCTCTTTCTTGGGCGGAGTGCTTCTAGTGCCCTATAGGTGAGCAGAGGGGCCATGTGTCGAGAGAAGTTTCGGCCATGTACCTCATGCTGCGACAACTCAGCCTCGACTACCACAGTGTTGTATCCAGGTTGGGTAGGCCCTCTAATGAAATGACACCAGAGTGTCCAAATGAGTGGTTCGCGGTCGGCCTTGAGAGTGGATGTGTTGGATGACCATGGCTTAGACCTTTCTTTGTAACCCAATCCCCATCGGTTTTCTTTACAATGTCCGGGATAGGCTTGACTATGCCTTGTAGCTCTGCCCCTAACCCCTTGCCTTCTTCGTACCCCAGCTTCATCATGATTTGCCACCCCTTGGTACTTACTGGCTCCTTTCTTTTGACCGCATTGACCTGTGCTGGATTGGCCTCTCGTTTGGACTGGAACGAGTAACTCCAGGGGTAGTTGACGTCCATCACTGAGACAACGGGCTTGTTGGCGGGCCACACGGCTGGGAAATGGGTGTCATGAATGGCATCGACTGAATGAGCGGTGGTTACGCTTTTAGCCTTGATAATCCGTCCTTGGAAAGGGAACTTGAGACATTGATGTGCAGTGGACGGTACGGCTCCCACTGCTTCTAACCATGGACGCCCCAGGATGGCCTTGTACATGGGGTCAATGTCGAGCACATAAAGATCCACACTGACAGCGAGCGTCCCCAGTTCAGCTTGTACAGTCACCATGTCGTGGCAAGATCTTCTAGAGCTGTCATAGGCAGCTATGGTGGTTGGCGTCAGTCTGAGCATACCCTCTGACACGTCCCATGCTCTTAGAGTGCTCAATGGGCAGACATTAATTGACGCCCCCGTGTCGACCAGTGCTGCCCCTACTGCTACATGGTTGATAACTAGGGTTATGCAGAGTGGGAGCCTCCTGGCTTCTGGGGGTGCTAGTTCATTCTCCGCAAAGGTGATTGCCGGCCCACGAGTCACCATGGCTAGTGCACTCGGCAGTTTGTCGGCCAGCATGTCCTCATTCACCACTACCTTCTACAGAAAGTTCCTCAAGGCCTCCTGGTGCTCCTTGGATTTCTTTATCAACTCCAGCATAGAGATCTTGGCCGGCACGTGATCGAGGTGCTTGAGGATGTCATAGTGTGTCCCTGGTAATGGCTCAATCACCCCCTCGTCTTGCGTTTGTTGCTGAGTTTGCTGTTCCTGAGGTGGTTGTAGGACCTGTTGGGGGTTGCTCTGGCTGGTGGAGGTAGTGGAGATAGGTGGGTACGGTCGGTGAAAGACTCGTCCGCTCCGCAGGGTGGTTGGTTGGGTAGGTGGCTGTCTGGCGGAGGATATCGTGGCTGTGGAATGTTGGTCCGGCCCAGGTGGTGGTAGGATAATGGGTGAGGGAGCGGATATGACGGGTGGTAGTGGTATGGAGACAGGTGGGGCGAAGGGTAGGATGATTGGCAGACTAGCGACTGGCGTGGATGTTGAACTGACGCGCAGTATGACGGCGTTGGCCACGGAAACTAAGGGAGCGATCGATCGAGGAGCCGTGTTGGCTGGTTGTATTGTTTGGGATTGAAGGGGGTACTGGTGGTTAATGGCCATCATCTGCTAGACATTGATCTCATCATCATACGTCCAGTTCGCTTGAGGAGGAGGGTGGTGGACAATAGGATTCACCTGGGCTGGTTGCTCTGGTGGGTTAGGAGCTGGTGGATGTTTTGGTAAGGGATTGTGGATGATGCCGAGGTCCTGCAACGGCTGTTGTTGTTGTGCTGTTGGTGTTGTTGAGGGGGTGGTTGGCGCTGCTGCCTCTGCTGTTGTTGCTGCCTCTGCCTTTTATTGATGTCTCCGATCACCTGCCGAAGGGCTGTCCAATCTAGTCTATTCTGCTCATGCAAGTCATACGCCAGACCCTTGAAGGTAAAGCATTGCTCAATGGTATGACCAGGTTGCCGATGGAACACACAGTACCTGGTTTGGTCCACACTTGGGTTCAATGGTCTTTCTGGAGGGAGTCTGATAGCTTCTATTGAGAGCAAGGCCAAGAAGATATCGGAGAGTGTCTTCGGAAGTGGCGGGTAGTGAGTTCTCCTTGGACCTAAGGGACGCCTTTGTTGGGAACCATCGGGAGGTGGCACTTGATTGTATTGGCGCTGCTGTTGGCCTTGTGGAGGATTGGTAGGACTCTGACCCTAGGCAGTGTAAGGTTGGCGATTTTGGTTCTAGCCGGTAGGGTTGAACGCGCTCACTTGCCCGTTCACTTGGACACCCTTGGTGACTGGCCCCTGAGGTTTTCTTTGGAAACGAGACTTCTGGGGTTCGAACATAGAATGGATGGGAGAGTCTTTGAGCTGGGTTTGGATAAACCGGGCCTGGCTGTAGAGTTGGTGCATAGTGGTGATATCATTCATTGCTAGGATGTTTCTATAGGTAGAGGTTGCGTTGGCAATGATGATCTTAACCTTTTCTCCCTACGGAAGGTACCCCGGGACCCGTGTGTGGCCATTGCCTCCACCTATGGGCATACGTTGCAAACTCCTCGTGACTTCATCTTTTCCGCCATGAGGTCCGTGAGAGAATATTCGGGCCCAACCCTGTCTTGGAATTGTTCGAGGAATTTGGCCTTTATGATAGCGAAGTCTTCCGCATCCTCGGGTAGCAGGGAGTAGAACCAGTCCAGAGTATGCCCGTCCAGCGACCGGCGGAATAGATAGGCCATTAAGCGGCGATCATGTTGGTAAGGTGCGGACTCATAGATGAAGTCTTTGATATGGATGTATGGATTGCCCGAAGCATTGTACTTGTGGTACTTCGGAAGTTCAGATGGCGAGGGGACCCATAGGCCATTGAATTTAGGCATGTGCACGTCATGGTGTTGCCTAGGGTCGACTTGCTTTCGCAGCTCTTGGAGCTCCTTTTTAATGGACGCCCATACGGACATCATGTCCGGAGCGGCGGATGGTTGAGCGTATAAGGAGGAGGCACGAGACGCCGGCCTGGCGCGTGGCTCAGGAGGATGGGGTGAGTAGCAAGGGTGATACAGGGGAGACCGGGGCCTCGACTCACGTGGATGGTAATGCTCAGACTCAAATGGAGTGAATCAAATGGTCCGCGGCCGAATGGGAGTATTGTCGGCTTGTCCCATGGTGGCATGGGGGCTGGAGGTAGCTACCATAGGGCGTGAGGTGCCTGCTCTAGGTGAGGGTGATGAAGCGGCCTTTCCTTTGAGGGCCGTCATGAAAGTTTGGATTTGAGACTGATCAAGCTGAGGAATTAAGCGCAGGAGCTGTGCAGCTTGATCGTCAGATTGAGGAGGATGGATGGTTTGTGACGGGCCACTGTCGTCGTGATGGTGACTCTCAGTGGCATGGACTGCAGCGACCCAAGGGCGGGTCGACTCCCCAAAAAGATCATGAGGAAGGGATTCCCTGTAGTCTTGGGAAGTATAGAAGGCAGGGTCCTGATTCTCATCGTAGACCGGATTTAAATATGACTCCATGTTTGGAAAGTGGGCGCACCAAGATGGGGAAAGCCTGCTCAGACTTCAACAAACAACCTAACCTAGACGGACACCTAGTTTCCTAAACAGACAACCCTACGCAAACAAAAGAAAGTGGAAATGTCTCACCCAAAGCAAGCAGTTGGCAATGATGATGGTTTCTTTTATTCAGTTCAAGTTTGCCTTTTAATGGATTGATCTTTTAGCAAGTTCTCTCAAAAGGAAGGTTTCCTAAAGGGAGAAGGCTTCTGACTTCGGGTGTGACTAGGATTTCTCACAGACTCACAAATGACTGGATCTTATTCTAAGTGGTAACAGGTACAACCAGCCCGGCGGCCGTGTGGGAATCCACAGTCAGCGGGGACTTACAGAGGCCCTCAAGCGAGTGCTCTAGTCGGACACAAGGAATATGTGGTCGAGCGAGCGGGCATCGCTGAGGAGGACAACCTAAACTACGAATATGGGAATATGTATGCAAATCCTATGTGCACTGGAGTGCATGCAAATTCTAACCTAAAACTAACAAAACAAAACCAAGCTGACCTACTCTCAGAAGCAGAAGGCGACAGGTACACTGTTGCGACCAAAATCGCGACAGGAAGCCAGTCGTGTTCCTCTTCGCAGTGGACAGGGAACACGTTGGACCTTATTATGCACAAAACACAAACAACCCTATAGCATGGAGGATGGACAGACTCTTAGAAGCATGGAACAAGCATGATATGACTTGAAATATGGATGGAGTACTCGAAGTAAGCCCAAAACACAGAGAGAGAGATTGAACCAGACCATTGACTTGATAGCGACGACCTCCCTGTCGCCGTATTTGTCGTGACCAAATCCGCGTCCCTTTCCAAGTAGGCACACAATATTTTAAAATAACATAAACGAGAGAAGACATATACCTGATCGCGACGCGCTTCCAGTCGCCTTAATTATCGCGACTCCTTCGACGTCGCTTTCAGAACAGTATGACTGAACAAAGAAATAGGATGAACAGGAACGCTGATGTACTGACCTGATCGCGACACCAACTTTGTCGCTTCCTGATAGCGACGCGCGCTTCGTCGCTACCTTTATAGCGACGCTCCCGACGTCGTCTTCTCACCCAGAGCAGCAGAACTCAAAAAACAATGAAAGTAAATGGAAAGATAGGAAACCTAAGAAAGAACCACACACATGGACGATGAGGGAAGGCAGGGAAAGATAGAAAGAAGCATGATGGGCATTAGTGGTCCCACCGTGATCGCCAAAAGGTGTAATCACAGGATTTGCTCTCAAAAAAATATATGTGAAAAGGTAAGGAAAACTGACCGTGATCGCCACCAAAGTAGTCACCTGAAGGATGGGTGAACGAAGATGCGGCTGACTACCTTGGAAAAGGAATTGAAGAGAGAGGGCGTACCTACTCCTGCTAACGTGACAAAGTGATGGTCGCGTCCCATTTACCTGAACGCGACTTGAAGTCGGGCGCCTTCTTGGTCGCGACAGCGGGGTGGTCGCCTTCTTCTTCAGTGGATGGAGACTGCAGGTTCTCTCTTGTTGCTCCTCAGCCGGCCGAGGGGCAAGAGCCTCATGCTTCTCTGCCTTCAAATACCTACCAAGATCATAGAAACAACATAAAACCCATTAGAAAACTTGTGTAGGATGAATCTATTCTAAAAATATGAAGAAACATGTACTATTTTGGGGGGAACTCACGTGGGATGGGTTTTTTAACCCCTTTGGGTGATTAAAATCGGTGTGTGTGGTGTGCTCTAATGAAATCTATGAAAAAAATAGATCCTATGTATGCATGAATGAAGAGAAAATTGATGGAAAGGGGAGAGAGAAAGTGTAAGTAGGGAGAAATCGCCTTAGGGGGCACTTCCTGGTCGTCTGGAGGTAAGGGACTCTTCTGAGGAGTTGGAGCTCTCTGGGAGACGAAGCAACAGACGCCGGTCTTGCCCTAAAAGATGTGTATGGAGAGACTTATAGGTGATTATTCCTGGAAGGGCTGTGAGGGGAATAATAGGCAATAGTCTAGGTTTAAGCAAGTATGCCTACGCATAGGAGATTGGAACTCGGAAAGGATGCATTAAAGAAGGTCTCCACGAGTTTTGGTAGGATTTGGACGTGTTTAGGTCAACCAAAAGAGGGAATATCCATGCATGGCAAGTGTCCAAGTCATGCTCGGAAAGGGTTCCCTGCCTGAGGTCCAGAACGTGACGGTATCATGGTCGCTACCAAGATGGCGCGTCTCGATACGTCGCCTTCCTTTCAAGGATGGGTTTTTTGGTATTTCTGGAGATTTTTCAAGGAATAAAAGGCCAATTTTTGAATGCGACGTATCGAGGTGTCACCTTCTGAAGGAGATCTATTCTGACTTGGCAAATCGTTACAAGGCCTGGATAGCGACAGAAGGCTTGTCGCCTTGCAAAGGGGAAAACGACAGGGAGGCTGTCACCTTTAGGGACTTTTCAACATATGGCCATGCAAAGTGTCCGATCTCTTTGCACGGGCATGAGATTGACGTACGGTTTGAAACGCAAGATTCTTAACTATAGAGTTATAAGATGATGATGAAGATTGATTGATTTGACCAGGGAGAACGCACCAGGGTGATGAACTACTGAAGAATATATCGTGATCGGAGAAAGCCAACTTGACGATGATGAGCCAACGTGGGGCATCAATGATATGATGAGGAATTTAGCTCGACTTATGGGTCAGAAATGGGTGTGTACAGTTCCGTGCCTCAAACTGTGCGCCCGTTGACCTGTCATAAGACCTTTGAAATGCAACCGCAGAGGTCGTCGGGTTTTAGTGTCGTTTCCCTCCCAAGTTTCCGTCCATTTTTATATAGTATTTTGAGCGAATTTTAGGAACGCAACGGGGTACCCCTTCGCGATTCAATCATAAAGGCGACCATATGGGTCGTCGCGATTAAATTTTTCACAGTTAGTCATGTTTCGACTGTGTACTGGGTTATGAATGGGTCTATTGTGTATGACACGATTCAAACACCGACCTGAGACTGTTCTTTCCGGCTAGTCAGTCAGCATATTTAGTCTCTTAGTCTGTAAGCATGGTACTTAGTGTGCATTGGCCTAAAAGTAATCAACCCACTTGAAAATGCTAATGATATGTATATGATTCTAATGTGTATTATGTGATTGATCTTATGTTCATTTGATGTTATCTTGTGATCTAGCTTAATATGAAATTGTCATAATAAGTATGTGATATGAATTTGTGACGAATACATGTTAGAATGGACTTGTTATGTTTCTATGATGATTTGTATGTGGGTTTTCCTTATTTATATGCTTTCCAATATTCCATTATTTGTTCATCAACTGTATATATGATTAGGAAAGTTACGTGACACGACACTTACACATTTGCACGATTAGGCACACCCCTCTTGGGGAATTGGGAGCTCTCTGCCGGTCATTCTATATTGGCAGACTAGCGATCTTTTCCCTAAGACCTCTATAAATCTCTGTACTCTATGGATTCCATCATAGAGACTGAGCTGGTTGTACCATGAAGTACCCTGCAGATAGAGAGCACTTGTACCGCGTACGATATGTCATTAGTCATCCTCTTATCAATACATTAATGAATTATGAAACATAAGATACGTCTTTATGTTGTCCAATTGATCTATTGAGCTTTTGTCATACCATGAACTCTATGAACGATCATGTCCTTATTACCATGAGCTTGTTATTGGAATTCCGTGGCCATAATATGTATATGTTTTGTAACGGCCCTGGATATTCATACCCAATAAGGGTCCATATCCAGATCCGTCTCCCACGAACGGATTGAAGTCTCGCAAGGGATATCACTAACACGTGTCCAGTAAGAATATAAAAGACCACAAGTACAGTATATAACACAAGAAAGTACAAGTGTATATAACTGTAAACCACAATGTACAAAAGTCCCATTACAAATATACATGTCTAAATAAAGAGTACAACTACTTGGGGCATACCCCGAGGGAGAACTAGTTCACACAACTCAACTACTCTACTGATGATGGTACAAGTCCGCCACAAACACCTCTGCTAGCCACACGAAACTGGCTAACACCTGAAACAGACTGTAAGGGAGTGAACCTCAACAAGTCACCGGCTCAGTAGGGACCTCCCACAACGAAAACACAACTACACAAGAGACCTCAACCCCAGAGGTTCTCACTGGCAACACCGGTAGCCGAAGCATAACATGCACACACAAGAGTGTTAAACAACCACTAATTATAACACACGGCTAAACCCCGATCTTTAGAAACTAAAGGGAAACACGGGACTAGCTTAACACCGCTAGTCCGCCCTACAACCAGACCACCTCGACCACAAGCCTCACCGGTAGACCACTACCTAAGCTACAGTCTCACAGGCAAACTAGCCGCACAAGGCAACGGATTGGCAACAACCAACCAACACCCACATACCATACCCTAACTAGAAATACACGGTACAAATATAGATAACACACAACATGTGGAGAGTCACAACATAAGACCTTCACAGTACGCACGGTCTCACCTAAACACCAGCTAAGGTCGGGACTCACGTACCACCACAACACAACTCTACCTACGAGGGGTACATGTACTTGCTACCACGAGGTACAACACCGAACCACAGAACCGTGCCACATTTAGGGCACACCACACTGGTTAACGGTTTCATGATTATAACCTTAACTAGCAGTTCACACATAAACCACAACCAGTGGTCAAACACGAGTCGGTACGGAGACGCCATCACCTCTCGGGAACGGACTACTGGTTCATGACGCCAGTATCCAACCCGGACAACAAAGCACAAGAACTACCTCTTAGTCTCGCAGTCACGGATGAAAGGTGGCCGCTCCACAACAACAAGCCAAGAACAATGGAGACCAACTAACTACCACAATCTACAGGTCACACACCCCGCAGGCGGTGAAGTGGAGGTCATGCGGTGAGACCTTCCACTTGTTGTGTTTTACCCTTCTTTGGGTAAGTTTCTGAATATGGTTTAGTGTGCGACGATTGGCATTGTGGTAGCCAATCCTGTTACTTAAGTGTAGTATTTGATATATCATGGTTTAATGGTATAAAGGATTAGCTCTTGGTTAGCAGTCCTGTTACCCATGTGTTGGAGGCTTGCCAGTGAAGCTAGTAGCTTAGGCAATGGTTTGCCTGTGTGGCTTACAGCTTAGGAGACCAGCTGTTGAGGTGGTGTGCCCATGAAGCTTGTGGCCTAGGCTTTACAGTTATTGAGCAGACTAGTAGCATGGTGCTAGTTCTGCTGTCTCTTCTTCTTCCTGGGATTGTGTCAATTGATATAATTATGCTTTGCTGTGAGCAAGATATGGTTTGACTACCGGTGTTGCCAGTGAGACCCGTTGGGGTTGAGGTCCTCCCGTATTGTGTGTGGCTTTGGGTGGTCCCCTACTGAGCCAGTGACTTGTTGAGGCTCACTCCCTTACAGTTCTTTTCAGGGTTTACCGAAGGTGTGGGTTGCGAAGGTGGAGTGACAGGATTGTACCACCAGCAGTAGTGTTAGTACAGTTGTGTGAGCTTGTGCTCCGTCGGGGTATGCCCCAGGTAGTTGTACTCTTTTTAATTTGGACATGTTATAATGTAATGATACAATTGTAAATTATTTTATGCAGATATGAGCACATGTACTTTCTTGTGTCTCTTACTGTTGTGGTTTGTCTTTTATATTCTTCCAAGACATGTGTGTGAGATATCCCTTGCGAGACTTCGGTCCGTTCGCGAGAGATGAATCTGGATATGGACCTTTATTGGGTATGGATATCTAGGGCCGTTAGAGTTGGTGTCAGAGAAATGGTCCAGTTAGGATATGAAAAGACATTAAGGTTACAATGTCCCAATACAAGGTTTAATGTCCACTGCTGGTAGTAAGTCTGTGGTTTCTTGTGCTTTTTTAGTATGGTTTTCGCGTGAGTATTGGTATGTGAATTGTGTGTATAGCTGGTTAGATTAGTAGTTGTGGGTAATAGCAGAGAGATGATGTGGTTGGTGGTGTAGTGTGAGTGGTTATTGGGGTGTCAGTTGTGGTTAAGGTATAGTTGATTAAAGGTTCTTTCTTATTGAAATTAAAAGAATTAGTGAATTTAGTTATGAAATTCAGTAAAAAGTGTTTTAATGAGGATCAGAGTTGGTAAAGAGAGATATAAGGTAGTGAGGTGATGGAATAATAGAGGAAATTGTATCGTAATGTGGAATATGGCCTTGTGATTAGGTCTGTTAAATGGGTGAATTGTGGTTGAGAATTGTAGCAGAGATAGTCATTGTGTTTAAGATTTATGTTAATAAAGTGTTAAGGAGTTGCTTAGATAATAATATAATTAATGGCATGTTAAGTTTGAAATTATTAAGTGAGGTAGTCTAGCTTATGATGAGATGTTGGTAAGCGGAGGAGCAGTGATCAAGATGGTCCATAAGTGTAATTTGTGATTAGAAATAATTGCAATAAAGAATTTAAAGATAGTGTTGATATGAATAATGAGGATAATAGAATATTTAATATAAAAAAAACCCATGTAAGTGTGTGTAGAGGTGACCAGTTGGTTAAAGAGAGAGTAAAAGAGCAGTGGGAAGTTAGATTTTTTCCAAGAATTTCATAAGAGAGAGATGCTTGTTTAGTAAGAGGCAGTGGATAAAGATTTCGCAGAAAGATTTTTACAAGGTTGTAGTGTTAAAAATAAGAGTAGTGGTGCCAGCATTTGTGTGTAGATTGTGGGAGCAGAGAAGGGAAATTGATGTCATCGGCAGATTGAAGTTAAAGCTAAATAATAAAGTAACTTGAAGCTATGTAAGTTAGAATAGACAAGGTAAGTCCATTGAAAAGCAATGAGGAATAGCAAAGTGGATTATGAATGGATATTTGTGAATGAGTAGTTGTAGTGGAAATGTTTATGATTGGCAGTAAATTAGTAATGTGGAATAAAGGAATCAAGTAGAATAAATCATTGTGTTTAAAAGAAATAATTTTAGTTTATAATTATGATGGAGAGTAAGAAGATTATAGCATAGATGACACCTGGAGATTAGTCAGCTAGTAAACTAGTTAAGAGAAATATTTTGTAGAAATGGTGTTATGCTATTGATAGTAAAGATAAGGTTTAGTATTAATGATTAGGCGAAGAAAAAGAATGTGATAGATTATAGAATAGTGATAATTAAATGAATCAGTAAATGTGTAATAAGAATTGTGTAATGGTATATAGTAAGACGCTCCAGATGAATAAATGAATTTTGTTATAAGAATATTTTTGAAATTTGAAGTAAAGTTTAATACTCAATTAAGGAATAGTGAGCAGATTAAGGTATAGTAAAAGGGGAACATAAAAGGGGAGGAGCAGTATAATCAGTTTAATGGTAAAGAAATTTTGAGATTTGGTGTCATATAATTGAGCAAGGTTTCAGGTAAAGGTAAAGGCAAATATTCGGGTATTGAGAATGGAAAATTGTGAAAAGATATAAATTAGGGTTGTTAAATCAGTTAGAGAATATTATTTGAAGCAAGGAAAATATATAAAGGGGAAAGTATATCAATAGAAATATGTCAAGATTCAGAATTCAGTATGGCACAGATATAGCAGAAGATAGAATATGAGTTGAGTCAATTAAGTGGTGTTAATATATGATAAGAGAAATATAAAGTTAGCTGGAAAGTATGATTTAAAGCAAGATAAGTTATTAATGGATTTAGGGAATCCAGAATTCATGAAAATATTTGGTGAAAGGTTCAGTATGATCAGAGTAGCGCAGCGGAAGCGTGGAAGGTTTAATATTCATAGGTTATCCGAAGTTTAAGGAATTAAAATAAAATTTATGGTTTGTGCGCAATTAAGCAAAGGAGCAAGGATTCCTAGTCAGATATGAATCGAAGCAGTTGGTGTAGAATAGTCAGAGGAGGCAGAAAATCTGAAGGTGATAATACAAATCTTGTAGGAAATAAGCAATTGAGAATATGAAAACAGATGAAGTAAAGTAATGGTTAGTGGTGATAAGTAAATAGTGGAATGGCACAAAAAAAAATTGAAAATTTAAGCAGGGTTAGTATAGTAGAGTATCCAAAGATAATAATGTGAAGTGAAAAGATTTGAGCAAGAAAAGCGACCCAGAAAGAAATGTTGCAAACACAACCAGGAAAATGTGGAAGTAGGTTCAGTCCAAGGAGATAAAGCGCTAATAGCAGAGTAGAATTGCCTATAGTTGAAAGGTAAGGAATGGCAGAATAGATTCAGAGAATAAAGTAGTTGTGGAATAAATTAAAAAGAAAGGGAAGACAAAGCAAGTATGGAAATGATTAGATGGTTTGAAAGGAAGATGTAGAGGAAGCTCTGTATATGACTTTGTTTCTTTTTAGGTGATAGTGTGGTTTATTATCGTTCGTTTTGAATGTCGAGGACGACATTCCTATTTAGGTGATAGTAATGTAACGTAGCGCATTTTTCGGATCATCGTTTAGTGGTAGTTCGGATCTACGTTTACTGGTTTTGGTGTGGCGATCATGACCAATATGGGGTCATTGGGCCTTGGTTGTGGTTTCCACACGTTGTGTGGGGCTTAGTGGGCTGGCAGGTTATGCCCATGGTGACCGTTGGTTCACTAGATGTGAACGCGACAGGGGTGCAGGTCGCGTTCTGAACGCGACGGCCTTGGTGGTCGCATTCTGGTTACCGCTACTAGGGTCGATGTCTGCATGCGCGCCGCATGTCGCGCATAGGGCGGAGCTTGCTGACGTTGGGAATGGGAAGGTGACGCCCTAGTCTGTCGCGACAAGGTTGTGACGGGGAGGTACGTCGCGATCCCAACCGCTATGCGTTTTTTAAGAAGGTTTGGTCGGATAGAGCTTTCAAAAGCTCTGCTCGACCTAGGGGAAGAGCTGCGGCGGATTTCAAGGCGATTCGGCGTCCCGACGTGGTGTTTGAAGCGCTCTCGATGCGAGGAGGTCGCATGGAGCGGGGGAGATGTCGTGTCGTAGCCGGTTTGCGCGTTCTTCATGAAGGTAGGGAGATTCCACCATGTTTGATTGCGTGAATTGCATGTGGTGCGTATTCGATAGGTTTAAAGCTTTAGGAACAATGGATAGCATGCTAGGTTACACATTAAAGCATGAAAAACGGAAATTAAAGGTGGTTTGCAATGAAATCCGAAGAGGGTTCTCGGGTTAGGGTTTTTCGCCTAAGAAGGCGATAGACCCGGCTGTCGCGACCAGGTCGCGACAGGCCGACCCGTCGCAACAGGATTTCCTATCGCACCATGTCGTGGCGTCGCGATCAGAAGGCGGCCTTGACCTCTATCGCGATCATAGCTGAGGGTCCTGTTTTGCATGGTTTTGGTGATTTGGTTATCCGATTATCGACGTTTGACTTGCATGGTTTTGGTAAGAAGTGTGTTGGTACTTGTAGCGCTTTGTGTGTGTGCTTAGTGTATCGTTTGTGCGTTGTTTACGTGATAAGAGTGGTGCTCACGAAGTGAGCATTCTTTTACATGACGTTTACATGGTTTGTGTGCTGTGCATGAGTGTGCATGGCTAGTGGTTCGACGTTACGATTATTGTAATGTAACTGGTATAGTCAGTATGAGATGACTGGGTAGTGAAGTCCACACATAAACCTAGCCTAGTATATGCTTGTTTAGTAAGAGGCAGTGGATAAAGATTTCGCAGAAAGATTTTTATAAGGTTGCAGTGTTAAAAATAAGAGTAGTGGTGCCAGCATTTGTGTGTAGATTGTGGGAGCAGAGAAGGGAAATTGATGTCATCGGCAGATTGAAGTTAAAGCTAAATAATTAAAGTAACTTGAAGCTATGTAAGTTAGAATAGACAAGGTTAAGTCCATTGAAAGGCAATGAGGAATAGCAAAGTGGATTATGAATGGATATTTGTGAATGAGTAGTTGTAGTGGAAATGTTTATGATTGGCAGTAAATTAGTAATGTGGAATAAAGGAATCAAGTAGAATAAATCATTGTGTTTAAAAGAAATAATTTTAGTTTATAATTATGATGGAGAGTAAGAAGGAGTATAGCATAGATGGCACCTGGAGATTAGTCAGCTAGTAAACTATTTAAGAGAAATATTTTGTAGAAATGGTGTTATGCTATTGATAGTAATGATAAGGTTTAGTATTAATGATTAGGCGAAGAAAAAGAATGTGATAGATTATAGAATAGTGATAATTAAATGAATCAGTAAATGTGTAATAAGAATTTGTGTAATGGTATACAGTAAGACGCTCCAGATGAATAAATGAATTTTGTTATAAGAATATTTTTGAAATTTGAAGTAAAGTTATAATACTCAATTAAGGAATAGTGAGCAGATTAAGGTATAGTAAAAGGGGAACATAAAAGGGGAGGAGCAGTATAATAATTTTAATGGTAAAGAAATTTTGAGATTTGGTGTCATATAATTGAGCAAGGTTTCGGGTAAAGGTAAAGGCAAATTTTCGGGTATTGAGAATGGAAAATTGTGAAAAGATATAAATTAAGTTTGTTAAATCAGTTAGAGAATATTATTTGAATCAAGGAAAATATATAAAGGGGAAAGTATATCAATAGAAATATGTCAAGATTCAGAATTCAGTATGGCACAGATATAGCAGAAGATAGAATATGAGTTGAGTCAATTAAGTGGTGTTAATATATGATAAGAGAAATATAAAGTTAGCTGGAAAGTATGATTTAAAGCAAGATAAGTTATTAATGGATTTAGGGAATCCAGAATTCATGAAAATATTTGGTAAAAGGTTCAGTATGATCAGAGTAGCGCAGCGGAAGCGTGGAAGGTTTAATATTCATAGGTTATCCGAAATTTAAGGAATTAAAATAAAATTTATGGTTTGTGCGCAATTAAGCAAAGGAGCAAGGATTCCTAGTCAGATATGAATCGAAGCAGTTGGTGTAGAATAGTCAGAGGAGGCAGAAAATCTGAAGGTGATAATACAAATCTTGCAGGAAATAAGCAATTGAGAATATGAAAATAGATGAAGTAAAGTAATGGTTAGTGGTGATAAGTAAATAGTGGAATGGCACCAAAAAATATTGAAAATTTAAGCAGGGTTAGTATAGTAGAGTATCCAAAGATAATAATGTGAAGTGAAAAGATTTGAGCTAGAAAAGTGGCCCAGAAAGAAATGTTGCAAACACAACCAGGAAAATGTGGAAGTAGGTTCAGTCCAAGGAGATAAAGCGCTAATAGCAGGGTAGAATTGCCTATAGTTGAAAGGTAAGGAATGTCAGAATAGATTCAGAGAATAAAGTAGTTGTCGAATAAATTAAAAAGAAAGGGAAGACAGAGCAAGTATGGAAATGATTAGATGGTTTGAAAGGATGATGTAGAGGAAGCTCTGTATATGACTTTGTTTCTTTTTAGGTGATAGTGTGGTTTATTATCGTTCGTTTTGAATGTCGAGGACGACATTCCTATTTAGGTGATAGTAATGTAACGTAGCGCATTTTTCGGATCATCGTTCAGTGGTAGTTCGGATCTGCGTTTACTGGTTTTGGTGTGGTGATCATGACCAATATGGGGTCATTGGGCCTTGGATGTGGTTTCCGCACGTTGCGTGGGGCTTAGTGGGCCGACAGGTTATGCCCATGGTGCCCGTTGGTTCACTAGATGTGAACGCGACAAGGGTGCAGGTCGCGTTCTGAACGCGACGGCCTTGGTGGTCGCATTCTGGTTACCGCTACTAGGGTCGATGTCTGCATGCGCGCCGCATGTCGCGCATAGGGCGGAGCTTGCTGACGTCGGGAATGGGAAGGTGACGCCGTAGTCCGTCGCGACAAGGTTGTGACGGGGAGGTACGTCGCGATCCCAACCGCTATGTGGTTTTTAAGAAGGTTTGGCCAGACAGAGCTTTCAAAAGCTCTACTCGACCTAGGGGAAGAGCTGCGGCGGATTTCAAGGCGATTCGGCGTCCCGACGTGGTGTTTGACGCGCTCTCGATGCGAGGAGGTCACATGGAGCGGGGGAGATGTCGTGTCGTAGCCGGTTTGCGCGTTCTTCATGAAGGTAGGGAGATTCCACCATGTTTGATTGCGTGAATTGCATGTGGTGCGTATTCGATAGGTTTAAAGCTTTAGGAACAATGGATAGCATGCTAGGTTACACATTAAAGCATGAAAAATGGAAATTAAAGGTGGTTTGCATGGAAATCCGAAGAGGGTTCTCGGGTTAGGGTTTTTCGCCTGAGAAGGCGACAGACCCGGCTGTCGCGACCAGGTCGCGACAGGCCGACCCGTCACAACAGGATTTCCTATCGCACCATGTCGTGGTGTCGCGATCAGAAGGCGGCCTTGACCTCTGTCGCGATCACAGCTGAGGGTCCTGTTTTGCATGGTTTTGGTGATTTGGTTATCCGATTATCGACGTTTGACTTGCATGGTTTTGGTAAGAGGTGCGTTGGTACTTGTAGCGCTATGTGTGTGTGCTTAGTGTATCGTTTGTGCGTTGTTTACGTGATAAGAGTGGTGCTCACGAAGTGAGCATGCTTTTACGTGACGTTTACATGGTTTGTGTGCTGTGCATGAGTGTGCTTGGCTAGTGGTTCGACGTTAGGATTATTGTAATGTAACTGGTATAGTCAGTATGAGATGACTGGGTAGTGAAGTCCACACATAAACCTAGCCTAGTATATGGTTGTCTTTTAAAGAGTATTATAATGATATATACGTTAAGTAGTATGTATTGCCATGGAGGTCACAGAGTGACCAATGATAGGCAAGGTTGTGTTGTTCTGTTGTGATATAAGAGTGTACTAGTGTGAGATGGTTTGGAGGTCACATGGTGATCGATGATAAGACACCTATATTTAGTATATTTAATATATATTACACCGAGGTATTAAGTGACTGACGTGATTTGTATGCTAGCCGAGTGTGGTGGCCCGACGCCTATTCCGGAATACCTCTTCTGTTGGGTGCCCCAGGTTCTGTGTGAGCCAGGCACATGTGTGAGTGCTCGGGGCTTTTCTCGGTACAGTGGTACCGTCAAGGTCTTGTCGTCTTCCTTGACACCCTCGCTCTTAGGGAGAGTTGTCGTCTGGCTGGGGGAAAGATGGTAGTGCACAACGACTTGTGAGAGTTTGTTGTTTGGTCGCTTGTAGAGCTCTCGTAGTTGAGGGGTTACCAACACCAGTAGACGTATTGGGCCTCAGTTAGTCTTGTTACTAGTGCCTCACTATAGGGAGCTTGGGTCAGAGTCTCTAAAGGTGCTAGGCATGGGCCTACAGGGTGTGTGACCTGTAGGTTGTGGTGGTTCGGTTGGTCTCCACAGTTCTTTGGCTTTATTTGTGGTTTTGGAGCGGCAGTTGGACCTTACGTCCGTGACTGCGAGACTGAGAGGTAGTTCTAGTGCTGTGTTGTCCGGGTTGGATACTAGCATCATGAACCAGCAGTCTGTCCCGTGTGGTGGCGTCGTGCTTTCCGGCTCGTGCTTTGCTACTGGTTGTAGCGTGTGTTGGTTGTGGTTTTACCCGTCGAGGTGTGCCATGGTGTTGGCACGGTTGTCGTTGTGGTTGGTGAGCGGAGACTCATTGGTTGTGGTTTGATTGGTTGTGGTGTGCCCTGGTGGTGGCACAGTTGTGCTTGTGATTATGTGGTGGTACCTCGTGAGGTAGGTACTTGTACCCTTTGTGGGTATCTATGTCTCGTGGTACGTTGAGTACTAGTCTTTTCAGATGGTGAAGTGGAGGTCATGCGGTGAGACCTTCCACTTGTTGTGTTTACCCTTATTTGGGTAAGTTTCCGAATATGGTTTAGTGTGCGATGAATTGGCATCGTGGTAGCCAGTCTTGTTACTTAAGTGTAGTATTTGATATATCGTGGTTTAAGGGTATAAAGGATTAGCTCTTGGTTAGCAGTCATGTTACCCATGTGTTGAAGGCTTGCCAATGAAACTAGTAGCTTAGGCAATGGTTTGCCTATGTGGCTTATAGCTTAGGCGACCAGCTGTTGAGGTGGTGTGCCCGTGAAGCTTGTGGCCTTGGCTTTACAGTTATTGACCAGACTAGTAGCGTGGTGCTAGTTCTGCTGTCTCTTATTTTTCCCAGGATTTGTGTCAATTGACATAATTATGCTTTCCTGTGAGCAAGATATGGTTTGGCTACTGGTGTTACCAGTGAGACCCGTTGGTGTTGAGGTCCTCCTGTATTGTGTGTGGCTTAGGGTGGTCCCCTACTGAGCTAGTGACTTGTTGAGGCTCACTACCTTATAGTTCTTTTCAGGGTTTACCGATGGTGTGGCTTGCGAAGGTGTCGTGACAGACTTGAATCACCAGCAGTAGTGTTAGTACAGTTGTGTGAGCTTGTGCTCCCTCGGGGTATGCCCCAGGTAGTTGTACTCTTTTTAATTTGGGCATGTAATAATGTAATGAGACAGTTGTAAATTGTTATATGCAGATATAAGCACATGTACTTTCTTGTGTCTCTTACTGTTGTGGTTTGTCTTTTATATTCTTCCTGGACACGTGTGTGAGATATCCCTTGCGAGACTTTGGTCCGTTCGCGGGAGACAGATCTGGATATGGACCCTTATTGGGTATGAATATCCAGGGCCATTACAAAGGTTCTGCGCTGTGGGAGTCGCGACCACAAGATTTCTGACTGTCCAATGCTTAAGGAACAAGCCCCTCAGAACAAGCATCCGAATGGACAAAGGAGGCAAGGCCGCTTACAAGCTATTCAAGAACCTGAAGTTGTGGAAGAAGGAGGTGTGGTGGAAGGTACACTTACTATTCTTTCCCATCCTGCATTTGTTCTATTTGATACGGGAGCTACTCATTTCTTTATATCTCAAACATTTACTGATACCTTGCCTGTGAAACCCGTCCCAATGAAATCTGGAATAGTTGTGTCAACCCCGATTGGTCCTGGTACCAATCTTAGAAACCATTTACCATCTAGTGAAGTGTTGATTGACACTCAAAATCTACCTGCAAATTTAGTATGCATGAACATGGAGGTTTACGATGTGATACTAGAAGCAAACTGGTTGTCTGAGCATAGGGCTAGTATCAATTGTTAGAGAAGCTAGATAACCTTTAATCATTACCCAAAACTAGTGTTCTCAGGAGATAGAAACCGCAGGAGATTGTCATTTGTCTCTGCACTACAAGACAAAAGGATGATGAGGAAAGGTTGTACGGCCTTTCTAGCTACTGTTGTCACAACAAAGAAGGAAGTCAAGATTGAGGCCATCCATATTGTTAGCGAGTACGCTAATGTCTTTCCCGAAGACATGCCAGGAATCCCTCCTAAGCGAGAGGTCGACTTTACCATTGAGTTTGTCCCTGGAGCAGCACCAGTGTATAGGGCACCATATAGAATGCCCCCCGTAAAACTGAAGGAATTAAAACAGCAACTGATAGAACTATCGGAGAAAGGATTTATCTGACCAAGCACATCACCATGGGGTGCACCTATCCTCTTTGTCAAGAAGAAAGATGGGTCGATGAGGCTGTGTATAGATTACATGCAATTGAACTAGTTAACCATCAAGAACAAATATCCCATGCCAATGATTGATGAATTATTTGATCAACTGTCTGGAGCTATATATTTCTCCAAGATAGATCTCAGATCCGACTATCACCAATTGAGGATCAAAGGAGAAGATATACACATGACAACCTTCCGAAGCAGGTATGAGCATTATGAATTCATTTTTATGCCTTTTGGACTAACAAATGCCCCTGCAGTTTTCATGCAGTTGATGAATAGCATTTATCACCCATATCTGAATAAATTTGTGGTGGTATTCATCGATGATATACTGATCTACTCCAAAACAAAAGAAGAGCATGATGAACATTTGAGGATTGCATTGCAAATTCTAAGGGAGAATAAATTGTATGCCAAGCTAAGTAAATGTGAATTCTGGCTTGAGGAAGTATCCCTTTTGGGGCACGTGGTAACCAAGGATGGTATCGCAGTAGATCCATCAAAAGTAGAGGCTGTGTTGAAGTGGGAAAGACCGACAAGCGTCACGGAGATCAGGAGCTTTCTGGGATTAGCAGGATACTACCGAAGGTTTATAATGGATTTCTCAAATATTTCAGTACCATTATCCAAGCTGACCCGAAAGGAAAATCCATTTGTGTGGACCAATGAATGTGAAGAGAGCTTTAACAGTGTGAAGAAGTGTCTGACTACTGCTCTTGTCCTCACCTTACCCACTGAAGAGGGAGGATTTGAAATTTATTCAGATGCTTCTGGAATAGGTCTGGGATCTGTCTTAATGCAACAAAGGAAAGTAATAGCATATGCCTCAAGACAAATGACGATCCACGAGGTAAACTACCCGGAACATGACATGGAGTTAGCAGTTGTAGTGTTCACCCTGAAGATTTGGAGGCACTATATTTATGGTTAGCAATTTAAAGTCTTTTCTGACCACAAGAGTTTGAAATACTTATTCTCACAGAAGGGGCTTAACATGAGACAAATAAGGTTGTTAGAATATCTCAAAGACTTTGACTTTGCCATTCAATATCACCCAGGAAAGGCCAATGTAGTTGCAGACACTCTAAACAGACAACCTGGAGCTATGCTAGCTAGTATGATGCTGGGCGAATGGAAGTTATTGGAGCAATTTGCAAGTTTGAATTTAGACATGGGAAAGAAGGAGAAGCAGGTGATGATTTCCAATCTCCAAATACAGTCTGATCTACTGACTGAAATCAAGGAGAGACAAGGAGATGATCCATTCTTAGTCAAGATCAAGGAGAAGCTAGAACAAAGATCAGACTTTTCTCTATCAGCTGATGGGAGATTACTATTTCGAGGCAGAACATGTGTCCCTGACCATGGGGAACTCAAGAAGAGATTGTTAAATGAAGCTCATCAGTCAAAGTACACAATTCACCCTGGATCAACAAAGATGTACCAAGACTTGAAAAGGTCGTATTTGTAACGTCGAGCGTTTTTTTTTATATTTGTGGATCTTTGTTTAGCGGGTTTGGTGGCCAGTGTGTGGCCCATTAGTCTGTGTTTCCGGTGTTTGCACAGGTTGTGAGGCTTGGTGGGCCGGCAGATTGGGCCCAAAGTGCTCACATGTTTTCTACCTGTGAACGCGACAAGAGGCTGTGTCCCGTTCTGAACGCGACGGCCCTGGTGGTCACGTTCACGTTGCTGCTATTTTGGGTTGTCATCTGCATGCGCGCCGCGTGTCGCACGTAGGGCGGCATGCTGACGTTGACTGTTGGAAGGCGACAGTTTCCTACGTCGCGTTCAGGTCACGATGCAGGGCTACGTCGTGTTCCCAACCGTAGTGCATTTTTAAGAAGGTTTGGCAAAATAGAGCTTTCACAAGCTCTGCTCGGCCAGGGGAGCTCGCTGTTGGGATTTTCTGGGCAATTCGGCTTGTTGGGGTCGTGTTTGGCATGTTCTCTCCGCGAGGACGTCGCGTGGAGCGGGGGAAACGCCGAGTGATTGTCAGTTTTTGCATTCTTCACAAAGGTTTGGAGTTTCCACCTTGGTTTGCTGTGTGGATTGTGTGTGGTGCATGTTTGGTTTGGTTACTGCTTTATAAACAGTAGACACCATGTTAGGGCAACGAAATGAGCATGGAAACCGGGTTAAAACACTGTTTGGGGTGGTTTGCATGGATAATGCGAAGAAGAGTTTCGGATTAGGGTTTTCTCCTGTGAAGGCGACGGTCTAGGGTGTCGCGATCTGAATGTGACAACTCGACCCATCATGTTCTGGTTTTGAAAGTGACATATCGAAGGGTCACGTTCTAAAGGCCACCCAAGACACTGTCACGTTAACAGGTCTGAGGGGATTTATGTTGTGGATGTTGGCATGTGTATCCGATTATCGTGGTTCTGATGATCAGTCTGTCTCCATATAATTTTAATTAATTACACATTTATTTTGGTGATTAACAAAACCCTATCAAAAGTTCTCTAACACATATTCTATGAAGTCTAAGTACAGAAAATACACCAAGGACAAACAAGCCAATATTGGTAAGTACTACCCTTCTGAAGCATTAACAATGTCAAGATGATATTTCTCTAAGTCCACATCGATTTCTGTTGAGAATCATAACGATTTCCTTTATGGCATAACGATTTGCTTTCGTAACGATTCCTTAACCATCACAACAATTTCTTAAGACGTCGTAACGATTTGCTCGTCGTAACGATTTCTTAAGTCATCACAATGATTTCTTAAGACGTCGTAATGATTTCCTAGGTCATCACAACGATTTATTATAATGTCGTAAGGATTCCTTAAGTCATCACAATGATTTCTTAAGACGTCGTAACGATTTGTTCGTCGTAACGATTCCTTAAGTCATCACAACGATTTCTTAAGACGTCGTAACGATTTGCTCATCGCAACGATTTGCTTCGCGTAACGATTTCTTTAGCGCTCATAACGATTTGCTTCGTGCAACGATTTCTTTAGCGCCTATAATGATTTACTTTGCGCAACAATTTCTTTAGCGCTCATAACGATTTACTTCGTGCAATGATTTCTTTAGCGCTCATAACGATTTGCTTCCCACAACGATTTCTTTAGCGCTCATAACGATTTGCTTCGCGCAACGATTTCTTTAGCGCTCATAACGATTTACTTCGTGCAACGATTTCTTTAGAGCTCATAACGATTTGCTTCGCGCAACGATTTGTTAAGTTTGTCACAACGATTTGTTTTGCATAACGATTTGATATTGAGTTATAACAATTTGCTTATTTATACACAATGATTTCATAAGTCACATTTGCATCGATTTCGACTGAATATATGACTTATCCTTGATAGCGTTGAATAGTTAAAGTCTTCGCACGGACCTCCATGATTGCTGTGCATTTAATGAAGATAGAACGTATCTCTGCATGCATGCAGATGATATCTTTTCATTATCGTGCATACTCTGTTAACATCTTTTAGAACAAGCTATTTGGCATTATTATTTTGGTGAATTCACATCAACGTTTTCTGACATCAGAGACAGTCTAGCTGTCTACTGTTCTAGCATTTAATGTATGCAGGGCCCTAAAGACTTTTTGTCATACAACATTGGACATATAGACGCCAGAAGATCCTATCTCTTTGCGTGCTCAAATGGATAAAAGACTGTTGACTAGAAGCTTCCAAGTGTCAAACAGTCTAACGTCTACCAAACTAAGAGATAACGGTTACTTCAACGACTACATTTCAAATTGGAGATATAAATACAAGATAGCAGCTTCAGAAGAAAATGATATAAAAGAGAGAGACTTACCATCGAAGAACACAAGCATTGCAGATCTTCTGGAAGAATCCGAGAGCCAAGAATTCAATTCTAGTGTGTCTTTAGCTCTTTGCTCTCTGTGCTATAATAGAAATCCTAAGAGAGCCAGTGTAGTTCTGAGAGAGTGCCTTGTTTAGATTATTTGCTCTCAGTGCTAGCAGCTTCAGATCTTGTCTTGCTAAAGCTTGATCTAGGGGCTTGAATTCTGCTTATTCTTTTTGTGTTGTAGTTCCCTTCTGTTGTGAAGGAAGACCTAGTGGGGATCTAGGGTGTTGTGTTCCCTTCTGTTGTGAAGGAAGACTTGGTGAGGGATCTAGGGTGTTATAGTTCCCTTCGTGTGAAGGAAGACCAGCTGAGCTGGGTGTTGTATTGTCCATAGGGGGACTGTACCCTAGTTAGTGGAATCCTAAGTTGTTGCTCAGGGACTAGATGTAGGACTCCTAAGGAGAGGAGGCCTGAACCAGGATAATTCCTTGTGTTATATGATTGCTTATTGTGTGTTTGTCTTTTATACTAACCTTTGCTACCCTTCATCGAAGAACTCTTTGTATGAATGTTTAAGTACAGGTACTAATCAAATAATTTTAAAAAAGACCCATTCACCCCCCCTCTGGGCTCGTCAACTCGGCAACAAGTGGTATCAGAGCGAGTCTCTTTGACAAAGAAGAAAGATCTAATGATCTGAAGAGTAAAAATCCATGGCAGCCCAAGGTAACATTGAAGGTCAGTCTGTTAACCGACCCCCTCTCTTTGATGGTGAAGATTATGCTTATTGGAAGAACAGAATGGAGTACTTTCTCCAAGGTCACGACTATCAGATATGGTCAATAGTAGAAGAAGGCGATCTCCTGGTCACAAATGAGAAAGCTCAGTGGACAGATGATGACAGGAAAAAGATCTCCTTGAACTGTAAGGCTAAGAGTATTCTGTACTGTGCACTAAGCAAAAAGGAATTCAACAGAGTTTCAGCCTGCAAATCCGCAATGGAGATGTGGGAAAAACTTAGAATTACCAATGAAGGCACATACAAGGTGAAGGAGACAAGAATTGATATTCTTGTTACACAATATGAAAGATTTCAGATGCAATCAGGTGAGTCCATAACTCAAATGTTCAGTCGATTCACATATATTACAAATGGATTGGCTGGACTGGGGAAAACCTTTGAGATTGGAGACATGGTGAGGAAAATTCTTAGATCCTTACCATCCTCATGGACCCCAAAGGTCACAGCTATTGAGGAAGCTAATGATCTGAAAAGGATGTCTTTGGGAAAGCTCATTGGGTCCCTTATGGCCCATGAGATCAATATGGAAAGGCTAGGAGAGTCCTCAAGTAGAAAGAAGCACTCCAATGCTTTAAAAGCTGAAGAAGACTCATCAGAAGCAAACTCAGATGAAAATGAAAGTATTGAGGACAGTGAAAATGAAGAAGCAATGCTATCAAGAAGACTGCAGCAGATTTTAGCCAAGAAAAAGAAATTTCAATCTGGCAGAAGATTCTTTAAGAAAAACAAAGAGTTTAAGAAGTCAGAAGGAAAGGATCTAAAGAAAGGAGCACCAGTATGCTATGAGTGCAAGAAACTGGACATATCAAGGCAGAATGTCCAAAGCTTAAGAAAGAGGGACACAAGAAAAAGGACAACTTCAGACGATTCAAGAAGTACAAGAAAAAGGCAATGGCAGCCGCTTGGGAAAATAGCAGCGACTCAGACAGTGAGTCAAGCTCAAGCAGTGATAAAGAAGAAGCCAACCTGGCGTTCATGGCAAATACAGATGATAAGGTAACATCTGACTCCTCCTTTGATTCCTGCAATAATTTTGATTCGGATAATTTAGAGGAAGCATTCAATGAACTATACAGTAAATATAGAGAAGTAACCAAACTGTTAAAAATAAGTAAGAAAAATAATGCTTGTCTAGAAAACACAAACTCAGATCTAAAATCAGAAAATGAACAGCTAGAAAAACTGTTAACTGAACTTAAAAGAAGAAATGATTTATTATGTGAAGATCTAAAGGATAAGAATGTACAAATAATTAAATTGGAAAAATAAGCAAGCTCAGATGAACTAAAAACAGAGATAAACTCATTAATAGAAGAGAATAAGAGTTATCTAGCACATTGGAAAAATTTACAAATGGTAAAAACTCCCTCATATAAAAGGTGCTAGAAGATTAGGTAAGAAGAAAAATGGATTAGGATATACACCCCCAGATAATGAAGAAACCATAGTTTATCCTAAAATATATCCAACACCAAAATTTCTACCTGAACAAGACATTGCATACAAGGCAGATTTAAAATATATAGAAAAATTAACCAAATTGTCCTGCTGCAGTCACTGTAACAAATTAGGACATATTACACTACATGTCCAACTAAACATAAGAAATGGATAATAAAAAGGAAACCAGTGATACTAACCAATCCGGACCCAAAAGAACTTGGGTACCTAAAACTTAATGTTTTCATTTCAGGGTAACTCTCGAGCATCCAAATGGTATCTGGACAGTGGGTGCTCAAGACACATGTCAGGTAATCGAAAGCTATTCTCTCATCTTCAAAATGAAGAAGGAACTGTTACATATGGAGATAACGGAAATGGAACAGTGATAGGCAGTGGTTCTGTGAACAATAATGGAAAGACAGTTATTGAAGATGTATTGTTTGTCAAAGGACTAAAACATAATCTTATTAGCATCAGCCAGCTTTGTGACAGAGGCCATCAGATCCAGTTTCAAGAATCAAAGTGCAACATATTAAAGGATGGAGCATTAATTTTCGAGGCAATAGAGAAAATAACTTATATGTGCTCTATCTTAAAGAACTCAAGGATCAAAATGTTTGTCTGGCACCAAATAAAGATCAATCAACTGAATTGTGACACAGAAGATTGGGACATTGTAGCATAAATGGTATGAGAAAGTTGTTAAAGAAAAATCTTGTGGAAGGTCTGCCAAAGGTCAGCACCAAGATGGAAGGTGTTTCTAGACCTTGTACCAAAGGAAAGCACACTAAGAGCTCCTTCAAGTCGAAGACTATGGTAACCACCTCAAAGCCTTTGGAACTCCTTCATATGGATTTGTTTTGGCCAATGAGGACCACCAATCTTGGAGGAAAGAATTTTGGTTTTGTTATTGTCGATGACTACTCCAGATTTACATGGGTGTCATTCCTAGAACATAAAGATGATACATTTGAAAGCTTTATCAGTTTTAGCAAGAAGGTTCAGAAAGACAAGAAATTCAGTATTGTTAGTATTCGATCAGATCATGGAGGTAAATTTCAGAATGAGAAATTTGCAAAGTTCTGTGAAAATGAAGGAATTGAACATAACTTCTCAGCACCAAGGACACCACAGCAGATGGAGTTGCTGAAAGAAAGAATAGAACCTTATTGGATATGGCTAGGACAATGTTGTCAGAATATAACTTACCAAGGTATTTTGGGCTGAAGCAATAAACACAGCAAGCTACATCATTAAAGAGTAATGATCAGACCAATATTAAGAAAACCGCATATGAGTTGTTCAAAGGGAAGAAACCGAAGATCAGTCACTTCAGAACTTTGGATGTCCATGCTTCATCCACAACAATGGCAAAAGAGACATTGGTAAGTTGGATGCCAAATCAGATGAAGGCATCTTCATGGGGTATGCTTCTAAACCAAAGGTTATAGAGTATTTAACAAACATACCTTATTGATTGAACAGTCTGTGCATATTATTTTTGATGAGACTAACCCTTCCTTGAGAAAGGAAGAAGATAGTGACAATGATGATGCAGACGAACTGTCCAAGAAACTAAAGGACACCTCAATTGAAGACAGGGATGATCCACCTCTGGAAGACTTGCAACAACAAGATATTACACATGAAAATCTTACAAAGGAGTGGAGATACAAGAAAGATCACCCACCTGAGAACATTATTGGTGATCCATCTGTAGGGGTAAGAACAAGAGGTAATGTAATACCTTGTGATTATCTAGCATTTGTCTCTCAAATAGAGCCTAAGACAGTCAATGAAGCTCTCACTGATGAATCCTGGATTATAGCCATGCAAGATGAACTTAACCAGTTCAAGAGAACCAAGTATGGTCACTTGTTCCCAGACCATCAGACCATCCAGTTATTGGCACCAAGTGGGTGTTCAGAAACAAATTGGATGAGGCTGGTGTGATCTTAAGAAACAAGGACAGGCTGGTAGCTCAAGGCTACTCCCAAGAGGAAGGCATAGATTTCGATGAAACTTATGCACCTGTAGCTAGACTTGAGGCTATTAGAGTTTTATTAGCATATGCATCTGCTTTAAATTTAAAATTATTTCAAATGGATGTTAAATCCGCATTTTTAAATGGTTTTATTAAGGAGGAAGTGTATGTTGAACAGCCTCAAGGTTTTGATGATACAGAATTTCCAAATCATGTTTTTAAACTTCATAAGGCATTATATGGTTTAAAGCAAGCACCAAGAGCCTGGTATGAAAGGCTTAGCTCTTTTTATTAAACTATGGTTTCACTAGAGGACAAGTAGACATCACTTTATTTGTAAAATCGAAAGTTAAAAGCAAGTTAATTGTACAGATTTATGTAGATGACATTATCTTTAGATCTACTGATGAATCCCTTTACAAGTATTTTGAAAAGTTGATGCAGGGAGAGTTTGAGATAAGCATGATGGGGGAGCTCAATTATTTCCTTGGACTACAAATCAAGCAAGAAAAAGATGGGACCCACATCTGTCAAGCAAAATACACCAAGGAGCTTCTGAAGAAATTCGAATTCGACAATGCCAAGCCACTGTCAACACCTATGAGCACATCAACAAGAATGGACAGTGACAAGAATGGTAAGAAAGTAGATCAAAAGAACTACAGAGGTATGATAGGTTCATTACTTTATCTAACAGCTAGAAGACCTGACATTTTATTTAGTGTATGTATGTGTGCTAGATATCAAGCAGATCCTAGAGAATCTCATTTAATCAATGTCAAAACAATTTTTAGATATTTAGCTAGAACTTATGATTTAGGTCTGTGGTATCCGAAGTCATGTGAAATTAATTTAGTAGGATACTCTGATGCTGACTATGCTGGATGCAAAGTAGATAGAAAAAGCACCAGTGGATGTTGTCAATTTCTTGCAGGTTGCTTGATATCATGGTCCTCCAAGAAGCAAAACTCAGTGGCACTATCAACTGCTGAAGTAGAGTATGTTGCTGCTGAATGTTGCTGTACACAACTTCTGTGGATCAAGCAACAACTTGAGGACTATGGACTTCATATCAAGACAATCCCACTATTATGTGACAACACAAGTGCTATAAATCTCACCAAAAATCCAGTACAACATTCAAGGACCAAGCACATTGAGGTTAGATATCACTTCATTCGAGATCATGTAGCTAATGATAATTTAGACATATCATTTATTGATACAAATAGTCAGTTAGCAGATATTTTCACAAAAACCTTACCCGAAGAAAGGTTCACATCTCTTAGAAGGGAATTGGGCATGTGTAATTTGTGAAAAGATTTCTGTTCAAAACTAATAGACAAATTTTCAAAAGTTAAGTAAACCTTCTCTCCAATGGCTTTAAGCAAAAAGAAGGTAAATTATCTCTCCTGGCCGCTCTCTTTTTAAAATCTGTTGAGTTGGTCAAACTTTTTGTCGTTTTCTGCCACCCTTTTGGTGCTTCATTTTTCAGTAAAGCCTTTATTTAACTCCAAAATCGATGTGAAAGCAATTCATCTCCTACCTTATACTTTTTCCCTCTTTTGTCTGGTGCCTGAGCTGATGCCCTAATGACTCCGACATCGACTTTCTGCTAATTTGAAGCTCCTCTCTTCTTCCCGCGAAGAATTTCTTGAGGGCTTTCTCTACTCTTTCCATCTCAACCCTCCAGAAAATCTTCCTCACCCAAAATCCATGGCTTCGTCCATTGTCTCCGGCACCGTTGGGGGCTACGGAGCTACGTTCCTCAGAGCAGAGCAGCAAAGTAGGTTCGCGTCCGTCAAGGCAAAGGTCTGTGGTAACAAGGCAGTGGATTTGTCAAACTTGGAGAAGAATGGCATGGGCAGTTTGGTTGAAGCTCTACAAAGGCTGAAATGGACAAAGATCGCAACCCTATCTGAAGTAAGTTATCCGGATTTGGTTAAAGCTTTTTATGTGTGCTTGAAGACTGAGGCGGATGGGACCCTGACTTCCCTGGTCAAGGGTACCTAGATCAGAATCTCTAGAGACCTTTTGGCATCTCTGTTTGACATTTCTACCACCGGTCACAGTGGCGTCCACTCAGAGGACACTAATATCAAGGGTTTAGGGATTATTGGTCCGGAGTTTAAGCTGAAGGATGGGAAGCTGGATATTAACCAACTTAGTGATTTCAATAGATTGTGCACTTTATTATTTGTCAGATTATTGTACCTAGAAGTGCATCGTTTTCAACCTGTGCCAGGGCAGACTCAGACCTGATGTACTGGGCTACCCAGAATTAGGAAATTAATACAGCCGAATTGATAATTGAAAGGATGAAGTTTGCCAGCTCTCAATTGTGGGACACCAAGAGCAAGTTTAATATCTCACTACCCTATGCCCATCTTCTGACAAGAATTTTCCAGCATTTTGGGATTAGCACAGTTGGTGATGTGTCTGAGAAAATGGGTCAAGCCATTAGGTCCAGAAATTTGAAGAAGAGTGGTTTTTCACTAGTTAATGGTATCTGGTCAAAGGTTGGCACAGCTGAGGGTGAAGCCGTCGTTGGTAAAGCCCAAGAGGATCTAGAACCAGCACCAGCAGTAGCAGAGTCACCTGCAGCATCAGCAACAGTAATAGAAGAAGCACCAACAACAACTGTATCAGAAGCAGCAGTTGATCCAGCAGTACCATCAGCAGCAGAGGAAGAAGCAAGCAGAAGAATCGAGGACATTCCTCCTTAGTACATTGAGCTCTTTGGGCAATCTTCAGAGGATCCTCCTCCTTCTTCCCAAGTAGGCTCTCTACTTAGGGAGGCACTGGACTCCATTTCTCAAGGGTAGCCAGTTGCAAGTGATCCACATGAAAGGGTCATGGAAGAAGCTCCAGGCCAGCTGGAGCAAGTTTCAGCTCAAGTCGATTCTGTTTTAATAGATGCTCCCATTTAGGGGGAGCAAGGAAGAATTGTGGAAGATGCTCCCATTCAGGGGGAGAAAGGTATTGAGCAAGAGGCAGCAGTATCTCAGGGGGAGCAAACTTCAGATGCCCTTGCAAATGAAAGACCCAATACTATTCATACTAAAGATCCTGATCAAGTTGAAAAGAGAAGCAAGAAAATTGCTCACAGAAGGCAGATAAAAATTCCAAAGAAAATGAACTTGAAGCCTATCTTGAAGAGGTTGGATGATCAAGGTGAGATCTTGAGCTCAGTTCAGTCAGGTGTGAGTTCTGTTATTATTCGCCAGAACTCAATTTCTAATGATATATCTAATATAAGAAATGCAATGAAATGGTTCAATAAGGAGATGAGCAACATGCAGGCAACACTCTCTAAGATTTTGAAGGTAGTTGGATCCAAAACTCCTCCTCAACCCTCTGCCACTCAGAGTAGTTTAGGAGCTATTCCCAAGCCATCAGGGCCCTCAGTTCAAGTATCTGGGCCATCAGGGCCAGTAGTAGCAACAGAGAGCAGTGCTCAAGTACCATCTCAAGGCAGGCAGCAAGCAGAAAGGGCAGTGCCATCTGGGCAGAATGTGGAAGAACCTACAGGGTCAGTGATCTCCATGGAAGTACTGCATGGTGCAGAAGAGGCCACTGTTGCGCCTGAAGCCACTGAGTCTTCAACCCTTGCAACACCAACCCCCTCTACACCACCATCCTCATCCACAGCACCTCCAGCTCCACCTACCTTCAAACAACCCATGCCCCGCACATTTCCTCACCACACCTTTTCCATCTCAATCTTCCTTCTCTCCTTCTTCTTCCCAAATCATTCCTCCTCCTCCTGTTATTGAGAATCCTCCAGCCTCCTCATCAGCTGGAGCCTCCTCTTCATCTAGTCATTCTACTTCAAGATCTTCTTCCACTTTCAATTCCAAATCTCTTCTTTATCCTTCTACTCCACCTTCTTCCATAACCTTCATCCCTGAGAACCCACAGCTTAGCAGCGCGTTTCTCACTCAACTTGCGGATGAGTTTGAACGATCTACACTCATCTCAATTCTAGCTGTTGCCAATTATGTTCACAGGACTAATTCTCCCAGTCCTATTCAGAAGAAGAGAAAACTCTCCACCTCTATCTCTGTACCTTCTACACCCAAATTCCCTCCTCTTTGGTTCTCCCTCTCTGCTGAAATTGCTAGGAGACCAATCTATCGAGAATATCTGCAGAAATGCATTCTCTCCACCATTTTTGGCATTCCGTTTTTGAACCTCACTGATCACCTCACCATTGTTCTTCCCTATTGCCACTTGTCCAAAGCCAATCAATCCAAAATCTTTCATTGGCTGAATGCAAGTCTGAAGACCAATGGCCCAAAGGCAAAAGACTCTCTACACCAAATACCTCCAGGCCAGGGATGAGAGCATTTCTAGTCGAGATCACCCACTCACTCTCTCTGAGTGGTTTGTTCTTCGTCATCAAACTATCTGGGGTCAGTTCATCCTTAAAGAATCAGGATAGCAAGGCACTTTCAGCTCTACAATGATTACTGCTATCTGCATAAGATTCCTGAGGTGCAGTTTGGTTAGTTCCATGGGGCTCTTGCTCTCCTTCATACAGAGCACCTGTGAATTGTTTTTTTCAAGTGGATTTTACCTCTCTAAAAATGCCTCCCCTTGTGTTCCTCCCCAAGCTACACTCTTTGGTATTTGATTCTTCTGCTGGCTCTAATGCTTTTCAGCGGTTTGCTAGAATAATGGGCAAACTATCAGCCAAGCAAGGTTGGCTGCCTTCTTTTCAGAGATTCATCTTCAGAGAATATCACCTTGGACACATCTCCTCTGAAGTTCTCGCTCCTTTAATCTCTGAGTGTGAAAGGCTTTCTCCCACAGACTGGGAAAAGCACTATAGTCAATCCGCTCTCCAGCTGGAATCAGTCAATAGTTCTTTGTTCAAGGCCGGGAAGCCGCGCTTATCGGCTGAAGCCTTCTTGGATCTAAACTCTATCAATCCAGTTCAGGAGCTGTATATTCAGTGGGCTTCAAGATACTCATCTTACTTTTCTTTGAAGATGGACCTACTTGATCACCAGCTTTTCTATCCCATCACTCTTGATAGATTCCTTCAGCGTGCTAGTTTTGGACAGAGTACTTTCTTTAGATTCACTATGGACAGGATCAGTATGCACTATTCCTGGAGGACCAGCGGCAGCTGTACATTCAGCGCATGCTCCCTTCCATGGGTGACTCTTTCACTATAGCACCTGGTGTTTTCAATCAACTTTTTGAAGACCAGAGATTAAGGCATGGGAAATTATTTCTCAGCATGCTCTCTTCTTTCTCCTCTCTTCTATCTCCCTATACCTTCTCAACCTTAATACAATATCCTTGAATGTGTATCTTTTCTCGTCTTCTTTATCTCAGTTTTTTTTTTTTTTTGCTTAATGAGAAAAAGGGGGAGAAACATACTAAGCATGTCTGAAATACATTTTTGTCTGAAATACATTTCGTAAATATTTAGATTCTTTATTCATGCTTCCTGATAAGTTTAGTCATCACCAAAAAAGGGGAGATTGATGATCAGTCTGTCTCCATATAATTTTAATTAATTACACATTTATTTTGTTGATTAACAAAACCCTATCAAAAGTTCTCTAACACATATTCTATGAAGTCTAAGTACAGAAAATACACCAGGGAAAAACAAGCCAATATTGGTAAGTATTACCCTTTTGAAGCATTACAATGTCAAGATGATATTTTTCTAAGTCCACATCAATTTCTGTTGAGAATCACAACGATTTCCTTTATGGCATAACGATTTGCTCGTCGTAACGATTCCTTAAGTCATCACAACGATTTCTTAAGACGTCGTAACGATTTGCTCGTCGTAACGATTTCTTATGTCATCATAACGATTTCTTAAGACGTCGTAACGATTTGCTCGACGTAACGATTTCCTAAGTCATCACAATGATTTCTTATAATGTCGTAATGATTTGCTCGTCGTAACGATTTCTTTAGCACCTATAACGATTTTCTTCGCGCAACGATTTCTTTAGCACTCATAACGATTTGCTTCATGTAACGATTTCTTTAGCGCTCATAACGATTTGCTTCGCACAATGATTTCTTTAGCGCTCATAACGATTTGCTTAGTGCAACGATTTTTTTAGCGCCTATAACGATTGCTTCGCGCAACGATTTCTTTAGCGCTCATAATGATTTGCTTCGTGCAACATTTCTTTAGAGCTCATAACGATTTGCTTCACGCAACGTTTTTAAGTTTGTCACAACGATTTGTTTTGCATAACGATTTGATATTGAGTTATAACAATTTGGTTATCTATACACAGCGATTTCATAAGTCACATTTGCATCGATTTCGACTGAATATATGACTTATCCCTGATAGCGTTGAATAGTTAAAGTCTTCGCACGAACCACCATGACTACTGTGCATTTAATGAAGACAGAACGTATCTTTGCATGCATGCAGATGATATCTTTTCATTATCGTGCATACTCTGTTAACATCTTTTAGAACAAGCTATTTGGCATTACTATTTTGGTGAATATTCACATCAACGTTTTCTGACATCAAGAGACAGTCTAGCTGTCTACTGTTCTAGCATTTAATGTATGCAGGGCCCTAAAGACTTTTTGTCATACAACGTTGGACCATATAGACGCCAGAAGATCCTATCTCTTTGCGTGCTCAAATGGATAAAAGGCTGTTGATTAGAAGCTTCCAAGTGTCAAACAGTCTAACGACTACCAAACTAAGAGACAACGGTTACTTCAGCGACTACATTTCAAATTGGAGATATAAATACAAGATAGCAGCTCCAGAAGAAAATGATATAGAAGAGAGAGACTTACCATCGAAGAACACAAGCATTGCAGATCTTCTGAAAGAATCCGAGAGCCAAGAATTCAATTCTAGTGTGTCTTTAGCTCTTTGCTCTCTGTGCTATAATAGAATCCTAAGAGAGCCAGTGTAGTTCTGAGAGATTGCCTTGTTTAGATTATTTGCTCTCAGTGCTAGTAGCTTCAGATCTTGTCTTGCTAAGCTTGATCTAGGGGCTTGAATTCCTGCTTATTCTTTTTTTGTGTTGTAGTTTCCTTTGTTGTGAAGGAAGACCTGGTGGGGATCTAGGGTGTTGTGTTCCCTTCTGTTGTGAAGGAAGACCTGGTGAGGGATCCAGGGTGTTATAGCTCCCTTTATGTGAAGGAAGTCCAGTTGAGCTGGGTGTTGTATTGTCCATAGGGGGACTGTACCCTAGTTAGTGGAATCCTGAGTTGTTGCTCAGGGACTGGACGTAGGACTCCTAAGGAGAGGAGGTCTGAACCAGGATAATTCCTTGTGTTGTATGATTGCTTATTGTGTGTTTGTCTTTTATACTAACCTTTGCTAACCTTCATCGAAGAACATCTTTGTATGAATGTTTTAAGTACAGGTACTAATCAAATAATTTTTAAAAAAGTCCCATTCACTCGCCCTCTGGGCTCGTCAACTGGGCAACAAGTTCGTTGTGCATGGCGGTGGTGAGTGGTGCATCAGCACCTGTAGCGCTCCTTGAGCGTGTCGTTTACTTAGTTAGCGTGTTCTTTACGTACATGATGTGGTGTTTGTGTGGTTTGAGTGTGAGCACGACTA
The DNA here is from genome assembly GCA_014218235.1 of Colocasia esculenta. Classification (NCBI taxonomy): domain Eukaryota; kingdom Viridiplantae; phylum Streptophyta; class Magnoliopsida; order Alismatales; family Araceae; genus Colocasia; species Colocasia esculenta. Next base: position 156,755,243 of record CM024757.1, read on the forward strand.
AGACTCTATTGGGGTTTAACTTCTATAGTTAGCTTTTGGTGATTTGGCAATGAGGTTCTAGGACGGACCTAGCCGTGATCTTTTGGTGTCTTTTACAAGATGTTTAGAATGGTTTAATTAGTAAAGTATGTGTGTGGTTATTAGTTGTCGAGTATCGAGTTTAATGTGGCAATGGAGGTCATCTCATCACCAATGACAGGCATGGATGTTAATGGCTAATGTAGTTCATGTGAGTGTCTGTGTAGGTTAGCTTGTGGGTCACAGAGTGACCAAGGCATGCTATTCCTCATATGTGTATCGTGGTTTGTAATAAAGATTATATATTTATATAATGTGGTTTGTGCGTTGCCGAGTTTGGTTGTCTGGTGCCTGTTCCAGAATGCCTCTCCAGTCAGGTACCCCAGGTTCTGTGTGAGCCAGGCACGTGTGTTTGTTGTGCTCAGGGTTTGTCCCGGTACAGTGTGTACCGTCTAGGTCTGTGTCGTCTATCCTAGACACCCTCACTCCTGTGTTTGAGTTGTACGTTCGGCTGAGGGAAAGACGGCAGTGGGATAGTGACTTGTGAGAGTTTGTGTTTGGTCGCTTGTAGCACGCTCGTGGTTGGGGGTACGGACACCAGTTGTCGACACTAGTCCCCAGCTTGTCCTGTTTTCCAGTGCCTCACTTTACGGAGCTTAGGCCAGAGTCCGTGAAGGTGCCAGACATGGGCCTACAGCTGTGTGGTCTGCGGGTGTGGTGTTGGATGGTCTCCACAGTTGGTTGACTTACTTTGTGTGTTTGTGGAGCGGTAGCTGGACTGAGTAGTCCGTGGCTACGAGACTGAGAGGTAGTTCTTGTGTTGTGTTATCCGGGTTGGATACTGGCATCATGAACTAGTAGTTCGTTCCCATGTGGTGGTGTCGTTCTTTTCGACTCGTGCTTTGCCTCTGGTTGTAGTTCGTGAGTAGTGACTCACTAGTTATGGTTCGACTTGTTATGGCATGCCTCGTCGTAGGCACAATTGTGTTGAGGTTTTGCCCGTTGAGGTGTGCCCTGGTGTTGGCACAGTTATGGTTGTGGTTTGAGCTACTATGGTGTGCTGTGTTGTGGCACCAGTTTTGTTGTGGTTTCCGTGGTGGTACCTCATGGTAGTAGGTACATGTACCCCGTGTGGGTAGTGGTTTGTGGTGGTACACCGTGTACCGGGCTTTTCAAGTGTTGAGGTGGAACTGTGCTCCGTGGAGGTCATGTGGTGAGACCTTCCACTCGTTGTGTTTTACTCTTTCTTAGGTAAACTTCCGTTTATGGTTTAAGTGTGTGATGGAGTGGCTTGCTGTAGCCAGTCCTGCTGCCCTATGTGTGGCTTCCGTCATATTGCAGTTTTGGGTATAATGGACCAACTCTTCGTTAGCAGTCCTGTTACCCTTGTGTTTGAGGTTTGCCTGTGAAGATTGTAGCCTAGGCAGCGGTTTGCCTGGGTGGCTTATAGTTTAGGCGACTAGTTGTTGCAACGGTTTACCTGTGAGGCTTGTGGCCTAGGTGTTTCAGTTGTTGGGCAGACTAGTGGTGCTGTGCTAGTCGTGTTGTTTCTCTTACTATCCCAGATTTTTTTTGTGGGTTGATATGTTTATGTTGTAATTGTTACTTAATATAAATGTTGTGAGCATCCTATGGTTTGGCTATCAGTGTTTCTAGTAAGACCCTCTGGGGTTGAGGTCTCTTTAGTTTCATGTGTGATTTTTGGGTGGTCCCTACTGAGCCTGTGACTTGTGGAGGCTCACTCCCCTACAATTCTTTTCAGGGCTTGCCATTTGTGTGGCTTACGAGGGAGTGTTGTGGTAGACTTGTACCGCCATCAGTAGAGTTAGTTGTGTTGTGTGAGCTTGTATTCCCTCGGGGTATGACCCAGGTAGTTGTACTTTTTAATTGGACATGTAATAATGTATTGGGATAGTTGTAAATTAATATATGCAGGTATGAGCACATGTACTTTCTCTTGTCTTATATTGTTGTGGTTGTCTTTTATATTCTTACTGAACACTTTTGTGAGATATCCCTTGCGAGACTTCGGTCCGATCGTGGGAGGCGGACATGGATATGGAGCCTTATTGGGCATAAATATCCAGGGCCATCACAGTTGGTATCAGAGCATGGTCCAGTTAGAATATGAAAAGACATTGATGTCACAATGTCCCAAGACATGGTTTAATATACACTGCTGGTAGTAAGTCTGTGGTTTTATGTCATTTCCAGTGTGGTTTTCACGTGAATTTTTGGTATGCGAATGGTGTGTCATTATTTGTTGAAATGGCAGCTGTCAGAAATGGCAGAGAAATGAATATAGTTGTATGGAAGATGGCAGTTGTTGGTAGTAGTTGAGAAATGGTATGGTTAATGGTACAGTGTGAGTGGTCACATCAGGATGCCAGTTTGCGGGAGAGTATAATTGTTTAAAGGTTTTCAGTTATAGAAATTGAAGGGATTATTGAATTCAATTATGGAATCTAGTAAAAGTGTTTTACTGAGGATCAAAGTTGGTATAGGCAGGTATAAGGTAATGATGTGATGGAATAGCAGAGGGAACAACATTATGATGAGGAATAGAGCAGTGTGATTAGGGTTGTTGAATGCATGAATGGTGATTGAGAATTTTAGCAGAAGTAGTTACTGTCTTTGAGATTTGTGTTAATAAGTGTTAGAGAGCAGCTTGATTAGTGGTATGCCAGGTTTGAAATGATTAAGTGAGGTAGTTTAGCTTGAGATGGGGTACTGGTAAGCAGAGGAGCAGTGAAAGAGATGGTCATTAAGCGTGCTTGGTGATTAGAGAAGATTGCAGTAAAGAGTTTAAGAGTAGAGCTGTTAGGAATAATGATGATAATGGAAAATTGATATAGAGATCTATGTAAGCGTGTGCAGAGGTGATCAGTTAGGAAAAGAAAGAGTGAAGGAAAAACAATGTGTACTAAGACTTTTCTGAGAATTTTATAAGACAAATATTTTTATAAGGCAAATATTTGGTTAGTAAGTGGCAGTTTGTGAAGATTTCACAGAATGATTTGTAAAGCATTACAGTGCTGAAGATAAGAGCAGAGATGCTAGTAGTTGTGTAATTTATGGGAAAAGAAAGGTAAAGCTTGTGTTAGAAAAATATGAATCAGTTGAGAAACAGTTAATTAGTATCGAGTTAAGTAGAACAGCAAGGCATATTGTGAATGGGCCGCAGTAGTGAAATTGTTCATATTTGGTAGCAAATCAGTAATGCAGAATAAAGGAATCAGGCAGAATAAGTTACTGTGTTTAAAGGAAATAGTTTCAGTTTATCGCTATGACAGTATTTTAATAAGAAGGATTGCAATGTAAGTGGTACAGTGAGATTAGCCAATTAGCAGAATAATTAAGAGAAATATTTTGCAGAAATGGTATTATGATGTTGGCAATAAAGTTAAAGTTCAGTATTAATGATCAAATGAAGAAAAATAATGTGGCAGATTATAGATCAGTGATAATCAGATGGATCAAGGAATGTGCAGCAAGGATTTGTGTAATAGTATGCATCAAGGTGATCCAGATAAATGGATGGCTTTTGTTAAAAAGGTGTCTCCAAAGTTTAATGTAAGAGTCACAGCAGATCAGAGAAGCCAGTAAAGTTAAGATTGAGATCAGAGTTTATGGAGAATTTTGCCAAATGTCCGGTATGATCAGAGTAGCACAGCGGAAGCGTGGAAGGTCTGATAATTACAGGTTATCCGAGGTTTAAATGATTAATAGAAAGCTTAGGATTTGTGCATAGCTGGGTAAAGAGGCAATGGTGTATGGATAAATATGAGTTATGGCAGCATGAGCAAAAAGGTAGGCAGTTGAGAATATGGATATAGATAAAGTAGAGTAATGGCTAGCAGTGATAAGTAGATATTGGAATGACACCGAGGAATTAAAAATTTTAAGCAAGGATTAGTCTGGCAGAGCACCCAAAAGTAGCAGAATAAAGTGAAAGGTTTTGAGCAAGAAAAGCGGCCAGAAAGAAATGTTGCAAACACAGCTAGGAAAATGTGGAAGTAGGTTGAGTCTAAGGAGATAAAGCACCACCGACAAGGTAGAATTGCTTACAGTCGAAAGGTAAGGAATGGCAAATTGAATCCGTGGAGTTGAGGAGTTATGAAAGAATTGAAAAGAGAATGAAAATCAGAATAAGCGTGGAAATGAATAGACGGATCAGTTAGCGCAGATGGTTTAAAAGGCAAATGTAAAGGAAGAGTATACTACTTGCTCTGTTTATGGCTTTGTTCCTTTTTAGGTGATAGTCCGACTTACTGTGGGTTGTTTTGAATGTCGAGGACGACATTCCTTTTTAGGTGATAGTAATGTAACGTCGCGCGATTTTTTTCGGATCTTCGTGGATCCTTGTTTAGCGGGTTTGGTGGCCAGTGTGTGGCCCATTAGTCTGTGTTTCCGGTGTTTGTGTAGGTTGTGAGGCTTGGTGGGCCGGCAGATTGGGCCCAAAGCGCTCACAGGTTTTCTGCCTGTGAACGCGACAAGGGGCTGCATCGCGTTCTGAACACGATGGCCCTGGTGGTCACGTTCATGTTGCCTGTAACAACCCGACCCTCCAGACCCCCACCAGGGCCCGAAGTTCGCGTCGCCACCCACAGATCCGAAGACCCGGAGGGTTATAATTAATAGTCTAGTGTAGATATGTAGTCTATAATTTTCATACTATATACAAGTCAATATACAAAAGTCTGTACAAACGTTCCAAACAAAGCATAGGTACCAGAAGAAAGGTGCAGTCCTTAAGGGGCATACCCCGAGAACTTGCAAAGCACAACTCTCAGCTCACTCAGCTACAAGATCACAACGCTCACTCTCACTGCTGCTGACAACAACACGGTGCCACAGCCGCCTCCGTGCAACCCGTCCGACACCGAGCTCCCGCGACGACGAGCCCCTAGCTGAAGGAAGTAGGGGGGTGAGCCTCGCGAACAAGGCCCAATAGGGATTACCAGTCCCTCATCGGCCAGAGCAGCAGGAACTCAGAAAATAGGAAACTACACTAGAAATCTGTAAAGCGAGTAACACCTATAGCAGGGTACTACTAAGCAGTGGAAGAGAACAGCGTAACGCCACGACCACCAACTGAGGTCGGGCCACACACACGACTCCTGTAGAAACCAACGGACTCGAGCATAAAGCGGAAACATTGCTCAGCACACCTGCCGAGACCACGGAACAACCAAGTGATAACAACGTCTCACCGCAAGCACGGCCACCTCAGACCTCTACAAGGTAGAGGGCCCACAAGCAAAACCACCCCGGACCCCCGACACACTGCCAGGTCAGGAAGCTACACATGCCGGTGCCATCATGGGTTGACACCCAAGAACGGGACCACGGAGCCGAGAGAACACCGAAGTAGGAACCCGTAGAAGCAGGGGTCTGCCCAAGGCCAGACCAACGACGCCCACGGAAACTAGGCACAGCCAGGCTATAACCACTGTGAAAGCTCAGGCAACGAGGAACACTTGGAAACGTCGCGAGGAAACGTCGTCACAACAACAGCAACCAAGCCACCGCCGCTAGCAGCCAAGAGGGGGACCCGTAGTCCACGCGTTCTGCTCGCTAGCCTAGCTCCTGCCTCCACCCCCGCGAAGGGCGAGATAGAGCCGCCACAGAAACACACCAACTCACGCAACACCGCAGCCTGGCCAAGCTGCGGCCTCACGCCTGGAACCACTACGTGGCTCCAGAACCAACGCAGAGAGAGGCAGTGAGACAAAGGACTGTCTGGTCTGCACCAGGAAAGAACTCCGAACCGCTCGGCGTCCCAGACCCAGACAAGAGAGCTGTACAAACGACTCAGCGCCGCTGTCCAAACCTCATTTTCTCCTCAGTTCCAGAGTTTGCCCTGTCGGCTGCCAACTCGAGCACACTCGTAGCCCCGATACCTCCCTCGAAGGCTCGCGAGGATAGGGGTCCCAGGCAACGGAGACAACCTCTGAATAGGACAAGCCCTCAAGTGCCAAGCACCGGGCGAACAGGCGGGGCAGCACAACAAAACCACGCCGAACTGTTGGCTTGTAACTGTGACAAGCCCAGTAGGCAAAAAGAACGCACAAACCCTCAACAGGGTTGTCGGCCAACCAACCACGTACGGAAAGCCGGAGTCTCGGAACACTACCAGCTAGCACAGAAACCCGTCGCTCTGCTAATAATCGATTGACCGTCAGTCAATCGATTATTAGAAAGACGCGACCCTCCTAACACCACTGCCAGGACACGGCCATGAAGGTGTCACGTTCGGTCACTGAACACGGGGAGGCAGCCAGCCACGTTCCCTACCGGAAGGTCCTAAGGGCAAAGCCTGTCCTGGGGCACAGGCCGACACACAAACCTGGCTAACGGAAGCACCCGACGTAGCACAGGTACTGTTGCGACCCCCAAGGCCGTCGCCACACCACCGCGATGGGGAAGGGCATCGCGATAGCCCTTGTTGCGACCGGGCAAGGCGTCGCGACAGTAACCCCATCGCGACCTGGAAACGCGCCGCGACAGCAATCCTGTCGCAACCAGGAAGTGCGGCGCGACAGCCCTATCGTGACCGCCAACCGCGTCGCGATAAGGTCGCGCCCGAGCGGGCCGATGCCTCCTCTGATGTCGCAACGCGCCGAGCTGTCGTGACACCAGCATGGATGAAGACCAATGGGTTCCTCAATCCCGAGCCGCCTACAAACCATACAAACACACCACAAGGGGGACGGGAGCATGGGGAAAGTAGTAAAGCTAACTACAAAACCCCGAGGACTCCCGATCCACCCAGATGGGAGAGGGCAAAAGAAATCCCTACCTTTCACGAAGAAAGAACCCACGAGGGGCCCTTCATGACGCACAGCCGCCTCCTCGCTCCACGAAGCCGCTCCGCCACTCCGCACGGACCCGCTGGCTGCTCCACGGCCGGATCGCCGGAGGGGAACTCCCCCATCGCCGGAGAAGAGGGGAAAGGGAAGAAGAGGAGAGAGAGGGGAAAGGGGTAGCCGGCTAGCACCTAAAGCAACCGACACCCAGAACGCAACGGACCGCCCCGTCGTGTTAACAACCTTAACGCGACGGGTCCACGGACTGCGACAAGAATGCGTCCCCCAAGGGCGGCGTGACAACCCGACAGGTCGTACTGACACATCTGCCACCCTGATAGGCGTCAGACGACCGGATGGTGCAACACGACAAAACACTGTCGCGACCCGTTGACCGGGCGCTACAAGAATGCGACGGGCAACCCGGGCGCGACAAGAACACGACGCACAGACTCGCCGCGACACGGATGACTGTCACGTCGGGCACCCCCGACACGACACCAGACATCCAGGACACCAGAAGCAAAGCCGGGAAGCCGGGTCTTACATTGCCGCTGTTTTGGGTTGTCGTCTGCATGCGCGCCACGTGTCGCACGCTGGGGCGGCATTCTGACGTTGACTGTTGGAAGGCGACAGTCTCCTACGTCGCATTTAGGTCGCGACGCAGGGCTACGTCACGTTCCCAACCGCAATGCGTTTTTAAGAAGGTTTGGCCAAACGGAGCTTTCACAAGCTCTGCTCGGCCAGGGGAGCTTGCTGCGGGGATTTTCTAGGCAATTCGGCTTGTTGGGGTTGTGTTTGGCATGTTCTCGCTGCGAGGACGTCGTATGGAGCGGGGGAAATGTCGAGTGATTGTCAGTTTTTGCGTTCTTCGCGAAGTAGGGAGTTTCCACCTTGGTTTGCGGTGTGGATTGTGTGTGGTGCATGTTTGGTTTGTTTACTGCTTTATAAATAGTAGAGACCATGTTAGGGCAATCAGCATGGAAACTGGGTTAAAACACCATTTTGGGTGGTTTGCATGGATGATCTGGAGAAGGGTTATGGATTAGGGTTTTCGCCTGTAAAGGCGACGATCTAGGGTGTCGCATTCTAAACACAACATTCTGACCCGTCGCGTTCTGGTTTTGAATGCGACATATCGAAGCGTCGCGTTCTAAAGGAGACCCAGGACCCTATCGCGTTAACAGGTCCGAGGGGCTTTATGTTGTGCATGCTGGCATGTGTATCCGATTATCGTGGTTCGTTGTGCATGGCGGTGGTGAGTGGTGCATCGGCACCTGTAGTGCTTCTTGAGCGTGTCGTTTACGTAGTTAGCATGTTGTTTACGTACTTGACGTGGTGTTTGTGTGGTTTGAGTGTGAGCACGGCTTAGACTCTATCGTGGTTTAACTTCTATAGTTAGCTTGTGGTGATTTGGCAGTGAGGTTCCAGGATGGACCTAGTCGTTATCTGTTGGTGTCTTTTACAAGATGTTTAGAATGGTTTAATTAGTAAAGTATGTGTGTGGTTATTGGTTGTCGAGTATCGAGTTTAATGTGGTAATGCAGGTCATCTCATGACCAATGACAGGCCTGGATGTTAATGGTTAATGTAGTTCATGTGAGTGTCTATGTAGGTTAGCTTGTGGGTCACAGAGTGACCAGGGCAAGCTATTCCTCATATTTGTACCGTGGTTTATAATAATATTATATATTTATATAACATGGTTTGTGCGTTGCCGAGTTTGGTTGTCCGGTGCCTATTCCGAATGCCTCTCCAGTTGGGTATCCCAGGTTCTGTGTGAGCCAGGCATGTGTGTTTGTTGTGCTCAAGGATTGTCTAGGTACAATGTGTACCATCGAGGTCTGTGCTGTCTGTCCTAGACACCCTCACTCTTGTGTTTGAGTTGTACATCTGAATGAGGGAAAAACGGCAGTGGGACAACGACTTGTGAGAGTTTGTGGTTGTTTGCTTGAAGCGCGCTCGTGGTTGGGGGTACAGACACCAGTAGTCGACACTGGTCCCCAGCTAGTCCTGTTTTCTAGTGCCTTACTTTAGGGAGCTTAGGCCAGATTCCCTGAAGGTGCTAGGCATGGGCCTACAGCTGTGTGGTCTGCCGGAGTGGTGTTGGTTGGTCTCCACAGTTAGTTGACTTACTTTGTGTGTTTGTGGAGCAGTAGCTGGACTGAGTAGTCCGTGGCTACAAGATTGAGAGGTAGTTCTTGTGTTGTGTTATCCGGGTTGGATACTGGCATCATGAACTAGTAGTCCCGTCCAATGTGGTGGCGTCGTTCTTTCCGACTCGTGCTTTGCCTTTGGTTGTAGTTTGTGAGTTGTGACTCACTAGTTATGGTTTGACTCACTGTGGCATGCCTTGTCGTAGGCACAATTGTGTTGAGGTTTTACACATTGAGGTGTGCCCTGGTGTTGGCACAGTTGTGGTTGTGGTTTGAGCTGCTATGGTCTGCCGTGTTGTGGCACCAGTTTGGTTGTGGTTTCCGTGGTGGTACCTCGTGGTAGTAGGTACCTGTACCCCGTGTGGGTAGTGGTTTGTGGTGGTATGGCATGTACCGGGCTTTTCAAGTGTTGAGGTGGAACTGTGCTCTATGGAGGTCATGTGGTGAGACCTTCCACTCGTTGTGTTTTACTCTTTCTCAGGTAAACTTCTGTTTATGGTTTAAGTGTGTGATGGAGTGGCTTGTTGTAGCCAGTCCTGCTGCCCTGTGTGTGGCTTCCGTCATATTGCGGTTTTGGGTATAATGGACCAGCTCTTGGTTAGCAGTCCTGTTACCCTCGTGTTTGAGGTTCGCCTGTGATGTTTGTAGCCTAGGCAGCGGTTTGCTTGGGTGGCTTATGGTTTAGGCGACTAGTTGTTGCAATGGTTTACCTGTGAGGACTGTAGCCTAGGTGTTTTAGTTGGTGGGCGGACTAGTGGTGTTGTGCTAATCCTGTTGTTTCTCTTACTGTCCGAGGTTTTTTTTGTCGGTTGATATGCTTATGTTGTAATTGTTATTTAATATAAATGTTGTGAGCATGCTATGGTTTGGCTATCAGTGTTACCAATGAGTCCCTCTGAGGTTGAGGTCTCTTTAGTTTCGTGGGTGGTTTTTTGGTGGTCCCTACTGAGCCTGTGACTTGTTGAGGCTCACTCCCCTACAATTCTTTTCAGGGCTTGCCATTTGTATGGCTTGCGGAGGCGTGTTGTTGCAGACTTGTACCACCAGTAGTAGAGTTAGTTGTGTTGTGTGAGCTTGTGCTCCCTCGGGGTATGCTCCAGGTAGTTGTACTTTTTAATTGGACATGAAATAATGTATTGGGATAGTTGTAAATTAATATATGCAGGTATGAGCACATGTACTTTCTTATGTCTTATACTGTTGTGGTTGTCTTTTATATTCTTACTAGACACTTGTGTGAGATATCCCTTGCGAGACTTCGGTCCGATCGCGGGAGGCGGACTTGGATATGGAGCCTTATTGGGCATAAATATCCAGGGCCATCACAGTATTGATGGCTGAACATGAAGAGGGGTGTTGCCGATTATGTGTCATATTGTTTAACATGAATAAAAGTCAAGGCTGAGCATTTCTGGACGGTCGATGGATTGCTACCACCAGAAATTCCAGAATGGAAGTAAGATAGCATCGGTATGGACTTTATCATGGGATTACCCAAGACTAAACGTGGTATGAATGCAATATGGGTAATAGTTGATCGATTAACTAAATCGGCTCATTTCTTGCCGATTAAGAGCACTTGGTTAGTAGACGTGTTCGCTGCACTATATGTTAAAGAGGTAGTTAGATTGCATGGGGTTCCATCTACCATAATATCTGAATGGGACCCTATATTTACTTCACACTTTTGGAAGGGTTTGCAAGCAGCAATGGGTACTAAACTGAATTTTATCCTTGCCTTCCATCCGCAGACTGATGGACAAACCAAAAGAACCAATTAAATTGTGGAGGACATGCTTCGTGCCCTTGTGCTAGATTTTAGAGGACGATGGGATGGCTAGTTGTACCTAATGGAGTTTGCATACAACAACAGCTACGAGGCAAGTATTAGAATGGCATCGTTTGATGCCTTATATGGCAGGAGTTGCAGATCACCCCTTTGATGGGAAGAGGTTGAGGAGAACCAATGGGTTGGACCTTGAACGCAGCATTGTTGACTGTACACTTCCGTTGTCTAGAGTTCCTTGCACACATCAAGATGCTCGCCTTCTCTAAATTGTCTCACAGATTTAAAATAGTAAAGATGAACTAATAAAGTGGTGAGAACAGGTCATATACACAGAGAGGCTGAATAAAATTTGTCTTAAGAAACTACTTTTAAAACTCAAGTCTGCAAATAGCTCATCACTTCAGAAATTAAACTAAGAATTCTTGACAGCAGCCCATACCAAACAAACATCCATCCACAAAATCCTCTCCAGGACCATCATCTCATGAAGAATAGACACACATTAAAACATTCCGAATGAGACCAATGAAGTTTATAAATCTTGCAAATCTAATAAAATTATTCACTACAAAATCCCTCACAGTTTGAGAGAGACACCAACTATAAATGGAAATTTCTTAAACTATAGCAACGATATGAAATTTCTCTTTTTCCTCACAATCCGAGGGAGAGAAACACAAAGGTGCACAGAGGGAAACATTCTAATGCATTCTGAAATCAATCTTCCCTCGCAACTCAACAGGTCAAACACAACGAAGAAACAAGCTGAATTGAAAATAAAAGGAAATTGATACCACTGTACCTTCACACTCGAGGGATCAAACAGACAGACAGAGTTCTGAACTAGAAATTATCAAATGAATGGTCGAACAATTTGAATTAGACAAAGAACACTGCACTACACATGGATGCATCCTCTAATTTTGAAATAATCTGGAACTCAAAAGAAAAAATTCAGAAAATTCACAACTCAATCTGGACTCTGTATCCTTCTGGAATCCGTTTGGAAGCCTTCTTGACGCCGTTGACCTCCCATACACCAGACAGCCCCAGAAGAAGCCAAGAAATGAAGTGTTCTTGGTTGCCATGTGTCGTCTCTGCTACGCACGCCTCTGGGACTCACCAGACGCCAGCAACCACTAATCTCCCAGAATTAGCAGAAAGGAAGAAACCCTCGATCTCTTCAACACATAAGAAAGGAAAAAAAAATGAAAAAATGCCCTGATCGATCTCCTAGCTCTCACAAAAACACGAAGAAAGAACCCCTCGATCCCCCTCCCAACAGCAAAGAAGAGAGGAAGAAAAACCAAAATCAAATGCAGTCACCCTCCCTAAATGTCGAACCCCCGTTTTATGAGGACCTAGGGTCCTATATAGCTCCTCGAATCTTCCACGTTCCAGGCTCCACACGGACGACCTCACGCACAGCTGGGTGCCTTCATCCCTACACGATCCGAGCTCCATCGCGCACCGCCTCATGCACAGAGGGGCGTTCTAGCCCTGCTTTGCATGGCCAGCGTCTGCATCACACACAGCGCTCACACCACCAAAGCTCCGTACGCACCCAGCTCTACACAACCAGCTCCACACGTAGCGCCTCCAACGTGCACCAGATCCGTACTCACCGCCTACAGCTCTTCACACCTCCACCGCCAGCTTCATCGCGCCCAGCTCTGCTTCCCGCCTGAGCTCCGCACACACAGGCTCCATGCACCTAGCTCCGCACGCACCGTCGCCGCCTTCACACGCCTGAGCTCCATCTCACCAGATCTACCGCGCCAGAGCTCCTCATGCCCAGCTCTACACACCGCCAGATTCACACAGCTTTACATGCTTCCAGGTGCTTCCGTCGCCCTAGTGGAAAGTGGTGTGCGTGGCTAAATCCGATTGGATGAGAGAAAGGGCAATGGCGCAATGCGCCGATGGTGGTGAAGAAAAGATGCTGGCGCAATGGACTTATGAGGGGATATATGGCATGATTGCATTGGGTGAGGGTTGTTTATTTAACTAAAATTCATCTAAAATCTGATTTATTTATAGACTAATATTTACAAAAAAAAATAGAAGATGTTTACGAAAATATAAAAGTAACAATAAGACCAAAAATTATTTATATACAGTATTTATTAACGATCTTCATTTCCAACAATGTACCTGTAAAAAGAGAAAACACTTTTATTAGTAAAACTATTCAAAAGACATTGACTTTATTAAATGAGAATCTAACTATGTGTTCTACCAAAAAATTTAACTAATATGCCCACAACCTATTCATGGATGAAATGAAAATTAAAATCAAAATGCATATTTTTTATAGACAATGGATGTCTAAAATTAACTATATGTATGAAATTTAACACGAAAATTTTTCTGTTATCACTCCCCCCAACTTGAACATTGTTAGTCCCTTAGCAATAAAAATTACTCCAAATGTAAGACTAAAAGATGTAAAGTCTCATGCTCAACAACCATCATGTAAAAGATTAATGTGGAGATATGTCTTTCCTAATTGTAAGGGCTTATGGCAAGAAATTAGTGCACAAATGATAGCTCACTTAAGAGTTCACATCAGCCCTCATGGAGTTCCTCTGCTTGAGCTAGTATTTGAGATTAGATTAATTCAAGGGAGAAGAAAAGAATTGTGGAATATAATCCTTGCTTAGTAAGATTGGGTTGTTTCTCTCAGTTTCATTCTGCCCAACTTCCTCGAGAATTATTTCTCTGAGCTAAAGACTTTACCTCTTTATTTGAACTTTGTGCACTCATAATTTTGTTCTTTCTTTTTCATCCATAATGCTGCACAACCCGTCACTTTTCAAGAGTAGCGAGTCCAACTTTACTTAGATCCGGGGCATTTTTCATAGATATATTTTTTTCTTTTCTTTTGCCTTTTCTTTTCTTTTCCTCTTAAAGGAAGGATGGGAAGTCGGTTCCTTGATCACATGCCTTCACTTCCTTCACAATTCACTTAAGGGGAAGGGAGAAAACCAATCATCTCTCTCCTACTAGCCTTAACAAATTTGCTATATTCTGGTTCAGCTAGTCTAAGTGGCTGTGTAGTGAGTGTATAAAAACTTCTTGCCATAAATCCTTACATAAGGTAGATAGGGAGTACGTGTAATCCTTTACTAGAGGCTACCTGACATGGATGTTTGCAAAGGGATGTGACAACTTCAAAATTTTAATGGTTAAAGATCAGACACATAATCTGTGTTTCGCAATGCCATACATTTTTTATTCAAAGACGAAACATTGTGAAATTTCCTTTTTATTTGCACATGTATAAGTTCAATAAAATGAAGCACTGGTTAGGGTGAGGACTATGAATGCATGCTTATTCTACCCTTCCCAACTTATTTACAGGAAAAGAGAGTAAGATAGAGAATTACCTGATAATGAAAATCTGTACACATGGGTTGCCTCCCAAAAGCGCTAAGTTTATCGTCTTCAGCCAGATGCAATTAAGCTCCATTTGGCTCAGCTAACTTGGTAGACTCAATTTCCAAGGAAGGTGGGCTTTCAACGAAGTGCTTTAATCTCTACCCATTAACAGTGAATGATTGTCCAGTTTTAGGGTCAAGAATAATGACAACACCATTGTCACAAGCTTTGACAACAATGTAAGGACCATCCCATCGGCACTTCAATTTTCCCGGAAATAGACGAAGCCTAGAATTAAATAAACAAACCTTAGCATGCACTTGAAAAGTTTTTCTATGAATGTGCTTATCATGGAATGCTTTGACTTTGGCTTTATAGATCTTGGAACTTTCATAGGCCTCATTTCTAAGCTCTTCTAGCTCATTCAGCTGTAGGGTCCTTTGTTGACCAGCTTTGGCTAAATCAAGATTTACCTGTTTAATAGCCCAATAAGCTCTATGCTCAAGTTCTACTGGCAGATGACAAGATTTTCCAAAAACAAGTCGGTAAGGGGACATTCCAATGGGAGTTTTGAAAGCGGTTCGGTAGGCCCACAATGCATCATCTAACCTTTCTGACTAGTCTTTCCTATCAGGCCTAACCGACTTCTGAAGAATGTTCTTAATCTCCCTGTTTGATACTTCTACCTGGCCACTGGTTTGCGGATGGTAAGGTGTTGCCAGCTTATGGGTGATCCCATACTTCCTTAGGAGGGTCCTAAACTGAGTGTTAATGAAATATGGTCCTCCATCACTAATGATTGCCTTGGGCTACCCAAATCTAGAAAAGATGTTTTTTTGAACAAATTTGAGGACCACCTTATGATCATTGGTCTTTGTGGCAATGGCCTCTATCCATTTGGACACATAATCAATAGCAACTAAAATGTACGTGTATCCAAAGGACGGTGGAAAAGGTCCCATAAAGTCTATTCCCCATACATCAAAAATTTCTACAACCAAAATGGGGTTAAGAGGCATCATATCCTCCTTAGAAATGTTTCCCATGGTTTGACATCTAGGACAGGCCTTACAAAATTGGTGGGCATCCTTAAACAACGTGGGCCAATAGAAACTAGAGTCTAAGACCTTAGCAGCGATCTTCTTTCCTAAAAAATGCCCTCCACAAGCAGAGAATGACAAAATTTGAGGACACTTTGATGCTCACACTCAGAGACACATCTTCTTATCACTTGGTCTAGTCCTATAAAAAATAGCTCCGGGTCCTCCCAAATAAAATACTTGTCCCTAGCAAAGAATCTATCACTTTCATTTTTGGTCCAATCTTCAGGTACTCGTCCAATGAATTTATAATTCACAATGTGTGCATACCATGGAGATGAAATATTGGAGATAGCTAAAATGTGCTCATCCGGGAAAGCATCTCTAATAGGCATAGAGTCCGGGGCAACTATTCTGGACAAATGGTCAGCTACCACATTCTTGGATCCTTTCTTATCATGAATTTCCAAATCAAACTCTTGTAACAAGAGAATCCATCTGATCAACCTAGGCTTGGCATCCTTTTTGGAAAGTAAATGCCTTAAGGCAGCATGGTCAGTGAAAACAATGATTTTGGCTCCTAAAAGGTAGGATCTGAACTTCTCTAAGGCAAAGACAACAGTTAGGAGCTCTTTCTCAGTGGTTGTGTATCGAATCTGGGTGTCATTCAATGTTCTGCTTGCATAATAAATCACTACAGATCCTTTATCAATTTTCTGACCCAAAATAGCACCTACTGCAAAGTCTGAAGCATCACACATTATCTCAAATGGTAATGACCAGTCTGTAGATTGTAGAATTGGAGCTCTGGTCAAAATATCTTTTAAGTCCTCAAATGCTTTGTTACAAGCTTCGTCAAAAATGAAAGGAGTGTCTTTTAACAAAGAAGTCAATGGCCTTGCAATTTTTGAAAAGTCTTTGATGAACCTCCTATAAAATCCAACATGACCAAGGAAAGATCGAATTTGTTTGACAGATTTGGGAGGAGGCAATTCGGAAATGAGATTTATCTTGGCTTTATCTACCTCTATCCCTCTCTCTGAGACAATATGCCCTAAGACAATCCCCTCCTTTACCATGAAGTGGCTCTTTTCCCAACTTAAGACAAGATTGGCATTAATACATCTTTTGAGCACTTCAGTTAAATGGTCAAGGCACAAATCAAAGTCATTTCCAAACACAGAAAAATCATCCATAAAGACTTCTAAGTAATCCCCAACCATGTTTGACAAAATAGATAGCATGCAACGTTGAAAAGTTGCAGGGGCGTTACACAACCCGAAGGGCATGCGTCTAAAGGCAAAAGTTCCAAATGGACATGTGAAAGTGGTCTTTTCTTGATCCTCAAGGTGAATAGCCACTTGGTTATACCCTGAATATCCATCAAGAAAGCAAAAGAATTTTTGGCCTGTAAGTTTCTCTAAGATTTGGTCAATGAAAGGCAAGGGGAAATGGTCTTTCTTGGTCATCGCATTCAATTTACGATAGTCGATGCACACTCTCCATCCTGTAGCCAGCCTAGTGGGAATGAGCTCACCCTTTTCAGTTTGAATAACAGTTAGTCCTGACTTTTTCGGCACAACTTGAATTGGACTAACCCACTGGCTATTAGAGATGGGATAAATGAATTCAGTATCAAGCCATTTGACAATCTCTTTCTTAACAACTTCTTTCATGTTGGGATTAAGCCTTCTCTGCATTTCTATTGAACTTTTAGCATTTTCCTCTAAGTATATGCAATGTGTGCACACTTAAGCACTTATCCCTCTCAAATCATCTATTGTCCAACCTATAGTTTTCTATGACTTTTCAAGACTTCAATCAATTTCTTCTCGTGCCCTTCTTCAAGATCCCTAGCAATTATGACGAGCCAAATCTCGTTCTCTCCTAGAAAGATGTACTTCAAACTAGCAGGGAGTGGTTTTAACTCAACCTTAGGAGGACACTCTAATGGAAATGATGGATTATTATTTTGAAATAGGGAACTAAATTGTCCTTCCTCTCCCTCAAACCCTAGAGCACAGGGTTGGTCTACTGTTTCTTCCACACAAGATTCTTCCAAGGAGTCTATCACTAGACAACTCTCTCCTTGATCATGGTGCTGAGATGCCTTAAAAATATTGATACTAACCCGCCTATCCCCAAATGATATATCCATCATCTGGGTAGCACAATCAATGTTAGCTCTAGCTGTGACCAAAAAGGTCTACCAAGGATGATGGTGGACTGAGTTAAATCTTGAGGAGTGTTCATATCCAGAATGATGAAATCGGCCGGGAAGTAACAATCATTGATTTTCACAATAACATCTTCAACTAAGCCTTTAGGAGTGGTGACAGAACGATCGGCTAGTTGAAGGACAACAGAAGTGAGTTTCAATTCTCCTAACTTGAATTTCTCAAAAATAGCAGAAGGTAGGAGATTGACACTGGCTCTCAAATCTAAAAGGCCACTTTCAAAAGTGACTCCACCGATGGTGCAAGGAATTAGTGGAGTGCCTGGATCTTTGAGCTTTTTAGAGAGTTGGTTCAAGACAATGGTACTGAGTTTCTGGAAGAATGATTATTTCAGTTTTATTTCTCACTTCACGTTTTGGAGTGCACATTTCTTTTAAGAATTTGGCATAAGCAGGCACATGCTTAATGGCTTCAAGGAGAGGAATGTTGATGTGAACTTGCTTAAAGAGTTCCAAGAGTTCTTCATTACCAGTTGGTTTGTTTTTGGACTTTGGCTTTAAAGCTTCAGGAAAAGAGACTCTTGGAATGTAACAGCTTGGATCTTCATTCATTTTGATTTTATCTAGAGGTTCTTAAGTCATTTTCTCTTTTCCCTTGGAATTTTCTTTTTCAACATTTTCTTCAATCTCTTCTTCAATTTCAGTTTCAATTTCATTTTATTCATCCTCATGCAATGTTGACATGTGTGGGTGAGGATTTATTCTAATTTTTTCACTTCTTAAAGTAGACACAGTTTTAGCATTTTCTACTTGGGGGCCCCTAGCTTGGGCAGGAGGAGGGTTTTGTTGTATAGGTTGATTATGGTTTTGTGGTGCTGGAATGTTCTGAACAAAAGCTTGTTGTTGGTTTGGTGGTGGAGGGGCATTTTGGCGAGCAAGTGGTTTGTACCCTTGGGCTTGATGGTATTGCTGGTTCTGATAAAATCCAGGAGGGTTGTTCCTTGGATTGCTATAGCTTGACTTGGCAACTGCCCAGATTCCCTCCTCTGACATACATCAGCAATCTGGGACTCTATCCTTGTCAAATTTTGTTGAAAATTTTGGTTTTAATTTTGATATTGATTTTGTTGTTCTTGCACAGTTTGGCATAGAGTCACCATCATGTTTTGGAGTTGATTTATTTTATCTTCCCAATTGGGTTGAGGAGGTGGTGGTTGATTATATGAAGGTTGCTGGAAATTGGTATGAACAAATTGATTGGAGTTTTGATTTCCTTGGACTTGTGGAGGTTTGGAATAAGAAGATTGGCAAATCCCAAATTCTGATTGGGATAGGATTGATCGTACATTGATTGCTTAAAGGAAGGTTGAGACACTTGTTCAGATTGATTTTTCCAAGAAACGTTCAGATGGTTTCTCCAACCAGGGTTGTATGTGTTAGAATATGGATCATATGAGGGTTTGTAGAAACCTTGGGCAGCTTGGACTTGTTCTTGAATAAAAGGGGGTAATTGAGCAGTAGGGGGACAAGCATTGGTGGAGTGAGCTGAGGTAGCACACATAGAGCAAGTTTCAGGTGGTTGAGAAAATTTGGGTGTGGTTTGCCCAGTCAAAGATAATAATTGATCAAATTTTTGTTCCAACTTCTGCTCCAATCTCTGATCAAGTTTAGCTAACCGATCTTCTACCCTAGAATCTAATTCTCCTCTCCCTCTTAATTCATACAACCCTGCCTTCTTTATAGGTCCTAGTGCTCTCTCATAAGAGTAGAGTGAGGCATGATTGATAGAATTCTCACTCAATGTATCAAACAGATTATATGTCTCATCCTCGCTCTTAGTCATGAATGCTTCTCCACATGAGGCATCAACAATCTATCTATTTGATTCTGTCAGACCTTCATAAAAAGCTTGGACTATTTGCCACCTCGACAGACCATGGTGGGGGCATTTTCTAAGCAACTCTTTTAATCTCTCCCATGATTCATGCATTAACTCTCCTGGGTGTTGAGAGAATCCAGTTATTGCTCTTCTCATGGTGTTAGTGCGGCCAATGGGGTAAAATTTCTTCAGAAACTCCTGCTGCATCCTTGGCCATGTTCTAATGGTTGTCCCTATGGTTCCTAACCAATGTTTGGCCTTATCTTTTAAAGAGAATGGGAATAGGTTAGTCTTAAGGCATTTTCAGTGAAATTTTTTATTCTTAGAGTAGAACAAATCTCCAGGAACTCATCAAGGTGCTTATAGGGGTCTTCATTGGGATTGCCATAGAAGGATGGCAACATCTGAATGGTTCCTGGCTTGATTTCAAAGTGATTTGCAGGAATTTCCGGCCTAATGCAAGTAGCAGGTTGATAATCAGAAGGAATAAAGTACTCCTTCATCTGTCTGGGTGTGACCTCTTCTACATTCCTAGCAGCTTGGTTCTGATCTTGTGTAACGCCCCGACGCCCGGACCCTCGGCTCCCACCAAGAATCCGAACATCGGGACTCCGCCCACGGATTCGGAGACCCGGAAGGGCTAACGGATCGGTCTAACAAGATATGTAATAGAGATAAATAACAACAAATGTACTAAAGTGCACCACAAGTGAACGAAAAGTGTCCAACAATAGATAACAGTCTAGTACAGTCCCAAAGTAAATAAAGTACAAGTGCTGAAATAAACGGCAAAGAACACGTCCCTTAGGGGTATACCCCGAGGGTGAAGTACAACTGCTGGGGGAACACTGCTCACTAGAGACGCCGACTACTGCGGGCCCGTCTCCTCAGTCTGCCGTGGAGGGAGCTACTGTGAAGTCTCACCTACAAAACAGAGAGTAAGCTTCACGAAGAAGCCCAATAGGGACTAGCAATCTCCCACTGGTTCTAACAGCAGAATAGAACTAAGTGCATTAATTAAATAAAGCAGTAAAGTCTATTCTACTAAACAGAGTCAAGTGCGGAAGCGTGAAAGAAACTACACGGTCATCGATCTAGGCTACACAGCGGGACCGAAAAAACCCGTGTAAGCCAAGGCACCATAAGAACCCAGCTGTAAACATAGACAATAGGCACTTCCTGGACAAACACACTAGCTACAGAATGCTACACTAGTCAGCCGTAGTTGGTCGGACTATGGTCCCACGCCTGACCCCTCTAAATGGTTCCTGAACCACGTAGAGTGAGGCAGTGAGAAAGGACTAGCTGATATGTGCCGTACGAGCTACCAACTACCCGGCGTCCCAGACTCAGCTAAGAGAGCTCTAAAAACGACTCACGTCACTGCCCCACCGCTTTCCCCTACTGCTACCAGAGTCAATGACTCGAGCAAACCCTGCCGCCCGGAGCAACCCCCTCTGACACAGGCGCGCGGGGACCGGGGGTCCAAGGTAATGGTAACAACCTGTCTTGCGGACAAGCCCTCAAGTGCCTAGCACCGGGCGAAGAGACTAGAGTAGCACTTCACTAGGAACAGCACAGGTGCCAAGAAACCAAAGTCGCAACGGAAACGGAAACACAACAGGTCGAAAATCAGCTCTCTGTCAGAGAGGCGATGTATCAAACCATCGCGACCAGAACGCGACGGTTCTGCCTTTCACGACAAGGAAACACGAAGGCGACCCTTGAGCCCGTCGCGATAAGATCGCGATGGCTATGGGTGCCACAACAAGCCATGGTCTCCTGAACCCGACACGCACCCCGTCGCGATCTCATCACGACGGCGACGGCGGTCGCGTTCTAGCAAGACCCCAAACTCCTGAACGCTGACCACGTACCCCATCGTGTTTGGTAGACGCGACGGTGCCGGGGCGCGTTCAGAGAGAACGTGACGCAACGATACGTCGCGACCTGGTCGTGACTGGGAACCCCGTCGTGACCACAGCCGAGCGTTCAAACAGAACAACTTCACACTCCAAAAACTCAAGAAATTGTACAATGCGGGGAGGGGAGCATGTCACACGATGTAAACTGCTCAAAAGGCAACAAACCACCCTTAAATTACCCCATGCATGCCAAGGGAAGCCAACTACACTCATTATCCTCACATGGAACAATGATCAAACTTCATATAAACCCCTCCCAAGCATGAAACCATCCAAGCAACACCATGAATTCATAAAACACGAATCAAGGAGCACAATGCACATCCTAAACAAGATTTCTAGGCTTGGAAGGAGGGTTGTGAACCTAGCATGTAGAACTAGGTAGAGGTTTTGGGGTTCCCTACCTCCAAATGAAGAACCACCCCGGAGGGGCCTTCTCGTAGGCTAGCACCCCTCCACCTCTGAGCTCCAACGCTCCAAGAGCTGCCCCCCATGAGCCGAACACGTCCTCCTTCTTGAGCCGAGGAAGAGGATCCACACCATGGTGCACAAGAAGAAGGAGAAGGCAGACAGTGAGAGGAAGAAAACACAGGTTTCACACCCAATCCACACATACAAGAACATGCACATAATACTTACCCAAATCCAAGCTACCAATCCCCTTCCCAAGCTCCCCACGGAGCACTACGCCAAGGAGATCGCCGGAGAGGAAGAACATAGGCAAAATGGCCAAATGGGGTTTCTGTTCTCGGTCTGAGCAACTTAAGCACAGACGTTGAGAACGCGGCGGCCCTGGTCGTCGCATTAGCAATGCTAATGCGACGTCCTACTACGTCGCGATTTTAACGTCTGCGACCATGACGGTCAAAGCCACCACGTGGTGTGCATGCAACGCTGACATCTAATCGCGGCGGACCAGAACGTCGCGTTCATGCATGCAAAGCCACAGGTGTCACCACCTCTCCGACAGCAAGACGACAAATGAACTGTCTGCTGTCAGAGTCCTGTCGCAACAGGGGCGGCCGACACATTCATAATAAGAACACGACGGTCAACTCCATCGCCTTCAGAAGGCGACGGGTTGCTCTGTCGCGACCTCAGCCGAGAGGGCAAACCCACAAAGGGAATGGGATGTACATCTTGGGTGGCCATTCTAATTTTCCTATGAAAGAATCTTTCGATCTCGTCTATAGGTTGAGCCAAATCTATGTTCGGGGAGCGTCTACCAAACATACACAGTCGAAAAGCCTTCTATTTATGATTTTTGAATTTTTAGATTTTTATTGATTTTTTATTGAATTTTTATGAACAAACACAAACAAACAAACACTTTCAAAATAAATTAACCTAAACACTAAGTATTCCTTGGACCTATGTTATTTGTCTCAAAATCGGATTTATGCTTGCTTAAGTCCAATCCTAACTCTTTTTGTACCGGCCAGGTAAGAGGTAGAGTAGAGGGAGGCCCCCCTTTCTTTTGCAAGGAACCAATTAAATAACCTTTAGCTCACTTAAGCATAAGCTTTTTAACCTCTAATCCTACACACCAAACTTAAAGAGAACTTTTGGAATTAAGAAAGAATAAATCTAATTATGAACCCTAGGGCCAAGTCTACTGGTTTTTATTAAAAGTTTAGGCAAATGCAAGAATGTGAAATTTTATTTGTGATTTTTGGGCAAAGGAAAGGGTGATGAAATCCCTCACCTTATTTTTTTTAAAGGGTGATGCCCTTAAGCAGTCCCTTTTACAAATATGAAGTGCAACAAATCAAGTTCAAACAAGGGTTTTCTAATGCTAAGTCTAATGCATGAAACAAGAGATAGAAATCATACATTTCCCTTGCACTCTTCAATGCAGAAAAAGAAATGGAATTCATATGACAATTAAAATGATGAATATCCTAAAACAAGTGATTCTAATCTTAATAAGATGAAATTTTTAATTGCACAACAAACGGCTTACATGAAAGATCGAATTAGAAAATTTTTTAGTTTTAGATTTTTTATTTTATTTGGTTTTTTAACTAAATGAAATGAAACTTAACTAAAAAAATATAAAGTGGTACTATAAACTAATTTCAAACCATTCAAACCACCAAAAAGGCCAATCATTACATGCTAACTAGAAAGAAATTTCTGTACATACACAGAGAGTACATGAAAACCTCACTATAAGTTTCACTCACACTCTTCTATCTAAAATTCTGAATTAAAAGTAAATGTAAAAACAAATCAGCAAGCTCTCCTTCTCTAATGGGCTCAAATGTCAAGCCCAATCTCCGTGTTCCACTTATGTGCAAATCTTCAATCTGAAATGAAAAGCCTAATAACAAGTCAATAAGAAGCCCAATGCAAATGAAATCAAATCAAAACAGATTTAAATCAAACTCTAATACGTCCCCGGCAACGGCGCCAATTTGAACGCAGCATTGTTGACTGTACACTTTCGTTGTCTAGAGTTTCTTGCACACATCAAAATGCTCACCTTCTTTAAACTGTCTCACAGATTTAAAATAGTAAAGATGAACTAGTAAAGTTGTGAGAACATGTCATATCCACAGAGAGGCTGAATAAAATTTGTCTTAAGAAACTACTTTTAAAACTCAAGTCTGCAAATAGCTCATCACTTCTGAAATTAAACTAAGAACTCTTGACAGCAGCCCAAACCAAACAAACATCCATCCACAAAATCCTCTCCAGGACCATCATCTCATGAAGAATAGACACACGTTAAAACATTTCGAATGAGACCAATGAAGTTTATAAATCTTGCAAATCTAATAAAACTATTCACTACAAAATCCCTCACAGTTTGAGAGAGACACCAACTATAAATGGAAATTTCTTAAACTATAGCAACGATATGAGATTTCTCTTTTCCTCACAGTCCGAGGGAGAGAAACACAAAGGTGCACAGAGGAAAACATTCTAATGCATTCTGAAATCAATCTTCCCTCGCAACTCAACAGGTCAAAAACAATGAAGAAACAAGCAGAATTGAAAATAAAAGGAAATTGATACCACTGTACCTTCACATTCGAGGGATCAAATAGACAGACAGAGTTCTGAACTAGAAATTATCAAATGACTGGTCGAACAATTTGAATTAGACAAAGAACACTGTGCTACACATGGATGCAACCTCTAATTCTAAAATAATCTGGAACTCAAAAGAAAAAATTCATAAAATTCACAACTCAATGTGGACTCTGTAGCCTTCTGGAATCCCTCTGGAAGCCTTTTGGACGCCGTCTACCTCCCAGACCCCAAAAAACCCCAGAACAAGCCAAGAAATGAAGTGTTCTTGGTTGCCCTGTGCCGTCTCTTCTACGCACGCCTCGGGACTCACCAGATGCCAGCAACCACCAATCTCTCAGAAATAGCAGAGAGGAAGAAACCCCCGATCTCTTCAACATAGAAGAAAGGAAAAAAAATTTGACTGTAAGGCATAGGGCATACTTCTGAAACTCCACCGGTGCTATCTCAGATTCATGAAATTCAATGGCAGGATGCGAGCTCGTGGGAGTCAACACTACATTGATCTAATTCACTGGCAAGTCTTCATTCACCATGACTTTCTGCAGATAGTGCATAAGGGCTTCCTGTTGTACCGGTGATCTCTTGATCAGTTCTAGAAGAGATATCCTGGCCGGAGTCTTGTCCAAGTGCTTGAGCAGATCATATTGAGTCCCTGGGATGGACTCCTCCTACTGGGCTTCTTCTTCTTGCGATAGGGGTGCCTATTCTTGCTGCTGGGGGAAGATCTGGTTGAATATGCACCCACTCTAGAGTACCATTGTTTCTTCTGATTCTTCCCCCGCTATCATTGCCGTGGCCGGCGGAACGGAAGGTGGAGGAGAGGTGGAAGGCTGGGGGGTGAACATTTAGTGTGGCAGTTGGATACTCGCCGCACTCAGGGGTGGAGTGGAGGTACGGAGAAAAAGGGCTTGGTGATTGGGTGTAATAAGGGGTGTGGTCAGGGTACGAAGGAGAGGTAGGTTAGGTGACGGTGACTGTGGAGAAGTGGTGGTAGGAGGGTGACGGTTTGGCTATGACGGTATGGTGGAGGGGTTGCGTAGAAAGGTGGCTTGTAGATTAGGGTGTGGTAACGTTGTGGAGGTGGGGGGTTGGCGGATAAGTGGTGGGTTAGATGGTTGGCTGGAGGATGTGGGACGGTGGGTGGCGGTTGCAGGGATGCGCAGGAAGGAGTGTAGTGAGTTAGAAGGGGTAGGTATACGGATGTAGGGTGGTAGAGTGAAGGAGGACTGGAAAGTGAATGCGGTGGATACTTCCATAGGCTGGCCGAGTGTTCCATCATTGCGGGGAGATGCCGTAAGGGCATTCACTTGCTGGCTTAAATCCTAGTGCTCCGGGAGGGGGTTCTGGACAATTCCTATATTGGGCTACTACTGGGGTGCCTGGGGCTACTGCTGCTGTTGTTGTTGTTGCTGCTATTGCTGGTCTTGCCTGGGCGGCCTCCTCGCCTTCATTTCTGCTATATACTTGTTCATCTCTTCCCAGTCTATGCCTCCATTGTCATTTAGATCATAGATGTAGTCCTTAAAATGGAAACATGCCTCCAAGGTGTGGCCCGGTCCTCGGTGGAATGCATAGTAGCGGGAGGTGTCAACATTGGGAGGCCATTGTAGCCTTTCCCTAGGCAAGGTGAGCGCGTTGGCGGCCATAAGAGCATTGAAAATGTCGGTCAGAGTCTCCGACAAGGGAGGATATTGGGCTCTTCTTGGGCCAGGGGGGCGTCTAGGTTGTTGAGGCTCATAGGTGCCTTGAGGAGGAACTTGATTGTATTTTGGAGGAGGAGGAGGAGGAGGTTGTTGTTGCTGGTATTGAGGAGGAGCAGGTTGACGATAATGAGGGGGCTGAGGCTGGCGATATTGTGGAGGTGGTGGAGGAGCCTGGTAATACTAGTTGGGAGGAGGTTGTTGGTATTGGGGTTGTTGAGGTTGCTATGGTTGTTGGGGCTATTGAGGTTGTTGGGGTGGTGCCCTAAACATTGGGGGGTTGTTTGGCTTGAAGGCCGGCTGTTGTGGTTGTCAAGTCTTGGTATTGGTGTTGGGATGGTAGGTGGAGGGACTAGGGTTGCCCATAGCACTCACCTGCTCATTCTGCTTAACCCCCTCGGTCGTGGGACCGCCAATAGGGGGAGCACCATTGTTCTTCTTAAATGTCTAGGACTTCGGCTCAAACATAGCCATAATGGGAGAGTCCTTCAACTGGGTCTGGATGTAACATGCTCTCTCACATAGCTCTTCCATGGTTGTGAGTTTGTTCATTGCCAGGATGTGTCGAAACTGTGGCATCGCATTAGCCGTGATCATCTTAACTTGCTCTGACTCGGATAGTGGGTCCCTCAATCGCTCAGCCAATCCCTCCATCTATCAGCATAATGCACAAAATCCTCATCTGCCTTCATTCTTTTAGCCATTAGATCGGTGATTGACAATGCTGGACTGACCCTGTCCCTATATCTCTGCAAGAACTTTCTTTGTACTGCCTCGAAGTCTTCGGCGTCTGCGGGCTCCTGAGAATAGAACCACTCGAGGGTAGGCCTGTCTAATGATCAGCGGAAGAGAAATGTGACGGAACGATTATCATTCTACCAGAAGGAGGACTCATACATGAACTCCTTAATGTGGACAAAAGGATTGCCACTACCATTGTAGCGGCGGTAGATCGGGAGTTCAGAAGGAGGCAGGTGAAAGACCGACATGGAAGGGAGTGCCAGCTCAAATGAATCTTTGAGTGCGGACACCCTTTTCAAGTCTTGCTCGAGACGGCTCACCTTTGCTAGGAGGGCTTGGGTGAGTTGATCAGAAGTAGGTTTGGTAGACACCTCAGAAGAATGAGGTTGGGGTGCACTCACCTGGATAGAGTGGTAATGGGGAAGTGCGCCAGCGGGCGTGGGAGTGTAGGCCGGAGCCCAAGGGGGGTACGTGGGCCTCGCCGCGGTGGGGCTTGGCCGGACAAGAGAAGGCCTCCCAACAGGGCTGTGGGGGCGAGAGTGAATAATAGAATTGGCCCACGAGGGGGCAGGAGGGGCTCGGACCGTCGGGTCGCGAGTGGGTTCAGTATGGACACCCGTGTTCGGGTGGAGAGTTTGAAAGGGCTCGGGGATCGACTTCCCCTTGAGAGCGGCTTGAACCTCTTGGAGCTGAGAAGCTTGGAGGCTTTGGAGAATGTCCACAAGTTGGGACAAATCAATAGAGGTAGAGGCATTTCCAGTGTCATGCCTCGGAGAAAGATGGGGGGCCTGAGAATCCATCGCATTGACATGCAAGGTAGATGGACCAGCATGAGGTGCATTGGGGAGGTGTGGAAAGGGTTCCACGGAGTCATACACCTCATCATACATGTCATCATGATAAGCCACATCCTCATATTCGGCCATTCTAAGGGATCGGCCTGAATAAAGCTGCATAAACTTGGAACAAACAAGTTGACTTAACAAGCAATTACCAAACAACTACTCAAACAAGTTTGAGAGAAGAAGTTAATGGCTTTTAAATCACACAATTGAGGATGTTTACGTCTAATTAAATATTCAATATGATTCAATGTGGATTTTAATTGATGTGTGTCACTCCAAGTGGGTGTGGGCCTAAATGGGTGAGATGAAAACTTTGGGCCCACTAAGCAACACTCCCTCTCATGCAATGGGTGCTCTAACTCGGGTCTCCGGGGTGGTACAACCAGCTCGGTCCACTGTGAGGGAATCCACGGGGTACGGAGACTTACAGAGGTCTTGGCAAAGGTCTCCTAGTCCAATGAGATGGAATGCCCAATGGAGAGGTCGCCTTCACCAAGAAGGGTGTTTGGATCCTAGAGTCAGGAGGGAAGGAGGTCCCTCAACCAAAGTATGCCCTACAATGCGAATAATGCAAGTGATGACAGAAAACCCCTGCTCTCTGTGACAGACTGAATCGTGTCGAGTTCAGTCGCCGCTCTTCAGAGTGAATCGCATCCGTTCAGTCAGTCGCAGTTCTGACAGCTCACAGAAGCTGTAAGAGCCGCAACAACTCCCTCCGGAGTCTATCACAGAACTGCGTCGGGTATGTCCGCCGCACAACAGCATAAATCGCGTCGCCTGAATGCGACGCAAATCAAAGTAGTACCCGAGAACAGTTATCAAAGAAGTAAATCAATCACAACTTGCTCTTCACACAATGAATGGTAAAAATAAAGATCAGATGAAAATGCTCTCTTCATATGAAGGTAAGTAGACGGGGAGGGGAGCAAGATGATTTTTTTTAATCAAATTTATGGAAAATGTAGAGAAAATAACACAAGTACAAATTGGTAATGGCGACGGGAAATCTCAAAGAGCACTACGTGGGGTGAAAAAGGAGGGGGGTGTATCGCGTGGGGTACTAAGGGAGGGACACACGTGGGTGTTGAAGGAGGGGCACATGTGGGTGCCGAAGGAAAGGTAACCAGAACTAAAATGAAAGATGTACCACCGTGATCGCTAATTTGTAGACATGTTTTTTTCTTCAAAAGACTCCCTTACAAAAAGATGATTTTAAAAAAAAGGGGGGAGTAAACTGAAATGAAAGAAAATAGGCGAGGGCGTGAGGGGAAAAGGAAAAAGAACAAAAGGTGTGTGTTTGCACAATATGGAGTGTGATCGCCAGATATGCGAGGGTACCAAAGGAGACGGGCGAAGAGGAAGACACAGAGGGTACTTACCTTCACCCAAGATCACGGGAGAGTGGTGTGCGTGTTGCTTCTACTTCTTCCACCGGTCGGCCAGCGAATAAGATTTAGTTCCAACGACTACCTTGCAAATGGAAAACAACAAGAAACAAGTGACATAGATATTAGACTTTGTTGTGAAGCATCAAGTCAAACGAGATGTAAAGAAAATATGAAAGCATGGGCATTAACACACCTCGTGGGGTGGTGTTAAACCCCTAAATAGTGTGGGTGTGGGAGAAAAATGATGTGTCGTGTGTGAGAAAATGGTGTGATGAAATGCTAAATAATGAACTAAAAATAATAAAGAAGAAAAGAAAGGGGGAGTGATGTCGATGTAGCTCGCTGCTTAGGGACGGGCGAAGTAGAAGAGGAGAGTTCCTCCTGCCTCGCTCCAACAAGATGGGGAAGACGACGGCTCCGAACTCCAAGGGATGAAGGCGTGGAGTAGCTCGGGATGAAGTCACTTCTCCTTGGCTTCGGAAGTCAAGTCTCTGGTGCGGCAGGGCTTTGCCGTAGTGCTTGGGTTATCCTCAAAACAGTGGCCTTAGGGGTGTATTTATAGGGGAAAATTCATAAATCGCGTCGGACACAGTGGACGCCTATCTTATAGAACCACGTCTGACTAAGCTGCCGTGATTTTCAAGATTCACTTGCTACGATTGGACCCTTCCAAACATCGATTATAGCCCTTTTAAGAATCGCGTTGGCCATGGACGCCGCGTTTAAAAGACTTCCGCTTTCAAACGATTATTTCCACATATTCAAAAATGGAAGCAATAAATCGCGTCGGCTAACGCCGCCGCGTATTTGAACAGAATCGTTCTTTGAGGGAAATCGATATTTATTCAAAGGAAGGTCAAAACTGCGCCGGATAAGTTGGATGCAGTTCCATTTAGCAACAAAATCTTTCCAAAAATATTTTTGGAAATTGTCATAATTCGAAAATAGAAACTCTGAATCGCGGCTGCTTTCTAGGACGTGAATATAAACAGAGTAAGCGCTAGAAAAGGAAGTGTGATACGCGTCGACTTTACCCACCGCAGATTAAACCTCTTAAAAGACATCCACTATATCAGACGCGAATCAATTAAGCTCAACAAACCCCTTTGGACCCCTGAGAAAAAATCCGTAAAAATCCTACAAAAATCCAGAAAAAATAGAAAAATCACTCAAGAGGTTAATTGAAGAGAGCTACTTTGAGGCATCGTGGTTTAACATAAAATTTGCTCGTTATGTTGCTAAAATGCGTGTCTGTTAGAGTGTGGAGTCAGAACATTAACAATGTGGATCCATACACGGGGTTGGGGGCAGCGCCCCTGCGGGGTCAAGGTGGGGTAGCACCCCCTGCGGGGGACTCCGGGGACAGCGCCCCCGGAAGCTAAATTTGGCCTACAGAAGTGAATGAGTTGAAGACTTCAAGGAAGTCGACTTCATTAGTCGACTTCAGTATTGGACTACAGCAGTCGAAGTCAGCAGTCGAATTTAGCATTCGAATTTAGCAGTCGAATTCAGCATTCGACTGCAGCATTCGACTTCAGCAGTGGGAGTCAGCAGTCAACTTCAGCAGTGGGAGTCAGCATTCGACTTCAGCAGTGGGAGTCAGCAGTCGAATTTGGCATTCAACTTAAGCAGTTGGATTTCTCGAGGTAGTCGACTTCTCAACCCCAAGACAGGCGATTTGCGTGAATCTGAGTGAGGGGCAGTTTTGTCCTTGTAAATCTCGATTATGGCGCCCTAACCTCCTAGTATATAGTAGTGATGTCTCTCTTTGTATGTATGTGTTGGATGATTGTTCCTGACGTATAGTATTGGAACTACTGCTGTGGCCGTGGACATAAGAAGGCTTTGCCTCCGAACCACATAAAAATCTGGTGTTCTTGTGTTCTTCTTCTCCCTTCTTCAATCTCTTCTCCAAACTCTACGTGTGAGTTGTGCGAGAGAGGGCTGCCGATCGGGGGGACGATTCCCCAACAACTGTATCAGAGCACTGGTTTGAGGGAAACAGTGGGAGCGATGGCAGCGGATGAAGGAAAGGTGAGGATCGAGAAGTTTGATGGCAATGACTTCGGTTTCTGGAAGATGCAGATCGAAGACTACTTGTATCAAAAGAAGTTGCACTAGCCAATTCTTGGAACGATGCCAGATGGTATGAAGAAAGAAGATTGGGATTTTTCGGATAGACAAGCTCTCGGAGTTGTTCGTCTGACGTTGGCCAGAAATGTCATGTTCAACATCGTGAACGAGAAGACCACAGCAGGGCTGATGACGGTGTTATCAAACATGTACGAGAAACCAACTGCTTCCAACAAGGTACATTTGATGCGTCGTTTGTTTAATCTGAAGATGGCCGAAGGTTCCTCGGCCACAGATCATATAAATGAATTCAACGTGATTACAACCCAGTTGAGTTCTGTGGAAATAGATTTTGATGATGAGATTAAAGCCCTGATTCTTTTGTCCTCCTTACCTAAAGTTGGGGTGCTACTGTGATGGCTGTTAGCAGTTCTTCAGGTTCAAGCAAACTAAAACTTATAGAGATTCGAGACTTGATTCTGAGCGAGGATGTTCACAGAAGGGAATCTGGTGAAGTTTCAGGTTCTGCCTTAAACACTGAAGGCAGGGGAAGAACAAATTAGCGTGGACAAAATCGGAATAGATCCAAGTGCAAGAAAAGAAGGGTCACTTTAAGAAGGATTGCAGGCTTCCAAAGAAAAAGGATAAGGGGTAGAAACAGGAAGAAGACTCTGCCAATGTCATGATAGAGCAAGTCCAAGATGCTCTAATCTTGAGTGTTAATAGTCCCATCGAATCTTGGATTCTAGATTCTGGAGCATCTTTTCACTCTACCTCATGCAAAGAAACTTTACAAAATTATGTTGCTGGTAATTTTGGGAAGGTTTATCTTGCTGATGATGAGCCCCTAGATATTGTGGGGAAGGGTGATGTTTAGTTGAAAACAGTAAACGAGACTGTATGGAAGCTGAGGAATGTTAGACATGTTCTTGGCTTGAAGAGAAATCTGATCTCTATTGGTCAGCTTGATGATGAAGAATATGTCACTACCTTTGTTAATGGGTGCTGGAAGATAATCAAGGGTTCCATGGTTATAGCACGAGGCAGCAAGATGGGAACTCTTTATATGACTGCAAATGACAAAGACTTAGTGGCAGTGGCAAATTCAGAAGAGGACTCCAAGATCTGGCACTGTAGACTTGGGCACATGAGTGAGAAGGGAATGAAGATGATGGCTGCAAAAGGGAAGTTAGGTGATCTAAAGTCCATAGATATTGGACTGTGTGAAGATTGCATTCTGGGAAAGCAGAGAAAGGTCACATTCTCTAAAGCTGAAAGAAGTTCTAAGCTAGAAAAGTTAGAACTGTGCACACTGATGTGTGGGGACCCGCCCCTGTTCGATCCCTTAGAGGCTCACTCTATTATGTCACATTTATTGATGACTCCACTCGGAAGGTATGGGTTTATTTTCTCAAAAACAAATCTGATGTGTTCTCTACTTTTGTGAAGTGGAAGGCTGAAGTGGAAAATCAAACTGGTGCAAAGATCAAGTGTCTGAGGTCAGACAATGGAGGAGAATATAGCAGCAAGGAATTCAAAGATTTTTGTGTAGTACATGGTATTCATTTGGAGAAAACAATTCCAAATACTCCACAACAGAATGGGGTTGCTGAACGCATGAACAAAACCCTGAATGAGAGAGCTAGAAGCATGAGGCTACATGCTGGCCTACCAAAGACCTTTTGGGCAGATGCAATTAACACTGCAGCTTATCTGATTAATAGAGGACCCATTGTTCCTCTAAATGGTGAGCTACCAAAAGAGGCTTGGACCGGTAAGGAGGTAACTCTCTCACACCTGAGAGTATTTGGTTGTGTTTCATATGTGCATGTTGATTCCAATGATAGAGACAAGTTAGATCCCAAGTCAAGGAGATGTTTTTTCATTGGATATGGTTCTGATGATTTTGGATACCACTTCTGGGATGATGAGAGCAGGAAAATCATTAGACAAAGGAATGTTATATTCAATGAAAAATTGCTTTATAAGCACAGATCTGATGTGGAATCTAAAGATGCAGGTGAAGAAGGTCAGAAAAGTGCACAGGTTGAGCTGGAGGAAATTTCAGAAGAGGATGTGCTGAGAAGATCTCAAGGAGATCCTGAGAACAGTACAGTGCAACCAGAGGTTCAACTGAGAAGATCAAGCAGAGTGCGCAAGCCAGTTGAACGGTTTTCTTTTGCAATGTACTACTTGCTATTGACTGATGCAGATGAACCTGAAAGCTTCGATGAAGCTATGCAGGTGGAAGATTAGGTCAAGTAGGAGTTGGCAATGAAAGATGAAATGAACTCCCTACATAAAAATGAAACTTGGATGCTGACTGAACTACCACCTGGCAAGAGGGCATTGCAAATAATTGGTTTTTCGGTTAAAAGAAGAACATGATGGTAGCAAGAGGTACAAGGTAAGGCTGGTTGTGAATGGTTTCCAACAGAAGGAAGGTATTGACTACACTGAAATTTTCTCTCCAGTTGTCAAGTTAACCACTATTAGATTAGTGCTAAGTATTGTTGCTGCTGAAAACTTGCACCTAGAACAACTTGACGTAAAAACAGCTTTTCTCCATGGTGATCTGGAGGAGGACATTTATATGGTGCAACCAAAAAGTTTTCATGAACATCGTAAAGAAAACCTTGTTTGCAAATTGAACAAAAGCTTGTATGGTCTAAAACAAGCCCCCAGGCAGTGGTACAAGAAGTTTGATGGATTCATATGTAGCAATGGGTTCATTAGATGCAACATGGACCATTGTTGTTACTTTAAGAAGTTTGACAATTGTTATTTCATATTGCTGTTGTACGTGAATGATATGCTCATTGCAGGATCAAGTATGACAGAGATCAACAAGTTGAAGAAGCAATTGTCAAATGAATTTGCTATGAAGGACTTGGGAGCAGCAAAAAAAAATCTTGGAATGAGAATTGTGAGGGATAGAACAGATGGTATTCTAAAGCTATCTCAGGAAGGCTACATTCAGAAAGTGTTGGGCAGGTTTAACATGCAAAATGCAAAACCAGTCAACACTCCTCTAGCAAGTCACTTCAAGCTGTCTAAAGAGCAGTCACCAAAGACCGCTGAAGAGTTTGAGTCCACGAAGAAAATTCCTTATGCATCAGCTGTGGGAAGCCTGATGTATGCAATGGTTTGTACCAGACCGGATATAGCACATGCAATGGGAGTTGTGTGCAGGTATATGGCAGATCCGGTTAAACAACACTGGGAGACAGTAAAATGGATTTTGAGATACCTGAAAGGCACTTCAGGTAAATGTCTTTGTTTTAGAAAAAGTGATGTCATTTTACAAGGTTTTGTTGATGTTGATCTGGAACACAAGAAGCACCACTGGTTATGTGTACACCTTGGGTGGGACTGCAGTGAGCTGGGTTTCACAACTTCAAAAAGTTGTTGCTCTTTCAACTACAGAAGTAGAGTATGTTGCTGTCTCTGAAGCTAGCAAGGAGATGGTGTGCCTGAAAAAATTTCTGAAGGAATTGGGCAAGAAACAAAACAACAGTGTGCTGTTTTGTGACAGTCAGAGTGCAATTCACCTTGCCAAGAACCTTGTCTTCCATGCAAGGACGAAGCACATACAACTGAAGTATCACTTTATCTGTGGGTTGATTGAAGATGGTACTCTACTGCTTGAGAAGATACGAGGGACAGAAAATCCTGCAGACATGTTGACAAAGGTGGTCACAAGAGAGAAACTGAAGCTATGCCAAGCTTCAGTTAGTCTCCATGAATGATTGATGGAGGGATGCCATAGCCAGTTTTTTCTTTTGCTATATTGAGGAGGATCAAGACTTTGAGATGCCTGCTATTTATTTGGAGTTCAGACTCCAAGTGGGAGATTGTTAGAGTGTGGAGTCAGAACATTAACAATGTGGATCAATACAGGGGGTCTGGGGGCAGTGCCCCCTGCGGGGGGTCAGGGGGGGGGGGGGGGGGGCAGCGCCCCCAACGGGGGTCTCGGGGGGCTAAATTCGGCCTACAGAAGTGAATGAGTCGAAGACTTCAAGGAAGTCGACTTCAGCAGTCGACTTCAGTATTCGACTGTAGTAGTTGAAGTCAGTAGTCGAATTTAGCATTCAACTGTAGCAGTCGAATTTAGCAGTCGACTTCAGCATTCGACTGCAGCATTCAACTTTAGCAGTGGGAGTCAGCAGTCGACTTCAGTAGTGGGAGTCAGCATTCGACTTCAGCAGTGGGAGTCAGCACTCGAATTTGGCATTCGACGTTAGCAGTCAGATTTCTCAAGGTAGTCAACTTCTCAACCCCAGGACAGGCGACTTGCATGAATCTGAGTGAGGGGCAGTTTTGTCCATGTAAATCTCGATTATGGCGCCCTAACCTCCCAGTATATATAGTAGGGATGTCTCTCTTTGTATGTATGTGTTGGATGATTGTTCCTGATGTATAGTATTGGAACTGCTGCTGTGGCCGTGGATGTAGGAAGGCTTTGCCTCTGAACTACGTAAAAATCTGGTGTTCTTGTGTTCTTCTTCTCCCTTCTTCAATCTCTTCTCCAAACTCTATGTGTGAGTTGTGCGAGAGAGGGCTGCCGATCGGGGGGACGATTCCCCAACAGTGTCTACAGGGAGGTCCAAATCCAGATACGGCGGAGCATTGAGTACATGAGATAGAAAGGGTAATTGTTACAATCAGGTGTCCACAGGCTGATAGAGTGATCTTGGCTACTTATCAGTTGCCGAGATTTGCACAAGAGTAGTGGAGACTCAAGATGGAAACTGTGTTTGCAGGATGGGCAGAAGATACAATTACTTGGCCAGAATTCCTAGAAGCATTTAACAACACATTCTTTCCGGTACAAATTCAACAAGCCAAGAGGGTGCAATTCAGGACACTACAGCAAGAGAATTTGTGGTGTTGGAGTATCAAATGAGATTCATGGCCTTAGGCAGGTATGCCCCTTTTATGGTAACCAACAATGCTTTGATGGTAGAGTATTTTATTCGAGGGTTGAGGTCGGAGTTGCAAGATGCAATGACTCCTCTTATGTGCTGGACAGTGGAAGAAGCAGCCCAAAGAGCAGTAATATTTGAAAGAACTGTGCAAGCTAGGCAGTCGAGCTGATCTGGATCAGGTAGTTGTAGTTTCCGACTTCCACAACAATCTTCGGGTGTTAGTAAAGGCAAGGCACCTTCGAGAGGAGCATCTACATCAGGTTTTGGCAAATGGGGAAACAAGTTGAAGAAAATATTTAGAGGCCGAGGAGGTGGCAAGTAGTAGGGATGTCAGCAGGGCCGAGGTTATAAGCTAGAGACAGAGGAATCGCAGCAAAGCACAGCTAGGCAGCCTGCCAAATTTAGATGCTACAATTGTGATCAGCCGGGACATTTGGCGAGGAATTGTCCATATCCAAGAAGAGGTAATTATGGTAGAGGGGTACCATAGCAGCAGCAACAGCCACCAGTTGAGCGAGGTAGAGGCACACCTTACCAGAGGGGACGAGGACGAGTGATGGCAATCACAAGGACTCAAGTGGAGGCATCAAATCTAATTGAAGGTATAATACCACTTCTTGAGTTTTCCGCTAGATCGTTAGTTGATCCAGGTGCATCACATTCCTTCATTTTGGAAGTTTTTATTGATAGTATGGTACATCCTTTTGAGGAAAGGCAGTGTGAGCTTGTGGTAGAGGTTCCATCTGGTGATTTCATGCTTACTACATGCTATTTAGATGTGGTCCCCATAATGGTACAAGGTAATCAGTTGTCAGCCAGATTGTATGCATTACAGTTAAAGGAAAATGATGTGATATTGGGCATGGATTGGTTAGAGGCATATGGGGCAGTGGTTGATTGCAGGAAGAAGAGAGTAAGGTCCAGTTATCCCAGAGGCAATATGTTTGAGTTCCAAGGTATGCTATTTTTTACCCCTAAATTTATCATTTCTGCTCTTATGGCTAGGAAATTGATTAATGCAGGATGTGTAGCCTATTTGGCATCAGTTAGTTTGTTTGAGGCAGGTAAGACAGTAGATATGGTACCAATGGTTAGAGAATTTATGGATGTATTTCCAGAAGAGTTACCAGGTTTGGCACCGTGCAGAGAGGTGGACTTTACAGTGGAATTGCAGTGGGTACTATGCTGATTTCCAAAGCACCCTATAGAATGGCACCTGCAGAATTGAAAGAGTTGAAGAAGCAATTAGAAGAGTTGCTAGAGAAAGGTTTTGTTCGACCTTGTCACTCACCATGGGGAGCACCGGTTTTGTTTGTTAAAAAGAAGGATGGCAGCTTGAGAATGTGTATTGACTACCGCCAGTTGAATCAGGTCACTATAAAGAACATGTATCCACTTCCTCGGATTGATGATTTGTTTGATCAGTTGCAATCAGCAAGGGTGTTCACCAAGATAGATTTGAGATCAGGTTATCACCAGTTGAGGATTCGAGAAGAAGACATTGATAAAACAACATTTAGAACAAGGTATGGGCATTATGAGTTTGTGGTTATGCCATTTGGGCTAACCAATGCACCTGCAGCATTTATGAATTTGATGAACATGATTTTTCATCCATATTTGGATTAGTTTATTGTGTCATTTATTGATGACATACTAGTGTATTCAGCTTCAGAAGAGAAACATGCAGTTAACTTAAGAGTTATATTGCAGACATTAAGGGAGCACCAACTATATGCTAAATTCAGTAAGTGTGAGTTTTGGCTAAAGGAAATTCAGTTTTTGGGGCATGTGATTTTAGGTGAAAGTGTTGCAGTTGATCGAGCTAAGGTGGAAGCCGTTATGAAATGGGAGAAACCAAATACAGTGCTAGAAATTAGGAGTTTCCTTGGTTTGGCAGGTTACTACAGGCGGTTTATCCAAGACTTTTCAAAGATTGCATCACCAATGACAAGGCTTACTAGGAAAGGAGTACCATTTGTATGGTAATCCGATTGCATGCGTAGCTTCATGGAGTTGAAGAAGCGGCTAACTTCAGCACCAATATTGGAAATACCGTCAGGTCGAGGTGGTTTTGTACTATATACAGATGCATCCAAAAGAGGACCTGGGGCAGTACTAATGCAGCATGGAAAAGTGGTGGCCTATGCATCTAGGAAATTGAAGCGGCATGAGGAAAATTATCTGACACATGACTTAGAGCTGGCAACAGTTGTATTTGCATTAAAGATATGGAGGCACTACTTATATGGTGAAAGATTTGAAATATTCACGGATCACAAGAGCTTAAAGTATATCTTTTTACATAATATTTGAATTTGAGGTAGCGTAGATGGATGGAGTATTTAAAAGATTATGATTTTAGTTTATCATATCATCCAGGCAAGGCAAATGTGGTTGCAGATGCTTTGGGTAGGAAAGCAGTTATGAGTCACATGATGATGAGAGTGGAAGTTGTATGAAGATGTGGTAGAAAACTCTTTGATAGTTCCAAGTAGTCAGCTAAGAGCAGTGTTAGCCAACAGTACAGTGGAGCCATCTTTGTATTGGCAGATAGTAGAAGCTCAAAAGGTAGATGAGAACTTGGCTGAGATTGTGAAGATGGAAGATGTCACCATTGA
This sequence comes from Colocasia esculenta, assembly GCA_014218235.1. Taxonomy (NCBI): domain Eukaryota; kingdom Viridiplantae; phylum Streptophyta; class Magnoliopsida; order Alismatales; family Araceae; genus Colocasia; species Colocasia esculenta. The sequence continues at coordinate 156,793,751 of CM024757.1, forward strand.
TGATGGTTATGTGGTCAGGTTTAGGCACAAGTTATATGTCCCAAGTGAAGCTGGAGTGAAGCAGAATGTGTTAGAAGAAGCACATCGGTCCAGGTACACTTTACACCCGAGAAGCATGAAGATGTATCAAGATTTGAAAAAGAATTTCTAGTGGTCGAGCATGAAGAAAGAGATAGCAGAATTTATAGCAAGATGTTTAGTGTGTCAGCAAGTTAAAGCAGAGCATCAAAGACCAGGTGGTTTGTTGCAGCCATTACCCATACCGCAATGGAAGTTGGATGATATAGCAATGGGTTTTTTGCAGGTTTGCCCAGGACAGCGACAGGTCACAATGGTATATGAGTTTTTGTTGACAGGTCGACAAAAATGTGCAAGTTGTTAGCCGTGAGCATGTCCTGGACAGTGGACAGATTAGCAAGGTTCTATGTGGATAGAATTGTGCCATTACATGGAATTCCAGTCACTATTGTTTTAGATAGGAATCCCAGGTTTTCTTCAAGTTTTTGGAGGAGTTTGTAAAGAGTTCTTGGTACACTCTTGAGGTATAGTTCAGCATACCATCCCCAAACCGATGAACAGATGGAAAGAACAATTCAAACAATTGAAGATATGCTTCGAGCTTGTTGCTTAGTTTGGGGAGGCAGATGGGAGCAGCACTTAGGTATGGTTGAATTTTCTTACAACAATAGTTATCACATGAGTATTGGCATGGCACCATACAAAGCTCATTACGGAAGACCATGCAGAACACCATTGAATTAGGCATGAAGTAGGTGAAAGGTAGGTAATGGGACCGGAATTGGTGCAACAGTGTGCAGAGATGGTCAAGTTCATCAAGGAGAAGCTTCAGACAGCTCAAAGTAGGCAAAAGAGTTACGCAGACACGCAACGCTGGCCACTACAGTTTGAAGTCGGCGACTATGTGTTCTTAAGGGTATCTCCAACTAAAGGTGTTTTGAGGTTCAGCAAGAAGGGCAAGTTGAGTCCCAGGTATGTGGGTCCATTTCAGATTCTGGAAATAAATTGGAGCTTCCAGCAGATTTTACCGATGCCTACGATGTGTTTCATGTCTCAATGCTAAGATGATATATTTGGATCCTTTGCAAATTGTCAGCTACACTCGAGATGATTTGAAACTAGATATATCCATGCCAGAGTATCCTATAATGATCACAGGCCGACGAACACAAAAGTTGAGAAATAAAGACATTGAGCTGGTAAAGATTAGATGGGAAAACAGGCAGGGTGGAGAAAACACCTGAAAATTGGTCGATGAAATGTATAAGACGTATCCATACTTGTTTGAGTAAGCATTAAATTCTTTTAGGTAATAGTCTTTCATATGTTGAACTGTTGATTACGCTTATTCCTTTAATTTCGAGGATGAAATTTCTTTTAGGTAATAGTAATGTAATACCCTGTATGTCCGGATTGTAGTTTATCGGGTTTGGGGGCCAGTGTGTGGCCTATTGGTTGAGTTGGTGTGTATTTTTTAGTGTTTATAGTATTATGTAGCAGGGTGTAAGACTGGAGGGTTGGAAATTCCAACCCAAACAAACCTCGAGCGAGTTCATTAGAAACGTGACCAACACTGTCGTAGCGATTCTTTCATGAACGCGACCACCTGCTTCATCGCGATTTAGCACCGCTTTTACGTGAGCGCAGCTGCATGTGCACCGCGTGGCGCATGTAGGGTCGTCGGGGTTGAATCGCGACAACAGGGTACATCACATTTCTAAACGCGACGACCCGATACGTCGTGATTTAAACTCTGTGTATTTTGGGCTACTGCCCTAGGCCGAACAGTGCAATTGTGTTGCCCAGCTACCAAGCCCAAAGGGGGGGGAGGGGTGAATGAGATTCTTAAACTTTGATTATCTAAACCTGTCAACAAAAACGTTCACACAAAAACACTACATTTGACTGTTAGTGTTAGTAGTAAAGAAAACACCAATCACAAACAAGCAATAACACTACACAAGGATTTTATCCTGGTTCGGACCTCCTATCCACAGGAGTCCTACGTCCAGTCCCTGAGCAACAACTCAGGATTCCACTACCCAAGGGTACAGTCCCCCTCACGGACACTTACACATCCAGCTGCAGCTAGCCTTCTCTTCACAACCTGAAGAGGGATACAACACCGTGGAACCCAGGTCTTCCTTCAACACAAAGGGAATAAAACCACCTGTTACCAATAGGTCTTCTCTTCTCAACACGAAGAGGAACAACACTGAAAAGTGTTAAAGAGAAGACAAGCCCCTAGACCAAGCTCATAGAACAATGCTTGATCTGAAGCAAGACTGAGAGAGAAAGATCTAAAATGAAGGAGTCTCTCAGTACACTAGAGCTCTCTCAAAGCTGAGCAATGGACGCAGAGAGATAAGAGCTACACAAGAGTCGGGAATGAAAATCGCTCTTCTGTTAAGACTCTTTGGCATGAAAGATTGTATCTCAAAAAGTTGTTTTCTAAGAGTCTTCAGACTTGAATATATATCTTCTCTTGAGGAAGTAGCCGTTGATATATCCTTTGTCTCTATGCTCTGGTATACGTTAGACTGCATGGTATTATAGATGTTCCAGTCAACGGTCCTTTCGTTCCATACATGCAAAGAGAAGATCCTTCGCGATATCCTTTATCTTTCATTTTGTCCAACGTTGTAAATGGTTGTGCTGTCAGAGACATGCACACAATAAATGCTGAATGATAGACAGCTACGCTGTCTCTTGTTGTCAGTCAACGTTAGAACGAATATACATCAAAATAGAAATATCATTCTACTATCTAAAAAGATGTTTCCAATATAAGCATAGGAATAGAAGATATCTGAGCATGCATTGTGCAGTGAAATGTTCAGTCATCATAAATGAATGGATATCAGAGAAAAGTGAGGGAAGACTTTGACATTCAAAATATTTGAAATATGTTTATATATCAAGTCGTTATAGCTCATGAAACCGTTGTAAGTACGACTTATGAAATCCTTGTGTGAATGAGTCGTTATTTATGTAAATCGTTGCACATGTATAAGTAAATCGATGTGAACAGAAATCATTATACAATCATAACCAAATCATTGTAGAGACAAATCGTTATGAGAGTATAAGCAAATCGTTATGAACAAGTCGTTATAACTAAATCGTTGTCTTACTTATCGAGTCGATGTAGTGATCAAATCATTGTTTTGCTTTATCGAATCGTTACACAGATCAAGTCGTTGTTGTGACTTATCGAATCGTTACAGAAAGCAAATCGTTGTGTAACTTATCAAGTCGTTATAATGACCAAGTCGATGTTGTAACTTATTGAATCGTTATGAAGACCAAATCGATGTGGCACTTAGCGAATAATTATGAAGGCCAAATCGTTGTGAGACCAAGTCGTTGTTCTCACTTACCAAATCAACGTGAAATCGAATCGTTGTAAGAGCAAATCATTGTTCTCACTTATCAAATCATTGTGAGAGCAAATTATTGTAAAAACTGAATCGCTGTGAGAGTAAATCGTTGTTCTCACTTTTCAAATTGTTGAAAAAACTGAATTGTTATGAGAGAAAATCGTTGTTCTCACTTTTCAAATCGTTGAAAATACTGAATCGTTGTGAGAGCAAATCGTTGTTCTCACTTTTCAAATCGTTATGAGAAACCGAATTGTTGTGAGATCAAATCGTTGTTCTCACTTATCAAATTGTTGTGAGAGGAAATCGTTGTTCTCACTTATAAAAGTAAGGAAATCGTTATGAGACCGAAATCGGTATGACACTACAAATCCTTATGAAAATGAAATCAATATGATTCTAATGAAATCGTTGTAGCATATAGAGAGTCAATGTGTACTTAGAGAAATTTCCTACTCTGTATTTTAAATGCTACAAAGTAAGAAATAGTTATATATTTTCTTGATTTCGCCTGATTTACTTCCTGTGCCTAAGCTTCATGAAAACTTGTTAGATGACACTTTATTGAAGTTTTGTTAATCACCAAAATGTTGGAGATCGGATAGGTGACCTTGGTAAATGAACAAGATATTGTGTGTATGGCAGCGGAATTAAAATGAATAAAACACACAATTCGATCAGATCCAAGTGTGGTGTGTGAGTATAGTGAATAAGAATAACAAACCACAGTGCACTAGAGATTTTAAGGTGGTTCGGAGAACACAACTTGTGTCTCCTACGTCCACCTCCTCACAACGGACGAACCATTAACACAAGTGCAGTACAAACTAGAGCACGACGACTCTAACCTCTTTGAGTTCAACAACTCAAAGAAACCCAGGAGATAGGCACACCGACCTACTCAAAAGACCACTTGTGAATTCAACAAATTCACAAGCCCTTGAGCACCATGGCTCAAGCACCAGAGCACAACGACACCAACCTAGAGCACTACGGCTCCAAAACAGAGTACAAAGTACTCAACCCTCTGGATCATAATAGATCCAAATTCTGCTAGAACAAGCACACTCAGAGAATAGATCCTCTAGCACGATCTATCTCAGTACATAGAAATGGAGAGACAAATTGAATTGGGAGATCTGTGTAGAACACATACACAGATTCCTCAGAAAATTCAAGACTCTGACCAATTACAAACTTGGCTGAATCTCCTTCTGGATCAGCACTCTTGCAATCTCGAGCTCCTCCTCTTCTTCTCCTTCTTCTCCCTTTGGCGGCGCTGCTCTGCTCCTCTCGATGCAGATGCCCCTTTCCCGTTCAAATCTCCTCTTTCCAGAATGGTCTTGGCTTGTTCTATCGTGGATGCCTTTGGAGTGCCAAGGACATGGGTATTTATACCCCCATATGTCCATAAGAGGCCTTAGGGTACATGGGCACAAAACCCTAGGCAGATCCCCTTGAACCCCAAGCGGCCATGTGTCCAGATGATTTCACAAAGTTGAGTTTTAGCCGGATTGTGTTGACACTACTTCAGAGTGTGTCGACACACTGTCCCAAACTGGCAGAATTGGCTCTCTGGGAAGAGTCACTAGTGTCGACACTACTTCAGGCTGTGTCGACACACTATCCAAAACTGCCAAACAGGTCTTCTGGGAACAGGATCTAGTGTCGACACCACTTGAGACTGTGTCGACACACAGTACAGACCTGTCAACTGGGTTTTCTGGGAACTGGGACTCGTGTCGACACCACTTGAGGCTGTGTCGACACACTTGACCTATTCTTCATCATTTTGCCTTAGGGTTTGAAACCCTGTGTCGACACCAGTAGTGGGTGTGTCGACACTACCATGACAAAATATGCAAACACCTGCAAAATTAAGACATAAATCATTAGTACAAGATATTATCATTAAAATATGAGATGTTAAACATCAAAAACATGTTGTTTAAGCATTATGGTGTTATGAATAGAATGTATAACATGTTCAACATATCATCATCAAAATCACAATGTGTCATCATCAAAATCAAAGTATGAGTGATGTTCATTGGTTATCATTGAAATACAACTTTAGGAAATTCCAAAACACACTCAACCCAACAATCTCCCCCTTTTTGATGATGACAAAATATATGCACAAACTCCCAATATCTTGACTTCTTTAACTGCAACAACTCCCCTTTAACCATATACACCTTTTGAACTTTCTCCCCAAAAAGACTTTCTCCTCCTTTAAGGAACTTACCAACTTTCTCCCCCTTTTTGACAGCATCAAAAAGATAGATAAGAGAGAGAAACAAAGATTGTAAGAAATGAAATGAATTACAAGAAATGAAAGGTCAGATATGATCAAAATAAATGAGGCAAAGTGATATTAACATATGAGAGAAATTATTGCGTTTTTGTTATTGTTCAACAAAGTTTAATCACAAAGACACACTCAACACAAAGTATAGCAAAGTATAATGATCTGAATGTGGTTAAAATAATGATGCAAATGTGAAATGAAGTGACCTATATGAGTGAGCAAAAATATTTAACAAGGATGTTTGGAGCTTTAAGTTTAACACAATGTGAAATAATAGGTCTAAACTCAGTAAACATGAACTTTATGAAGGTCTTAAGCTTTTTCATCCTGTCAATTTGATTTTCTTTTATTTTGAACTAGGAAAGAATACAAGAATAAATTAGTTAAATCTCACTTTTCAGTGCAAGAGATCACATTGATTAGATGCAAGATCTCCTGATTACTTAGTGGTTTAACTTTCATTATCTTATACAAAGTTGAGAATGTTGATTTTCACTTTTTGACGCGAAATAAGTCACTTTTTAGGTGAAATGGTCCGGTTACTCAGTGGTTCAAAAATTTGCATTGCTATGTTTGCATCTTTCCAGATTATTGATCATATTCTTTTGATATTTTGTAGGAATTTTATTGCTTTGACCAGAAAAGACATGACTACGAATTTAAAGAAATTATTGTTAACATGTGGTAAAAATGAAGCATAAACATGCACATGTTAAATAGTAGATGTTAGGATCGGTTATTCGGTAATGGCAAAGCTAGAAGGGGGGGTTGAATAGATTTGCAGCGGAAACTTAAGCAATTTGAAAACTACTTCGGATTAATAGATCTACTCAATTAAAACCCCTTTGATCTGATGTAATGTGTGTGAACAAATTAGCAAGTAGTGTGTAAACGAAATCCCTATGCATGCATCTAGCGGAATAGAATACAAACAACAAATCAAACCACAGTGCACAAGGGATTTTTTAGGTGGTTCAGAGATCACACCACGTGACTCCTACGTCCACCCCTCACATAATGAGGACACACTACTCAAGAACTGAGTACAACACACACACGAGCACAACGGCTCAACCACACATACACACACACGTTGTCTGATGCAAACATGCAATCAGAACAACAATCCACACGTGGATCAAGCACAAGGAACGCTTGAACCACTACCACACACAGAGATATGAAAAAGTAGAAACAGAGAAGAGTTTGAGAGTTGAAGAACAAATCCAAATTTGTAAACTTTTCTGGTAAACGTCTGGCTGGACTTCAAGCTTCGTCTTGATGATCACAAGTTGATGGAGACACTTCAATCCACGACGTTCAGGCTTCACCTTCCGCTGGAGAGACTTCTCTTCTTGGTTTTGGGCGGTAGGTTGAAGCAGAGCAGCAAAACAAGACTTCTCTTGAGAACTCTTTAGGGTTCTTGTTTGGAGGCTGCTTGTGTACGTGATTAACTTCAAAAAGTTGCTTATATAGTGGTGTTTACATATGGAGAGACGTGGTAGTAGGAAACACCAAGTTTAGTTACTTTGAAACTTTCCGTTTCTAAAGATTTTGTACGTCTGTCGACAGGTCATACACCTGCTGTCGACAGGGATCAACAATGTGCCAAGTTCCAGAAGTCTGGAAGTTCTGTTGAAGCTCTCATTGTGTGCATCTGTCGACAGGTGCCTTGGTGCTGTCGACAAGCACATGTTTTCTAGAACTATGATTTTCTGACTGTATGCTTCTGTCGACAGGAGGCTTTGTTGCTGTCGACAGGGCTTGTTTTCCAGAACATGTATGTTGCTGACTGTTGGTATCTGTCGATAGGGTCTTGATGGCTGTCGACAGGTACACTGTCTTTTGACTTTTCTTGATCTTTCATACTTGTTGTTGGCACATGTCATGCATAGTATATCTCCTACATTAGTAAACATAGTTAGTGAGATATTATGAACATATATAATCAAGCATTGTACCAAGTTATGGTGACAAGTCATTTGTATGAAGATCTCATGCATTAAACTCAATTCACATTGTTCACATTTGTTTACATTGTTCATCATCAAAAACAAACATACCATTATGTCAACTTAACATTCTCATGTAAACCCAACATTCTCCCACATGAGAACCCAACATTCTTCCCCTTTTTGATGATGACAAAACTTACAATTAATGTTTCTCCCCCTTTTGGCAACATCTAAAAAGATAAGTCATGCACAATTGAATAAGAATGAAGCAAGGAACTGTGTTTCCAGTTAGTGATCAATAAGTACACACAATGACAAAAAGGGCATCCATTGCATGAAACAACAAAAGTAAAAGTGAAGGGTAAAGAGATGATGAAGTTAACAGATGGATGACTCAAAGAAGTGGAAGGAAATGAAGCAAAGAACTACTTGACCACATAACTGAATTGTGAAAGATATGAGTGGGGAATGAGTGTTCAATTAGAATCTTAAGGTTGAGAACTGGTTTATACCCATTGCAAGATGTTATAGACACTAGTATTAAGACACATAAAAATCTACAATGGTTAAGGGATAATACTCCGGGAATCTCAAGTTATAGCATTTAGGATCCATCGTCCAAAAACATATGAAAGTAAGATAACCCCTTGAATAAAACCATTAATAAAATCATATACCTTAGTGGTAATTTTCAGTTGGTAAAGGAAGGTAATGTCCACATAAACATTTTACAATTGACAACCCATTGCCCTTGATTTAAATCTTGGAGGCTCCACTCTATTTCAAGCATTTGAACAATTCCTTTTGTCAAGTTAATGTGGGAAAAGTAGTAATTAGGATCACTTTCACCTTTTGACGTGAAGGTAGACATGAGGGATGCCCGTACCCCCAGTTACTCAGTGTGAGTGACCATCATACTATTGTTCAGAGATAATGTAAAGACTTTTTTACGCGAAGACAAACATTTGTGATGCCCATGTCCCCGGTTACTCAGTGATACTGATTATTGCTCTACCTTTGTCCCATTTCAAATACTTTTTATGAACTTTTGAGTGTTTGAAATAGGTAGCTTTTCTCAATTTTTTTAACAATCAAGGTCAATGGTTATTTAATGTCAATGGTTAATGTAAAACATTAAGTTCAAAAACCTTCTTACTTATCAAACCATTTTAGAAACGTGATAATCCACAAGGGAGTTATTCAAGTGAGTTAGGTTAAAATCATTAGATTTGATCAATGTTTTCTAGATGACACAACCTAGACTCAAGCACAAAATATTATATCAAAATCATTGTGATTAATTCAATGTCTTTGATACCATGTGAATATGAAAGATTGCAATGAATATTAAGTCCAAATTCTCCCTTTGCATCAATAATATGAACATACTCATAAGGTAAGGATTAGAGAAGATGAAGATTTATCATTGAAATGTGTATCTGTCGATAGCAAGGGAGTGCCTGTCGACAGATGCACTCAGACCTGAAAGACTTGGTTCTGGGAGGTCAAGAACTGTGCTTGGCTGTTGACAGTAGAAGAAGTGGCTATCGACAGATGCACACAGGGGGTAATTTCTGGGTTCTGTGAAGGCATATCTGTTGACAGACTATTTGGGGCTGTCGAAAAGGGCTTTGAAACTTCAGCTTTAAGGCTTTGAATTGAGAGTGATT
>CM024757.1:156803184-157143163 GCA_014218235.1 Colocasia esculenta
TTTACTGCTTTCATAATCCTCCCCCCTTGCAAGGAATGTCACTGTAAATTCTCCTTCATCTTCCCCCTCGAGGGATCCTTCATTTATTGCTTTCCTTAAGTCCCCCGCGCGGGACCAGACATTTACTGCTTTCCATAATCCTCCCCCCTTGCAGGGGAATGTTACTACTTTTCCTCCTTCATCTTCCCCCTCGAGGGATCCTTCCTCTCCTGCTTTCCCTAATTCCCCCATGTGGGACTCTATTTTTACTGCTTCTCCTCCTGTAAATCCTTCTCTATCCACTCCCGCACGCGAGAAGTCCTTCTACTGCTTCAGTAATTCCCTCGTGCGGGATTCTGCTTTTGCTATTCCACTTGCTTCAAATTCCTCTCCATCTTCCCCTCGCGGGATTCCTTTACTGCTGTAAATTCCCTTCCATCTTCCCCTCGTGGATTCAGCATTTACTACTCTTCCTTTGCTTGTGATTCCAATAGTTGTAGCTCAAGTCTAGGCAAAGGTGATAGAAACTAGGGGTATGTCAGAAAATAAGTCCAAGGGTAGGAGGGTGGGTTCCGCACCGCTTCCTACAGATCTAGCCCGTAGATGCAAGGCGTGCTTAGCAGTTCCAGAGTTTGTAGAGGAGCCTTTGCAGTTACCGGATCTAACATATGAGCAGTCATATATTTGTTGATGATGGGTTCGGAGTCTATGAGATCATGGATGACAACGACCAATTGAGGAAGGTGACGAAGAATTGAGGACGAGGCTGACGCGTTCGTAAGCAGACTGAAGAGATTTGACGAACCATCAGCTGCCGTAGAGGAAATCACTAAGGAAGTTAATTTGGGAACCGAAGAAGATCCTAGGACCGTCCTCATAAGCAGTAGCTTGTCACCAGCTGAACAGGAGGCAATTATCGAGGTTCTCAAAAAATTTAAGGCACGTTCGCATGGAGCTACGAGGATATGCTAGGCTTGGACTCTGCGCTAGTTGAACATCGTCTTACCCTTAAGATGGGGTCCATCGCCATTGAGCAGCAGTTAAGGCGTTTCCACCCCCAGATGGCTTTGAAAATGAAAGATGAGATCGATAAGCTCCACAAAGCCAGGTTCATTAGAGTTGTGCTTTATCCAAATTGGGTGGCAAACATTGTCCTAGTAATGAAGAAGGATGGAATGGTCAGAATTTGTATCTATTTTCGGGACCTTAACTGTGCGTCTCCTAAGGATGATTTCCCGCTGCCTCACCTCGATGTGCTCATTGATAATACAGCTGGATATGAAACCCTCTCCTTCATGGATGGCTTCTCAGGGTATAATCAGATTAAGTTGGCTGAGGATGATCAGGAGAAGACCTCATTCACTAAGCCTTGGGGAACTTATTGCTATGTGGTCATGCCGTTTGGACTCAAGAATGCTGGAGCCACTTACCAAAGGGCTATGATGGCTATCTTCCATTACATGATCCACATTTTTATCGAGGTGTATGTGGATGACCTAGTGGTGAAATCTAAGACATTAGCTGAGCATCCCGGGCTTCTATCGAAAGTGTTGCTGAAGCAAGGAAATATTAGTTGACGATGAACCCCAAAAAGTGTATATTTGGTGTTTCGTCAGGTAAGCTCCTAGGTTTCATTGTGAGCAAGAGGGGTATAGAAATTGATCCCAACAAGGCGAAAAGGTAATAAGAGAAATTCCCCCTCTCAAAAATTTGAAGGAAGTTGCGAGGATTGATCGGGAGGTTGTAGTTTATTCGCTGGTTCATCTCCCAACACTCGCAGAGGTGTAGACCCTTCTACGACCTCACCAAGCTGGGAGTCGAATTTCGTTTGGATGAGAAGTGTCAGGCGGCTTTTGATGGACTCAAGGATTATTTGGCTAATCCCCCTGTCCAGAGACCGACGACTCCAGGCAAGCCTCTTATTCTTTATGTATCTGTCCTGGAAGATTCGGTGGGAGCTGTCCTTGCGCAAGTGTTGATGAAGAAGGCAAGGAGAGGGCAGCATACTACTTGTCTAAGCTTCTCAACCCCTGCGAGCAAAGGTACACCGTGATGGAGAAAACCTGTGCCGCGCTCGTATGGGTAGTGTAGAAATTTAAGCACTATTTTCTTGCTCATGAAGTCCATCTTATCGCCCGGATGAATCCCATCAAATTCCTCCTTGAAAAATCTGTTCTAACCGATATGCTAGCGCGTTGGCAAAGCTTCCTATCTCAGTTCAAAATCACCTATATTCAGCAAAAGTCGATTAAAGGCTACGCAATAGAAAAGCATCTCGCTCATCACCTTATTCCCGAGTTCGACACAGTCCGTTCGGAGTTTCCAGATGAAGAATTGATGTCCCTTAGCCAATCTGATTCTATGTGGACGTATATTTCGATGGAGCTCGAAACTCTCAAGGAAAGGGCATCGGGATTGCTCTGCTATCCCTGAAGGTGTCACCATTCCACGAGCTCACAAACTAGATTTCCTGCCACCAATAACATCGCCGAATATGAGGCTTTGTTGGCTGGTCTAGAGCTCGCTCATTTCTATGGTGTCACCCATCTGCGAATCGTATGTGATAGTCAGCTGGTTTTGCACCAAGTGCTCACCAAATATGTCTCGCGATCCAAAGCTCAAGCCCTATCAAGAGCTTGCCTCAGCTTATGCCAAGCTATTCTCCAAGCTAGTTTTTGTCCATATCCCTCGTCATCGGAACCTTCTAGCCGATGCGCTTGCCACAGTTGGCGCAACTATGTATATGTGCTATCCAGAAGATTCTGACAGCATTCAGATCGAGCGTCGTCATGTTCCCATCAATCTAGATCCTAACTTTCTCTGGGTTAAGAAAAAAGTACTGAGAAACGTAGAAAGTAGACGTAAAACCGAGGTCATGTTAATAGAGCTGGAAGAAGAAATAGAGGATGAGGAAAAGCCATGGTATATGAGATAGCGGTATTGCAGAAATCAGTCGTACCCTGAGCAAGCCAGAGCCGATGAGAAGAAGCATAAGGAGGCTATCCCAGAAGTATACACTGGTTGGAAATGCTCTCTACAGAAGGGGGTTTTTCCGGCATTTTGCTTAGGTGCCTGGATGAAGATGAAGTTCCAAGGGTTGTTGAAGAGGCCCATTCGGTGTTTGTGGTAGTCATGTGAATAGTCAGATGCTAGCCAAGAAGATCCTTAGGCACGATTTCTATTGGCCCACTTTAGAGGAGGATTGTTCCATTTTTGTCCGTCGGTGTGTCAAGTGCCAACTGCACGCCGACAGATCCACTCTCCATCCTCTACACTTCACCCAATATCCTCCCCATGGCCTTTCGCTATGGGGCTTTCGACATCATTGGACCCTTGGTGACCCCCACTCCCAGAACAAGGTCAAATTGTTCATCCTCACAGCAATGGAGATTACTTCACCAAGTGGCGGAAGCTGAAGCATATACGGAAATCAAGGCAACAACCACCATTTGTAAGTTTATCATGAAGAACATCATCACCAGGTTTGGCATCCCAAACACCATCATCATAGACAACAGGCCCCAATTCATCTCTCAAGAACTACGTGACCTCTGTAACAGGTATAAATTGCATTGCATCATTCATCTCCATACTATTCACAAGGCAATGGCCAAGCAGAGGCCACCAATAAAACTTTGATTAAATTGTTAAAAAACATGTGAGGCTAACAAATTCTCGAACTGGCCAGAAAAGCTTGTAGAAGCTCTAGGGCCTACCGCACTTCAATCCGTACTCCCACTCGGCAGACACCGTTCACTCTAACTTACGGAATGGAAGCAGTAGTACCATACGAGATTCTCATTCCCTCGTTAAGGATCCAGCTTGACAAGACTTGTCAATCGACTAGCGGCACGAATCGCTCCTAGCACAACTGGAACTCCTGGACGAGAGGCGTCTGGTTGCCGTAGAACATACAAGAGTGTACCAAAATAGACTCGCTCATTTCCACCAAAAGAAGGTTTTGAGAGAAATTTAAGGTCAGTGAATGGTTATTAAAAGAATCTTTGTAAAACCCGAGGTCCCTGGTCAAACTCCAACCTAACTGGGAAGGGCCATACGTGGTCAAAGAGATAGGTCCAGGCAACACGTATAGGCTAGTGAACGCAGAGGGCGAGGAGCTCACTCACCCTTGGAACGGGCTATATCTTAAAAAATATACCCCTAGTTAGCTGCTTTGATCTATGTGGCACAAAGACCCTAAGGTGAAAAGATGTCAATATTAATTCATTTTTAATTCTTGGTGGGTTAGCCAAAGGTGCCGACACCCATACACATACACGCCCAGCCCCTGGGAGCCAAAGATGCGGAATCCAAACAAGATCAATGACACACCAAGATCCTAAGGCATTACCAGTTTCTCTCCCTTTCGGTCTGCCAATAGAAAAGGAAACCCGAAGGATTGACCTCACAAATCTGTCCAAAACTTAGTGGACGTAAGTCAAGGCGTAAAGGGGAAAAATAGAGAAAATCAATGGCAAATCCAAACCAAAAGAGCCAAAACAAGGCTAGTCAAGTAAAAGCATGTCAAGAGCGGCAAAGTCACCGCAAGGATCCAAATGGATCTGGACGTAAGCGTGCAGCACGATAAGAGTTGCAAAGTCCCCGTAGGGATCCAAATGGACCTGGACGTAAGCGTGTAAGGAACCCCACAAGCCCAAAGAAAAGCCGAAACCCACTAAGTCCAAGATAGAAGAGTGAGTATTTCCCTAGTCTCCTAGACTACTGGCAGACTTCCTAAAATTTTCTTCCTTTCTCCCCCCGGGTATGTTTTGGATCGAGGCAAGGCAGCGATCAACTAAGGAGGACTTTGCTAAAAGTAACCTTGGGTGAAGGCACCACTTAAGCACGTTCAACCTCTGACTAATACACTCAAGAATAATCAATACATTCTTAATGACGACCAAGTGATTAAGAGGCCTAAGTGCCACGAATTTCCAGTTTGAGCGAACCCCTTCGTTCTGCGCGTCTTCTTAGAAGGATCATACCGGGTTGCGGTATTTATTTTCAAAATCCAAAAAAATCTGATATTTCAAATCCAAAAAATCTGATATTTCAAAATCCAAAAATCTGATATTTCCCAAAACAAAAAAAAAATCAGATATTTCTCTGAGCAAAAAAATCAGTTACTTCAAAATAAAAAATAAAAAGCAGATATTCTAAAAATACAAAAAAATCAGATATTTCAAATTTCAAAAAAATCGAATATTTCCTAAAGCAAAAAAATCAGATACTACCCAAAACAAAACAAAAAATCAGATATTCTCAAAATACAAAAAAAATCACATATTTCAAAATCCAAAAAAAATTATGATATTTCCACACCAAAAAATCACATATTTCAAAATCTAAAAAAAATCTGTACATTCTGCACCTTCATTTTCATGTATACTCTGTGCATTTCAGCCAAGTCACGTCACCCTTATGTGTAAGTATTGCATATTCATTGCATGTTCATTGTTCCTTTTGTTTTTTACCTTATTTAAATAAAGGCTTAGCTCCTTGACAAGATCGTGGAGTCAAGAATTGTTTTTTTTTTTTATGCAAGGGGCTGCGCAAGAGCAGATATTTAACTTGTTTGTTCAGATGCATTTCAGGCGCTACACAAGGAAGAAGAAAAAAGACACGCATGTCTACATAGCCAAAAGGGGGGGCCAACCCGAGTACATCATCATGGAGTGCCCAAAAGGCGTACATCGTCAAAAAGGAAGGTAAGAAGTACATAGCAAAATAGCCTAAGGCCCGTCACCTCCCTCTGCAGGCCGGTCACCCTCGTCAGCATCCTCCGCTAGTCGCTGCTGGCGGCTGCTCTCAGCCTCGCCTGGGGTCCGCTGCCGAACGAGGAGTAGGAGGCCTCATGGAGGTGTGCAAACTCGTAGAACCCTGAGCAGTTTGCGCCTCCTGGACATTCCTCTCGTACTGAGAGGAAGACGCGACGAGGCTCCCATAATAGGCGCTGGACCGCTCCTGTTCCCTCGCGCTCTCTCGTACGCGTCAGTACCGTCCTCTGCCGTCTGCCGCAAGCGCTCGGAAACCGCCAAGTGAGTGGGGGCGTCCACAGACTACTGCGTCAGACGCTCGCGCTCCTCAGACCACCGGCCGCACTCCTCCTCCCAATGGCGGCGCTCCTCCTTGCGCTCCTCCGCCAACCGAGCTCTCTCCCTCTCGCGGTCCTCACGTTCTGAGGAAAGCCTTAAGCGTAACTCCACGGCATCATAAGGAAGGTCCGCATCCCGCTGGGAGGCCGGGGTCCGCAACGTCACGAGGAAGGCCGGAGTCCCTCGCCGTCACTCCGCCCAGGACGCCTCTACCTCCACTTCATCTTCCTCGTCCTCCGCGGCTTCCCCTTCTTCCTCTGCCGCCGGCACCGCCGCCGCTCCCTCCTCCACAAGAACCAACGCGAGCTCACCTGGGGCCGTGGCGAGCTCCGCCACCATCTCCGCTGTCTCCCCCATCGCCGGTATGGCCACCGCCGCCGTCGCCTCCGCTATCTCCTCCGGCAAGCCACCACCTCCCTCGCACCACCATCTCGCCATAGGGAGAATAGGAGATTAGAGATGAGAGAGATCGAGAGAAGGAGAGAAGGGTGGGGTTGCCGGTAACAACGGCAGGAATAGTCACCCCCCGGGCATCTTCTGCCTTCGGGGATGTTCCAAAACGCGGCCAAACAGGACGACGCTCTTTTTACGAACCATGCTTTAATTGCGTCCGGTCCATGCGCCGCGATTCAGAACGTCATCATGCTTTGGCACGACTTTTTAGGTGCTCTAATTTGAATTTAAGATGCGTCCGGAGGCATGGACGCAACTTTAGAAAGTAATCTTAAAAGGTGTCTGAGCTTCTCGCCGCAATTCAGAAGCAATCGTCGTGTTGGCGCATAGTCCGAGGGCGAGCACTGTTTGAACTTTAAAAGGGCAATCGTAAAGGCGTCCACTGAACGGAGCGCATTTTCAGGAAAGGCGGCGCTTAGAACAGACACGAATAGGTGTTTGATTCGCGGCCAGTTGGGAAATTGCAATTCGCAGATAAAGCTCTTTAGTCCGTGTGGGGGCAGTCGTAGAAGTGGCAAGGGCCCCCCTGAAGCAAGCTGTTCAGTTGAAGCGAGGGCGGCACATCATTAGGATCTACCGTCGCACCTTCAAGTTCCTGGCATCGCCACCAAATTGGCGGCGCCACATAAAGAGTCCCCAAGCGCTTCAGTGGAGGGAATTTGATATATGCCTTGCTTTTTAGCCCTTTTTACCCTCTCATCAAGCACCATAGGAAGAAGATAAGCCCAATTGTCGTGCCCAGTTTGAAAGTTTGATTCGCGGCCAAAGTGTTGGACGCTATTCATATGAAAGGCGTCCTCTCTGTTGGACGCGGTTATAAGAGTCAACCGATGCTTCATTTTTTGGAGAGAATTCATGTATTTTGGAGGAAATAATTGCATTCAAGGGACAATCTTGGCCATGATAAAAAAAAAATTATTCATTCAAGGATTCAATCGCGCCGTTTACAAACAACCACTTTGGGCCACAATTTCCTAAGCTCCCTTACATCATTCATCCAATCAGTTTCAATCTCCGTTACATTTGGGGCCGGCCTCCTGAAGTTGTAAATCTTCCATATAGCTTTGATAGTGTTTGCCTCCTCGCCATCCATGTTAGTTCTGATGTCGCGCCGTTTGATCGACAAAAGGTGGGATGTGATAACTACATAATTTTTCATGTTAAATTTCATACATTTAGTTAAATTTAGACAGTCGTTGTCTATAAATAATGTACATTTTGAATTTAATTTTTAGTTCATCCCTAAATAGGTTTTTGAGCATGTTAGTTTTGATTGAACACATAATTAGATTCTCATTTAATAAATTCAATACATTTTGAATAATTTGACTAATTTTCTCTTTTACAAGAACATTGTACATAAATAATCTTTGGTGTTGTAAACATCTTTTAATTCTTGTAAACATTAATATCAAAATTGAAATAAATTTACCCCACCCAAATCCCATTAAAAAATAATAAATTATTTTTCTACGCCACCCACACAATCCACTTAAACTATTTCTTTCTTTTTCTTACCCACCAGGTCGGCGGAAGCTGTTGGAAGCAGTTGGAGCTAGGGCTGGTTTGTGCGGTGTGAAGCAGCGCAGTAGAGGCGGTTGGCCAGACCTGGAGGCTGTGCGCGGCGGATCCGCTGAGGTGGATGGGCTGGCTGTGTAGAGCAGCTGAGGTGGTGGCTGGCGCGATGGTGGAGGTGTGCTGCTGAGGCGTGCATGGCTACAGTGGATGTAGAAGCTGGTGCTCGGCGGATGGCATCTGGCGCAGAGGCTGGCGGCCATGCTGGACTTGCCGTGCGAAGCAGCTGACGTAGGCGCAGGTGCGTGTGAGGCGGCTGAAGCCCAGAATCTACTGTGGCTGGTCCTGTAAGCTGGCGTGGTGGTGCGGGCTGATGGCAGAGGCTAGATCTGGGAGCGCCCAGGCGTGCAGAGCTCGTGTGGGTCTGCCGTGCGATGCATCTGCCGTGCGGAGCTGGGGAGGCGATTGGGTGCGCAGATGGTGTGAGGCTGTTGGCCGGATCGTTCAGAGGCAGGAAGCAGGGAGCCCGAGCATCTATAAAAGGACCCCAAGGTACTCACAGCCAGGGGGTTGGCTAGTTCGAGTTTTTGGAATTTTTAGTTTTTTTTCTTCTCTTCTGTAAAGCTGCAGAGCAGGGGAGGTTGGCGAGTCGGATTTTGTTTTTTGGGTTTTCGTTGGCATTTTTCTTCTGCATCTGTAGGGGAGTTCAACATTTTTTTGGGGATTTCTTCTGTTCTTGTGTAAGGGTTCGGAGTTCAGATCTTTGAGGTGCTCTTTCTTCTGCGTGTAAGGGAGTTCAGATCTTTGTAGTTCAGCATTAGTTCAACATTTTGGGAGTTTATTTTTCTTCTGAGTTCGGATGCTTGGCTAGTTCAATATTTTTTTTGGGGGTTTTTTGAGTTTTCTTTCTTCTGTGAATCCATTGGTTGGGAGACTTCGATCTAGTAACATTTCTCATTTCTTTGTGTTCCAAAGGGCGATCCAACGGAGTTAAATTTCTTATTTCTTATCTGTGGATTTTCTTATTTTTTCTGTGTTGAATTTTTCAATTTCTTCTGTGTTCCAGAGATTCCATTTGGCCATTTCTTCTCTGTTCTGTTCTTCTCTGCTCTGTGAGGCCCCCGGAGGGGCTGCTGTGATTTTTGGGGATTTCTTCGTCTCATTTGGGAGGATTTCGACTGCTATGAGGATTCCATAGGCTGCTGGGATCGACGTTCTGCTTCCTTCCTTCTGTGGAGATTGTGAGAGATTGGCCGGCGTTTGGGAGTAGACAGGTTAGAGGTCGATGTGTTTTGAAGCTTTCGGAGACAGCAGAGAAATTGAGAGATCAGAGAGCTTGGCTCGCTTTTCTATTTTCTTTTCTTTGAGATTTCTATTTAGTCAGTGTTTGTATTTCTTTTCCCTGGATAGATCAGAAGATTGATGTTATATTGTTATATTTCTTTTGTTATCTTCTTACCGATTCATCATACTGAGAGAATATAGAGTTTTATTGTGTTCTTTTTACTATTCTGAAGTTTAATGCATTTTATTCCTCGTTTGTTTTCCATCCCTCAATTTAGAGGGTACAGTGATACCAAGTTTCTTTAATTGCAATTCCGCTTGTTATTTCATTAAGTTTGACATGTCTGAGTGTGAGGGATTTGATTGGTGTTGTCAATTGAATTGATTCTAATGCAATGTTATTTTGGTGAAAAAGTGTTTGTTAGAATGATTTCAAGTCAAAGTAGTCTAACTCAAACTTTATTCAGCCTCTCCGTGGATATGACCTATTCTCACCACTTTTCTAGTTCAATTTTACTATATTAAATTTGTCAGACAGTTTAGAGAAGGTGAGCATCTTGATTTGTGGAAGGGACTCTAGACAACGAAAGTGCACAGTCAACAATGCCGCGTTCATCTTGGCGCCATTGCCGGGGAGGCGTTAGAGTTTGATTTAATTCTATTTTGACTTTATTTCATTTACATTGAGTCTCTTAGTGTCTTGTTATTCGGCTTTTCATTTCAGATTTGCACAAGAAGGAGGAACATGGAGGTTGGGCTTGACATTTGAGCCCATTGGAGAGGAGCTTGCTGATTTGTTTTCTCTTTTTTTTTTTAATTCAGAATTTTAGATAGAAGAGTGTGAGTGAAGCTTGTAGTGAGGATTTCATGTACTCTCTGTGCATGTACAGAGATTTCTTTCTCGTCGGCATGTAATAATTGGCCTTTTGGTGGTTTGGAATTAGTTTATAGTATCACTTTATATTTTTTTAGTTAAGTTTCATTTCATTTAGATCAAAAAAACCAAATAAAAAATAAAAAAATTCAAATATAATTTTTTTCCCAAATTGCTCTTTCATGTCAGCTGTTTGATTTGTAAATAAAAAATGTCATCTTCTTAAGATTAGAATGACTTGTTTTGTAACATTCATCATTTTAATTGTCATTTTAATTCCACTTCTTTTCTTGCATTGAAGAGTGCGGGGGAAAGGTAAGATTTCTATCTCTTGTTTCATGCATTAGACTTAGCATTAGAAAATCCTTGTTTGGACTTGATTTGTTGCATTTCATATTTGTAAAAGGGACTGCTTAAGGGCATCACCCTTTAGAAATCATAAAGATAAGGTGAGGGATTTCATCACCCTTTCCTTTGTCCAAAAATCACAAAAATTTTCCACATTCTTGCATTTGCCTAAACTTTCAATAAAAACCAGTAGACGTGGCCCTAGGGTTCATAATTAAATTTATCTTTCTTAATTCTAAAAACTTCTCTTTAAGTCTGGTGTGTAGGATTAGAGGTTAAAAAGTTTATACTTATGTGAGTTAAAGGTTATTTAATTGGTCCTTGCGAAAGCAAGGGGGCCTCCCTCTACTCCACCTCTTACCTGGCCAGTACAAGAAGAGTTAGGATTGGATTTAAGCAAGCATAAATCCGATTTTGAGAAAAATAACATAGGTCCAAAGAACACATAGTGTTTAGGTTAAATTGTTTTGAAAGTGTTTGCTTGTTTTGTTTGTTCATAAAAATTCAAAAATCAATAAAAATTTAAAAATTCAGAAATCATAAATATAGGGCTTTTTCAACTGTGCATGCTTGGTAGACGTTCTCTGAACTTAGATTTGGCTCAACCTATAGACGAGATTGAAAGATTCTTCCATAGGATGGCCAACCAAGACCAGAACCAAGTTGCTAGGAATGTAGAGGAGGTCGCACCTACACAGATGAAGGAATACTTCATTCCTTCTGACTATCAACCTGCTACTTTATGAGGGCAGAAATTCCTGCAAACCACTTTGAAATCAAGCCTGGAACCATTCAAATGTTGCCATCTTTCTATAGAAATCCCAATGAAGATCCTTACAGGCATTTAGATGAGTTCCTAGAGATTTGTTCCACTGTCAGGATCCAAAATTTCACAGAAAATACCTTAAGACTGACCTTATTTCCATTCTCTTTAAAGGATAAGGCCAAACATTGGTTAGGAACTATAGGAAGAACCATCAGAACATGGCCAGAAATGCAGTAGGAGTTTTTGAAAAAGTTTTACCCCATTGGCCGCACCAACACCATGAGAAGAGCTATAACTGGATTCTCCCAACACCCGGGAGAGTTAATGCATGAATCATGGGAGAGATTAAAAGAGTTGCTTAGAAAATGTCCCTACCATAGTCTGTCGAGGTGGCAAATAGTCCAAGCTTTTTATGAAGAATTGACAGAATCAAATAGGCAGATGGTTGATGCTTCGTGTGGAGGAGCATTCATGACTAAGAGCGAGGATGAGGCATATAATCAATTTGAAACAATGAGTGAGAATTCTATCAATCATGCCTCACTCCACTCTTATGAGAGAGCATTAGGACCATCAAAGAAGGCAGGGTTGTATGAATTAAGAGGGAGAGAAGAGTCAGATTCGAGGGTAGAAGACCTATTAGCTAGACTTGATCAGAGATTGGAGCAGAAGTTGGAACAAAAATTCGATCAATTAATGTCCTTGACTGGGCAAGTCACACCCAAATTTTCTCAACCACCTAAAACTTACGTTATGTGTGCTAGCCCAGCTCACTCTACCAATGCTTGTCCCACCACTACCCAATTGCCTCCTTTTATTCAAGAATAAGTCTAAGCTGCCCAAGGTTTCTACAAACCCTCCTATGATCCATATTCTAACACATACAACCCTGGTTGGAGAAATCACCCGAATTTTTCATGGAAAAATCAATCTGAACAAATGTCTCAACCTTCTTTTAAGCAATCCATGTATGGTCAATCCTATCCCAATCAGAATTTGGGATTTGGCCAATCTTCTTATTCCAAACCTACACAAGTCCAAGAAAATCAAAACTCCAATCAATTTGCTTACACCAATTTTCAGCAACCTTCATATCAACCACCACCTCCTCAGCCCAATTAGGAAGATAAAATGAATCAACTCCAAAACATGATGGTGACTCTATGCCAAACTGTGCAAGAACAACAAAGTCAATATCAAATAAAAAATTTCAACAAAATTTGGCAAGGATAGAGTCCTAGATTGCGGATGTATGTTAAAGGAGGGAGTCAGGTCAGCTGCCGAGTCAAGCTATAGCAAACCTAAGAGTCCAGGGTACAGTCCCTCCTGAATTTTATCAGAATCAGCAATACCATCAAGTCCAGGGGTACAGACCACCTGCTAGACCAAATGCACCTCCACCACAAAACCCACAACAAGCTTTTGTCCAGAACATTCCAGCACCACAAATTCAGAATCAACCTATACAACAGGACCATCGTCCTGCCCAAGCTAGGGGCTCCCAAGTAGAAAATGTTAAAACTGTGTCTACTTTAAGAAGTGGAAAACTCAGGATAAATCCTCACCCACACATGTCAACATCGAATGAGGATAAAGAAAATGAAACTGAAACTGAAACTGAAGAAGAGATTGAAGAAAATGTTGAAAAGAAAAATCCAAGAGAAAAGAGAAAATGACTGAAGAACCTCTAGACAAAATCAAAATGAATGAAGACCTAAGTTGTTACATTCCAAGAGTCCCTTTTCCTGAAGCTTTAAAGCCAAAATCCAAAAACAAACCAACTGGTAATGAGGAACTCTTGGAACTCTTTAAGCAAGTTCACATCAACATTCCTCTCCTTGATGCCATTAAGCATGTGCCTGCTTATGCCAAATTTTTAAAAGAATTGTGCACTTCAAAACGTGAAGTGAGAAATAAAATTGAAATAATCATTCTTCCTGAAACTGTGAGTGCCATTATCTTGAACCATCTCCCTAAAAAGCTCAAAGATCCAAGCACTCCACTAATTCCTTGCACCATTGGTGGAGTCACTTTTGAGAGCGGCCTCGTGGATTTGGGAGCCAGTGTCAATCTCCTATCTTCTGCTATTTTTGAGAAATTCAAATTAGGAGAATTGAAATCTATTTCTGTTGTTCTTCAATTAGCCGATCGTTCTGTTACCACTCCTAAAGGTTTAGTTGAGGACATTATTGTGAAAATCAATGATTGTTACTTCCCTACCGATCTCATCGTTCTGGACATGAACACTCCTCAAGATTTAACTCAGTCCACCATCATCCTTGGTAGACCCTTTTTGGCCATAACTAAAGCTAACATTGATTGGGCTACTGGAATGATGGATATATCATTTGGAGATAGGCGGGTTAGTATCAATATTTTTAAGGCATCTGGGCATCATGATCAAGGAGAGAGTTGTCTAGTTGTAGACTCCTTGGAGGAATCTTGTGAGGAAGAACAATAGACAAACCCTGTGCTCTAGGGTTTGATGGAGAGGAAGGACAATTTAGTTCCATGTTTCAGGATAATGATTTATCATTTCCATTAGAGTGTCCTCCTAAGGTTGAGCTAAATCCACTCCCTGCTAGTTCAAAGAACATCTTTTAAGGAGAAAATGAGACTTGGCCCATCATAATTGCTAGCAATCTTGCAAAGCCAAAGCCAAAAATCTATAAAGCCAAAGCCAAAACATTCCATGATAAACACATTCATAGAAAAACATTTCAAGTGCATGATAAGGTTTGGCTATTTAATTCTAGGTTTCGTCTATTTCCAAGAAAATTGAAGTCCCGATGGGATGGTCCTTACACTGTTGTCAAAGCTTATGGCAATGGTGCTGTCATTATTCTTGATCCTAAAACTGGGCAATCATTCACTGTTAATGGGCAAAAGATTAAAACACTTCTTTGAAAGCCCATCTTCTTTGAAAATTGAGTCTACTAAGCTAACTGAACCAAATGGAGCCTAATTGCGTCCGGCTGAAGACGATAAACTTAGCGCTCTTGGGAGGCAACCCAAGTGTACAGATTCCCTTTATCAGGTAATTCTTTGTCTTACTTTCTTTTTCTGTAAATAAGTAGGGGGGGGAGGTAGAATAAGTATGCATTCATAGTCTCCATCCTAACTAATGTTTCGTTTTCTTTCTTTATATTGAGCATGTGCAAATAAAAGAAAATTTCACAATGTTTCATCTTTGAATAAAAAATTGTCTGACATTGCGAAACACAGACTATGTGTCTCATCTTTAACCATTAAAATTTTGTAGTTGTCACATTCCTTTGCAAACATCCATGTTAGGTAGCCTCTAGTAAAAGATTACATGTACTTCATGTCTACCTTATGTAAGGATTTATGGCAAGAAGTTTTATACATACACTACACAACCACTTAGACTAGCTGAACCCGAATGTAGTAAATTGTTAAAGCTAGTAGGAGAGAGGTGATTGATTTTCTCCCTTCCCCTTAAGTGAATTGTGAAGGAAGTGAGGGCATGTGATCAAGGAACATGACTATCCATCCTTCCTTTAAGAGGAAACGAAAAGAAAGAAATAAAAGAAAAGAAAAGCAAAAGCAAAAGCAAAAGCAAAATAAAAAATATATCCATGAAAAATGCCCCGGATCTGAGTAAAGTTGGACACGCTACTCTTGAAAAGTGATGGTTCTGTAGCGTTATGGATGAAAAAGAAAGAAAACATTCTGAGTGCACAAAGTGCAAATAAAGAGGCAAAGTTCTCAACTCAGAGAAATAATCCTCAAGGAATTTGGGCATAATGGAACTAAGAGAAACAACCCAATCTAACTGAGCAAGGATCTTATTCACAATTCTTTTCTTCTCCCTCGAATTAATCTAATCTCAAATACTAGCTGAGCCAGAGGAACTCCATAAGGGCTGATGTGAACTCTTAAGTAAGCTATCATTTGTGCACTAATTTCTTACCATAAGCCCTTACAATTAGGAAAGACATATCTTATAGCAACATGAATTTTTGAGAAAAATAAAAATTTAAATAATAAATTAAAAACTCAGCTAAAGATATTCAATGAAAAGAGTATTAATAAAACCCATTAAATGGAAGAGAGTAATGAGCTTTGCTTAATGGATCCTCCAGAACTTATTGGGTCAAAAATATGATTTACAAAGGGAGAATAATAAGAAAATACCCTAAATTTGGAGTTTAATTATCTACTAATTGAAAAGGGTTATTAAAGCAATAAAAGTGACAATTAGAGCTGGAATTGGAATCCTAAACCTACTCCATATAGTCTAGCACGAATTTAGATCCTATCCTAACCCAATTAGGGATTGGAAAGCAAGAGAGGAAAGGTGGAGTTAGGAAATCTCGTAATTAAGAGGAATTTGAGTAGTAGTAGGAATAAGAACTTTTATTTATATAAATACACCTCTTAAACCCTCATGGCCGGCCCTAGCTCGTGCAAAGGGGTTCTTGGACGTGGAGAAGAGGACAAGGAGGAGGAGAAATCGAGGAGAGGAAGATCCATCAAGCTTCTTCCTTCGTTCTTGGAGTTCTAAGCCCTAGAAGATAAATCGAGTCAAAGGTAGGCATTCTCACGAGCAAAATTAAATTAAACACGTCTGTAGGTAGTTCCAATCACCAGGAACAAAAGCCCTCTTGATTCCCTCTTTTTCATCGAGCCAATCTTTTGTTCTTGATTTTAGAAGATCTGCAAACATGATAACCCGAGACATCATGTTTAATTCAAATCTCTATGAATACTTGATCCCATACTACGAAATTCTTGCTGTAGATACTTCATGTTGTTAGGGATCTTTTGCCCCTAAAAGCCCTAAATTTCATCGAGCATGCTGATCGAATTTAATCAATCTTTCTCTCTGTGCCATGTTCTAAATAACTCGTTCTTGCTCATGTTCAAACCCTATATAAACCATGCTCTCTCTCTAATTTCGATTTACTGGAAGTACCCTTACATGTCTACTTTAATTTGCAACTTGTTTCGTGATTTTTCATTGACTATGTAATTAGTTATGCTTTTTCAAGTACCCTGTGTCCAAACAAGTCAAGTTGGCACACAATCCGATGTAGAACATTGTTCCCGCTCGAACTTAGGTGAAGTACCTGAGAACGTGACGGCTCGACATGTCGCGTTCTCAGAGTCGTCGTGACCATCATCTTGTCGCGTTCTGAACGCGACAGGAAACCCCGCCACGTTTTGGCCGCCTGAGCAGACAGCCCTGTCACGTTCCATCATGACCCTGTCACGACCCTTACATGGGCATGTCGCGTTCACATGATTTTTGATGAAAACCCATAAAATTTATTGCTATCACTTGTTTTTAAATGGAGCTATATTGAATGCTTTAAAATACATATTCACGACTCCTTTTCTATCTATGATGTCTCTTACACATGCACACATGAACCATCCATATATGGCTGAAATCTGGCATAAAAGATCTCATAATGTATCTGGTAATTTATTGCAATAAAGTATATTAATTGCCCAATTTTAAAGGACTTGTATTCGTTTCTTGCGTTGTTTATATACCGATATCGACGCTCCACTGTTCTAGAATTCCTCTAGAACGTCGAGCACCTGCTTTTATATACACACTTTACTTGGCTTGTGGTGAACTCTCCGTCGGATATTCCTTTCACCGGACTAGTGAACCCTTGCACAAGGCCTCCGTAAGTCTCGTCTGATCATGGATTCCCACATGGTCGACGAGCCGGTTGTACCCTAACACCCATTACACCTTTAGAGATTGATATGATCCAAATGGCTATTAGAAGTTCGCTCTTACCTTGAATCACGTCGGACCTCTGGACTTATGAATAACATGGCCAGCAGGAAGATCGTGAGTTCCACCTGACTGCCAACACCAAGTGCACGTGTTGTGCAACTGTTACTATCGTCTGTTACTCATCGCATTACGTGCAATGTCCACTAGCTCTCATCTACACTCTACTCGCTCACCTATTCACATTCTATCTACTATCTCGTCTATTCATCTAGTGCTCTTAACTATTCTTGGTACTCTATATTGGCCATTGACTGATTGTCTAAAGATACAATATAACCAATGCCTGGCAATATATAAAGGGTCCGATCTAGTCCTGGGATGTGTGCCCGAAAGTGCTAGTGTCCATGGGAGTTAATGATCAGAGTGTTTGGCATTACACTCAAGTGCTATCTATCTCGACTATCTATATGACAATCAAAACACAAAACGTGCTATACTCTCTTGATGTCTAGAATGACAAACAAGTGCTATACTCGTCATGCTATTATTATACTTGTGCTAGTTGTGCTATGGCCATCTTGTTATTCGCGCTATACTCGTTACTTGTGCTATTTTGGAAACTATACTCGATCTCGTGCTATTGTGCTATCATGTTACCTGTTGTGCTATCTCTTGCTATATTTTAACTCTCTTGTACCTGCTATCTTAGATACTCTGCCATTAAATGCGTTAATTATTTAAAGTCTGCTTGAGCCTGAGATTTAAGTCCTACTGGGCGTTATCGCTCACCCTATGTTATTTGATGTTGTGTTCTTAGGTGAGACCGAGAATGACACATACACTCATGAGGAAGGGAATGACCAAGAGTGAAGCCAGGAGTACCCTCGAGTCATCATGTTATCTTAGAGTTGTAGTTAGTTATTTCCTTTTATTGCAATGTAATTGGGCCCTATAGAATGGCTCTGATATTAGTGGTTGTAACTAGACATTTGAAAAGTTATTAATGAGAAAGATTTACTTTAGTATTATTCAATGTGCCATGGTTGATGTCTAGTATTCACTCTATACCTTTTCTTGCAACTGCCTTCACGCTCCGATATCCCGCGTTGGGGCGTGGCATATCTCTACATTAATCTTTACATGATGACTATTTAGCATGAGACATGACATCTTCTAGTCCTACATTTGAAGTAATTTTTATTGCTAAGAGACAAGCAATGTTCAAGTATGGGGGAGTGATAACTACATAAATTTTCATGTTAAATTTCGTACATTTAGTTAAATTTAGACAGTCGTTGTCTATAAATAATATACATTTGAGTTTAATTTTCAGTTCATCCCTAAATAGGTTTTGAGCATATTAGTTTTGATTGAACACATAATTAGATTCTCATTTAATAAATTCAATACATATTGATAATTTTGACTAATTTTCTCTTTTTACAAGAACATGTACATAAATCTTTGGTGTTGTAAACATCTTTAATTCCTGTAAACATTAATATCAAAATTTAAATAAATTTACCCCCACCCAAATCCCATTAAAAAAATAATAATTTTTTTTCTACCCCACTCACGCAATCCCTTAAACTATTTCTTCTTTTTTCTTACCCACCAGGTCGGTAGAAGCTGCTTGGAGCAGCTGGACCTAGGGCTGGTTTGTGTGGTGTGAAGCAGTGGAGCGGAGGCGGTTGGTCTAACTTGGAGGCTGTGCGCGGCAGATCCACTGAGGTGGATGGGCTAGCTGTGCAGAGCAGCTGAGGTGGCGGCTGGCGCGATGGTGGAGGTGTGCTGCTGAGGCGTGCATGGCTGCAACCGATGCAGAAGCTGGTACATGGCGGATGGCATGTGGCGAAGGGGCTGGCGGCCATGCGGGGCTTTCCGTGTGACGCAGCGACGCAGGCGCAGGTGCGTGTGAGGCGGCGGAAGCTCAGAATCTGCTACGGCTGGTCCTGTGAGCTGGCGTGGTGGTGCAAACTGATGGGAGAGGCTGGATCTGGAGCGCCTAAGCGTGCAGAGCTCGTGTGGGTCTGCCGGCGATGCATCTATCGTGCGGAGCTAGGGGGGGGGGAGATTGGGCACGCAGATTGTGTGAGGTTACTGGCCAGATCATGCAGAGGCAGGAAGCAAGGAGCTCGAGCGTCTATAAAAAGGACCCCAATGTCCTCACTACCAGGGGGTTGGCTAGTTCGAGTTTTTGGAATTTTTAGTTTTTTTTCTTCTCTTCTGTAAAGCTGCAGAGCAGGGGAGGTTGGCGAGTCGAATTTTTTTGGGGTTTTCTTTGATATTTTTCTTCTGCATCTGTAGGGAGTTCAATTTTTTTTTGGGATTTCTTCGTCCTTGTGTAAGGGTTTGGAGTTCAGATCTTTGAGGTGTTCTTTCTTCTGTGTGTAAGGGAGTTCAGATCTTTGTAGTTCAGCATTAGTTCAACATTTTGGGAGTTTATTTTCTTCTGAGTTCAGATGCTTGGCTAGTTTAGTATTTTTTTTGGGTTTTTTTTTCGGTTTTCTTTCTTGGGTGAATGGTTGGGTTGGGAGACTATGATCTAGTAACATTTCACATTTCTTTGTGTTCCAAAGGGTGATCCAGTGGAGTTAAATTTCTTATTTCTTACGTGTGATTTTCTTATTTTTTCTATGTTGAATTTTTCGATTTCTTCTGTGTTCCAGAGATTCCATTTGGCCATTTCTTCTCTCTTTTGTTCTTCTCTGCTCTGTGAGGCCCCCGGAGTGGCTGTTATGATTTTTGGGGATTTCTTCCTCTCATTTGGGAGGATTTCGACTGCTGTGAGGATTCCAGAGGCTGCTGCGATCGACGTTCTGCTTCCTTCCTTCCGTGGAGATTGTGAGAGATTGGCTGGCGTCTGGGAGTAGACAGGTCAAAGGTCAATGTGTTGTGAAGCCTTCAGAGACAGTAGAGAAATTGAGAGATCAGAGAGCTTGGCTCGCTTTTCTATTTTCTTTTCTTTAAGATTTCTATTTAGTCAGTGTTTGTATTTCTTTTCCCTGGATAGATCAGAAGATTGATGTTATAGTGTTAGATTTCTTTTGTTATCTTCTTACCGATTCATCATACTGAGAGAATATAGAGTTTTATTGTGTTCTTTTTACTGTTCTGAAGTTTAATGCATTTTATTCCTTGTTTGTTTTTCATCCCTCATTGAGAGGGTACAATGATGCCAAGTTTCTTTAATTGCAATTCCGCTTGTTATTTCGTTATGTTTGACATGTCTGGTGTGAGGGATTGATTGGTGTTGTCAATAGAATTGATTCTAATGCAATTTTATTTTGGTGAAAAAGTGTTTGTTAGAATGATTTTCAAGTCAAAGTAGTCTAACTCAAACTTTATTCAGCCTCTCCGTGGATATGACATGTTCTCACCACTTGCTAGTTCATTTTTACTATTTAAATTTGTGAGACAATTTAGAGAAGGTGAGCATCTTGATTTGTGCAGGGACTCTAGACAACGAAAGTGCACAGTCAACAATGCCGCGTTCAGGATGGTCCTTCGAAGATGCACCATGGAAGTCCGAGATGAGGAAGGCAGCGGTGTGGATTGTAGAGGACAAACTCGGACGCTCCAATCAACCGCAAGTCCACACCGGGTGCTAGCCAGGTCCAGCACATCTCGGGCAAGAAGTGGCGCCGGAGTGAAAGTAAAGACGCTCTTGGGCATGTCTCAGAGGTAGTCACGCCAATCCGCCTGCGTCTTAAGTTGTGGCGCCCAGTTCGCCACGCGCCCTTCTAAGCCCACGATATGATCCAAGTGCTTAAGCGGACTTTTGGAGAAGATGCGGGACGAGCTTGCAACCTCATTACTTAAAGAAAACTTAAAGTGTAGGTCAGTCCAGCATGTTAGTAAAAGCATAGATCCGTATGGAGGCCTACCCAAGCTCTCCGCCGTGAGCCCGCTATAGAGGAAGGCTAGCACCGTCGGTCCCAGCCTCTCTCCTTCCCAAATGGTGTAAACCGCGGCAAGTTGATCCTCTTCCAAAACATTGTCTATCGAAGGGAAGAGGAGCGCGCCCGCCAAGCAGATGGCGAATCCCCTCATTACCTGCTCAAGCCTCTCATCATCCCTTGTTCTCGATATCCTCTCATGGTCCAGGCTGCCATTTTTTGTAAGTTGATCCCTTTTTTCGGCTCAGACACCTTGTGCCTCCCTCGGATCCATGAAGCTCTCGAGTACCGCCTTGCTCGTATAGAACCTTGGCATGATCGCCATTCTTTCTTCCTCACCCTGCTTCATTCGCTTCAACCTAACAAGAGTTCAACCTCTTCCAAAAGAACAATGGCTTCAAAAGTTCGAAAGAAAATGTGTTGGTTTGAGGGTGCCACAATTCAATCAAATGCCCCGAGAGCCGCCTAATCAAGGTGGATCTCATGGTACCTTTTAGCATGAACAGTAAGGTTATGAATCCCCCATTGTCTAGGGATAGCGGTCATATCGGGAGTAATGGTGGAGGTTAATTGTTGTAGCCAAGAGAGGCGCATGAAGCGTCGGTTGCTTGGGAAGAGCTGGTAATCCTAAATAGGTGGCGATGGTATGATAAGATCCGATCATTTGGAAGAGGTAGGAAGAATAGAAAGAAAAGCCAAGAGAGAAAAACACAAACAAAATGTTAATAGCATGTCAAAGCAAATCAATCAAAAACATCAACCTACCATCCTTGCTTGGACAAGTTTGCAAATGTGGCCTTCCACTTGGCTTAACCTTTGGAAACCCCCTCCTCTTGCCCCCCTTGAAGATGATCCTCCATGCTCCATCTCCAAAAGAGTTCTTCCCTTCCTTCTCTCAAAAACATCCCCTCCTTCACCTTCTCCCCTCCTTTTCTTAATTCAAATGATGGATTTTACCTTTAGGGAAAGGGAGGGAATGAGAGTGTATAGGTATTTGAAAAAAATGAGGGAATCCAGGAGATATTTATCTTCTGCAGCTGCCCAGATGCCCCATGTTCCCATTAAAGGAGAAGAGATGAAACTATCAAATCAGATTGACAGTCTGAATCGCATCCAGTGCAGCGGACGCGATTCAAGTTTTAAAGGCGTCCTACAACTTGGCCGCGATTCACAAGTAGCACTATTCACAGCTTTTGCCATATTACATGTTGCTTGTCAGTACTGATCTATTTTGAGTACAGGTTCTGGACACCTTTCTTGCCGCACAATGCACGATCATCCTTGGCAACCACCACCTCGGTATTGAACGTATTGCATCTTACTATATGATATACTTTACTAGAGCATCAAGGACCTCGAGGCTCTGATGAAACTGGAGTTTGAGTTCCCCTCCTCCGCCAAAAACAATGATAATTCTAGAGGAGTCCTACACCTTAAGGATAGGCCGCTACGCTACAGAAGGACAACGGTTCCCTTCGGTATCTTGACTTCCGTGGCATAATAATATTATCCTTGATTATTTTATATTTTCTTTTGTTTTATGTTCTTCTTTTAGCCCAGCACGCATCATATAGGACTTTGAGCATAACTCTGGACAATCACTCTTGTTTTTAACTGAAGAGAGCCGTTTGTTCCTCAATTCCTAGTAACATGGAATATTCCACTCCAAGTTCAGTACTTAGTCCATTATGTTGTTGTTTGAAGATCGTCGCCTGGAAAGCTCGCTGCTTTGGATTTCTTTTAATTTAATTATCCTCCCAAAAAGATCCACCTGTGGCAGTGGCAGACGCCCCCAAAGGTGAAACCTAACAGATTGTGTCCTTAGGTACTTCCCCGACGCTGGAAGTTGATCTTTCTCCTTTTCCGTGCCCACGTGCACACCCTTTTCTCCAAAGCAACACGTCTTTCTTGAGATTGTTAACAAACAAATCCACTATGAACTAACGAACAGCTCCTATCATGTGTTGTTGAGGCGTGTCTCATCACACCTTGGCATCTACTTTTCAGTCATTCCACTACATTCCACCCTATTCACGCCACTCTGTTTCTTTCATTTCATATCATTTCATTTCACTTTCTTGCAAAGCAGACGCCAAGGCGAGGCAGCTGTAGATACGCCAATTTGGCTTCACATTGAGCAAAATTCATGTTACACTGCGATGCCTCAAAGTGGCTCTTTTCAATTAACCTCTTTAGTGGTGTTCCTATTTTGCCAAATTATTTTAGGATTTTTAGAAATTTCCCCAAAGGGTCTGATGAACTTCATTTAAACACATCCAAGGCAACAGACATCTTTTGTAGGATCGATGCACGGCGGCGGTCACCGACGCATATCAAACCTGCGATTAGGCACATGGTCTATTTTTGAACCACGTCCTATCGTCTCACCGTGATTTAAAAGTCAGGATTCTGACCACGCCCAGTCAGCTCCATTTAATGGATGCCATGTCAGCAATCATGACGTTCCTTGAAAAAGCATTTGGGCGGATCGCCGCATTTTATAAACATCAAATCAAGGATCTTTGTCAAAGATTCGATTTGCCTAAGAAAATGCGGCCGGCCATCCAGACACGATTCAGAACCTAGCTTATAGCTACGAACATCATGATAATGTCAAATCGCACGCAAATCAGGTGATCTTCTAAATTGCAGCTTGTCAGACGACGTTTTTATTGGCAAGAGGCGTCCATTGTATTGGATGCGATTTCGGCTATAAATACAGACCCCAGGGATCCTCATTTGGTAACCAATCCCAACCACGGAGAAGCCTTGCCGAATCCCCACCCCGACCTCCAGACTCCAATTCTCCAACCCTCTAAGGCAGGATCTATCGGATCGGAAGCTCGTGTTCCGGAGGCGGGACGCAACGCATACGTCGCCTTCGCATCATCTCCTTTGCGAACTAGATCTTCTGAGTGTTGGGGCGTGGCGGGGGAAGCTACACCGGTGTCTCCTTCATCCTCTCCACACTTCGTCATTGGGCTACGCCGCCATTCCCTCTCTTCCTCTTCTTCAATTCCTTTTTTTTTTTTTTAGAACATGCATTGCACACTTCTACACACACACACATAGCATTTCTTTTACCCACCCACTTCCTAGGGGTTTAACACCACCTCTACGCACTGTGTTACTCTTCATTTACATGTTTTTCCATACTTCACTCCATTTACATTTACTACGCTTCACAGTCTAACCTCCACTTTCACACATTTTCTTGTTGTTTCTCCTTTTGCAAGGTAACCGGATCAAATCTTCTACGTCGGCCAGTCGGCCTAAGGAGGAAGGAGAACCCACCACATGCACACTCCCACACTTTTCTTCGGACGGAGGTAAGTACACCGCGTCATTTCCCTTCCGCCCGTTACTTCCGGTGCCCACGTGCACCTAGCGATCGCGACACATTCTTCGTGCACACACGCACGTTCATTTTTATTTTCACGTCCTCATCCCCATTTCCATTTTCCAAAATCTTTTCTCTTCTTAAATTTCACGTTTCCCATCGTGGGACGAGTGTTTTCTGGAGTCGGGGAAAAACGCCGCCTAAAACATATTAAAGAAAAATGGGTTATATTAAAGAAGATGAATGTAGACTTTAACAAAAAAAAAAATGTAATGAACAATGAGTTATTGATTGTCTATCTTGCCACTATGATAAATTTGTTCCTATGGGAAATAATAGTTGGGAGACAATCCAACATGGCCCTAACATTCTGTAGGGTGTGATGTTTAAGGAATCTATTATTAGTAGCCGCTCATATGCTTCATGCGTTTCAAAATCATCTTCTTATTTAACGGTGATTCTATTCAAATAACTATCTTGCCTCACTTTATGTATAGGAAACAATTAATCAATGTAATTGAATCCATTCAGTTAATGAAGGGGAGGGGATGAGGGCTGACGGTGATGGGCTAGGCACATGTTTCCCTAATTTAATTGTAGTTGAGTTTTTCTAGAGTTTTCTATTTTGTTTTATATTTTCTATCTTTTAGTGGATAGGTGTGTGAGCTTATTAGGGGAATCCAAAAGGAGGAGCCAAAAGTAAGAACTGCTAAAAGCACCGCCCATGGCACCTGCTTTTAGGAATGTTATAAAAACATCTGCATAATTGGTAGTGATTGCCATAACATTTGTATGGCTCAGAAAATAACTGAACGGCCGCAATAAGATGAAATTCATAAATTAAAATGACTTCTATATATGCTTATAACTGCTTATGATATCCAAAAAAAAAAAACCTGAAACAAAAAAGTAAAGCTCCAAGAAATGTAATAAGACAACTGAAAATCCTAAAAAAAAACATATGTTTGTAAACTATATATATAGCTCTTATCAACCAATATGTTTATAATAGTAGATGACAGAAATGAACTATACAGGCATACATATAGACTAAATCATGAAGTAATATTTAAGTGCACAGAGAGTGTGTCACATTTCAAATATTGTAAACATATAAAGGGCAAAATTAGGTATTGTCAAATTCATAATAAAACATAATGGAGGGAGCAATCTCTAATAATATACTTCACACGGTGCAGTGGAGCGGCGGTGGGCGGAGGCCGACCTTCGTGCGGTGGGCAGAGGCCGACCTTCGTGCGGTGGGCGGAGGCCGACCTTCGTGTGAAGGGTATGCCGGCGATGGTAAGCAGTACCCTTGTGAGGCCCTGAAATTTTATTCATTTATAATTTGCATGTGCATTTGATTGTTGCAAGTATGGTAGGTGTATTTAGTAGCGTGTATTGTAATTCTATATTCCTCATGAATAACATGCATGTATTTTATGATATTTAGGTGATAATAGGCAATTAGCTAAATTGAGCATATTGTGTGTATTAAGCATCCCATGCATATAGTACTTAAGTATGTTGTGCAAGTTTAATCTAATTACCAGTGTGCATGTGGTATCTATCTATTTCATGCATAATTACATAAGTATGCTACACCCGTGTGGTATACTATATATATTATATGTCAACTCAGGTGTGTGCATGCAAGAACTATTCTGTTGAATAGATTATTCCTAGCTAACTTAAATCATATTGCCTCCTAATGATTTGAAACCCTCGCAATTCTTGTCATTTTATTTTGCCGTGTGTTGAGTCACGCTTATGTAAAACATCATGTACGCATAGGTAGATATCTACGTACCTCTTATCTTAGTGTACTTATGTATGCATGTGTATGCCTAGGTATAAATGTTATTGATTACATGGTGTAGTAATATACATGTTATACCTTATACATGTGTATGTACATATGTAGTGTAAATACAGTTCTTTGTGTGTTGAATCATGTTATATATATATATATATATATATATATATATAATATATATATATATACATTGTATGCGCATGTAGATATTATGTACGTATTATTATCTTGACGTTCCTAGGTGTGTATGTGTAGGATTGGTAGTAAACATTGGATGTTTACATGGTGAAGTGGTGTATACATTATATTACGTAGGCATATGTATATTAATTATAAATATTGCTTGATTTCATGTTGTAGTAGTGTGTATACCACATTACATATATGGCATGTAAATATATATAGTGTAAGCATGGTTTCTGCATGTTTTTAAGTTCTGGCCGAAGGGCCAATTGGCGTCAACATGGGTGGACGCCCATGAGGTGTCGGCGTCCATACCGATGGATGCCAAGCCTTAAGTAGCCGCCCACATAGGTGGACGTTTACTTCTCTGACCTGCATGCGCAGCAGACCCAGAATTCCGGGGGCAAGCAAGCCCAGCATTGGGGAGATGTCCCCAATGGCTATCAGGCCCTCACATCACCATCTGCATGAAAGGAGAGGTCTCTCTCCTTTAAACCAAACCCTCCTTGCAACCCCAAAACCCTCTTTGGACCCTTTGCAAGAAGGAGAAGAGAAACCCTAAGCCTGTGAGAAAACCTGAGCTTTGGGAGCTTAGATCTGGCGATTTGGAGCTTCATCCGGCGATCTACTACAACTAGAAGCTAGCTTGGACGTAGGAGGAGGCTTCCCTAACCTCGGAGTGGAAGCTACAACACCACAGAAGACGGAGTAAAGGAGTTTGGAGGCTTCTTGGGACTGCCCAAGGAGAGCTTCATCACCCATTTTCACCCCTTTGGAGATTTTACAAGAGGCAAGTAAACCCTAGACCTTAAGCTCGTGCATGTCCCCTAAGTCCTAGGAAATTTTATGGGTTTTATCGTGTCCTAGATCCTCCTTTCCCCCTGTATTGGAGCTCGGTCAGTGCTCTTGCACAGACAGGAACTTGGCGTCAAGGCCTTTTGCCGCCAAGATCTCTAGTCGGCGTCCAGCGATCTTGCCGTCCAACTCCTTGAATGGCCAGAGACTGTCGTTAAGTTCTTCAGGACAAAACAGTGAGTTGTTCTTCCTGGTATATGACTATTTTCGATGTGTTTCGCAATGAGGATAAATGTAACTTCTATATATTATGTATACTAGTTAATGTGGTGTGTGTGGGAGAACTATTGTGCATATTTTTTGTGGATAGTAGAATTTCTTAGCTTATTGGAATGCATGTGGAAGATATGGCTATGTATGTTCACCCAATATTCTCATGATCTGTGGAGAATTTGGGTGCCCTAAATTCTATAAACCATGCATATATGGGTCAGTCTGTGCCCTGCAATTTCTGAATTTTTCCCATGCTCCTATGATTTACTGTAAATTTTTGTTTTAGAAATAGCAACCATGCGTAGGCTCGAAAATTTATAGTAAATGATGTGTTGTGCATTAAATCCGGGGGAAAATTTTCTGAAATGATGTGCTGTTGGGATCAGGGCTGTGAACTGTTAAACCTGATGTTCGTTGTCATGTCCCATGTTAAATTGAATTATGAATAGCATGAAATTGAATGTTTTAATTTCTGTAAATATATATGATTCAAAAAAATATGAAAATTTGCATGTGTGATCATAAACCTGAAGTTTGTCTGTGGTTAAATTCTCGTGTTATTTGGATAACTGTAGAGTATTCTATGAAATTTCCATGCGAAAACGAGCGTTCAACGCATGCTAATATGAACATGGTCGATTTTGTATGTTTCAAACCAGATTAGAGTGAGGTACTGAATGTTTGTTTTCTATTAACAGTAGTACCATGTTAGGTTAACTGAGACATGTGGAATTTATGGATGTAATATATAAAATGATTCAACAGAATAAGTAAAACATGTAAATAATGTGTGAAAATGAGATAAAGCGAATGTAATGTGTAATAATTGGGCCGAAATGACACTGCTACCCTAGGGGCCTCGAGAGCTGTACATAGAAAAGTTCCTATGGAAAGCTCTATGTGTGAAAAGTTCGTCCTAAAGGCATTAGGGAAATCCTGGAGGTGGACAAGTACCACTGGAATATGGTGGAGAGGCCTTCTCCCGGTCTGCGTAGTACCAAGATTCACCACTGTATTGCCTAGGTGGTGGGTATGTGATTATGAGTTGTGTTATGTGTTATGCGTTGTGAAAAGAGTTATGAGAATGAGATATTTGTTAGTGTCCTCTACTGGTAGTTAGGACTATGTGTCATGGCAATTTGTTTAAGCAGTGAAATATGAATAAAGTGTGAAGTGATATGTGTTCATGGCACAAGGTATGTGCAAGATATGTGTAAATGTGGCACATGTATGTGTAAAAGTGAAATGATAAAAAGTATGAGACGTGAGGGAGAGTTAATGCAAATGAGAAATTGTGCAATTATGTGAAACCAATGTGTTAGATCGTGAAATTGCGATCCATGGTATATTAATGTGAAATAATGTTATAACAGCAACCTTAAAGTGTATGAAGTAATAGTGTGATTGCATGTGAAAACTAGTTTACTAGCATGCCATGTTTATGTTTTCCATATGTTAATGTCTCAATCGAAATGTCATGCTTAGTATCATATCATGTAGTTTAACATTCATCATGTAATGGTGTATGTGAGTAAACTTAAACAACCATGATTATTATGCAACACAAAATATGAACATGTAGACTTATCTAAGGGATAAGATAATATGTGAATAATATAGATCCATGTAATTGAATGAAATGTATACAAGAACCAAATAAAGTGTGATTATGAACATGGTAAATGCATAAATAATATTGGATTCCATGCTAGTTGAAAGGCTAAATTAGTATAAAGCTTCATACTGAAGTGCTTATTGATTGCTAAATGGTTTCGCCATGTTTTAACCTTCAAGTCATGCTATAAAATGTGAAGCTATGTGCATGTGATTTTATTATGCTAAACAGCAAGTAAATTGTATAAATAAATATGAAAAGGGCATGTGAAAAGAAAGTAGTCATCGTGCTAGCTTGTCCTTTTCCTTATGCTAATTTTATGCTTTAGTGGTAGAGATATCTATGGAATGAAAAAGAATGTGTGGACGAATCATGCTACATGTTAAGTGTATGAAATATGTACATGTGTATGATGTAATGCTCATGATTTAGAATAGAAATATGATAGACTAAAGCATGCTCACGTGAATGTAATATGCGTTGCTAGTTAAGAGTAAGGACCATGAGTACCTTCGTGATTTGATGATAATGTGCATCTCTTTAATGTTAATGCCTTATTGTGAGTGTGACATGTTTAAGTTTAAGACTTTGGTTTGCTTGCTGAGTCTTTGGACTCACCCTTGCTTCGGCGTACAAGTTGATAGGTATCAAGCACTAGAAGGAAGCTTAGTGAGGATCGCCAATTAGAAGACTATTTTGTGGAGCGGCGACTAGTTGTACTTTTCTTTTTCCCATAATATGAAAAGAATTATTGTATAGGCAATATTGGACAATGTAGTCATTTTATCTTGTATTAATGTGGACATTGTCTTTCTATTTCGCTATTTAGATTGTGGAATGTGTGTTGGTGATGGTTAAAAGTTGAGTTATTTACTTTATTCCGCTGTATTCCATTGCTATCCAGGTACATATCAACCTATCGACTAGTGTTGGGTACATGTCCCACTGTGACGACGCCCTTTGTACCGATGGGGAATTGTATAATCGTACTGGTATGAAGAGGGTCGTTACAACCTAGGGGTTCCTCTGGGGTCGGAGCAACCTAGAGCGCGTCCTCAAGCTCCGCTTCGACAACTACCCCAGGACCCCAACATGGAATGGTCTTCCATGACCTCCTCGGCGACGTCATCTTCAACTCCGACGGCGACACGTGGCGATTCTAGCGCAAGACGGCGGCTCTGGAGTTCACCTCTGCTAGGACTTGGCTCGCTGGGTCTCCCGCGCCATCCATCTCTGTCTTTGCCCCATCCTCGACGCCACCCGCTCCTCGTGGAAGCCCGTCCACCTCCAAGATCTCCTCCTCCACCTCACCTTCGACAACATCTGTGGGCTGGCCTTCGACAAGGACCCCGAGATGCTCACCCCGGGCCTCCTAGAGAACAGCTTCGCCACCAACAGAAGATGAAGGGAGGCAGCTGTTGGTGGTGTCCTCGTGAAGGAGGGGCCAGGCCCAGCAGGGGCCGGAGCAGGTGCCGGAGCAGTGCTGGCCCTCAGAATGGCTGGCGGCAGCTGTGTGGCAGGTGGATAGCATCTGTAGGTCGGCGTCCAGGTTGTTGGAGCAGTCGTCGATGGACCCCAGCCGTATCTCCTCGAGCATCTCCATCTGCATCAACTCGCTGGGCTCCGCTTCCATCCTGGCTGCCGCGGCCACGGGGCTACAGCCGACGCCCGGGCATGGAGGATCTGCTGCGTTGACGCCACTGCTGCCGTTGTGGGTGCTGCTTCGCGGTAGGAAATGCTGCTTCCCAGTCCGACTCCCAACACCAACTTCACAAGAAAATTGTAGGTGCAGTCATGGGAAGGTGAAACGTCCTCCATTTTTCACCGGGAATTGAATGGGCGGGCACGGCGAGGAAGACGTATTTACTGGGCAAATAGGTAACAGGTGGCGTCGAAAAGAAAAAGGTAAGCTACATATCTCAGTTTGGGCAAGAAACAAAAAACTATGTTGCTGCCACGTGTACTTCTAAGACTAAGTTTTATTATAGTAGTATAGAGAGTATAGATTAATTATTATAGATTTAATTATATTATATATATATATTCGGAGGCTATTTTTAGCCTCCTAGGCCTTCGGGCCCGTCAAGGCCCACTACGGCCCATCATGACCCATCAAGGCATCCTGGCTCTGGACATCGAGCCACGTGTCCTCGAATTCAACTTGAAGCCTCCGAACATCTTCGGGCAACCAAAGCATTCAAAGTCCCTCAAGGGTGATCTCCGGACACTCTACAACCTGTTCGATCTAGGCATGGCCTACCAAACACATCCTGCTCGAAGCACGTTGTGACCCCGCCAACGAAGACTATGCTTCCGAGCAGCGGTTACCGAAGAGCAAGACCAATGACCGAGCAGGTCCCTGCTCAGAACCTTTCGACCGAAGGGACCAGTAAAGCCCTTCGCCTCCTAGCGACGGTTATGACAGCAGTGCGGCATGCGCCCCACGATCAAGGGGAGTATTAACCGTAGGACCCCTCAACGGGCGCCTCAACGTCTAACTCCCCGCTAAGGGCGCCAACCGGCGCGCCCTTTCCGGAGTCATTAAGGGACGGCCCACCCAACGTCTTCAGAACATTCGCCTATAAAAGGCCCAGGTAACTCTCATGCAAAGGTACGCAACCTAGTACGCATACACTCGCCTACGCGCGAAGCACACACTAGTGAACTCTCTTTCCCAAGCCTCCCTACAGTCCCATCTGACTTAGGCATCGGAGGATTCTCCCTCGTTCTTCAACTGGGCCCCCCTAATCCTGTTCTGGTTTTTGCAGGCTACCGTCGGCCACCGACGACCGTCTTCCCCTTGTGTTCTTAGTGGAGGCCTGTTTGGCTTCGGCCTAAAAAATGAAAACACCACCGAAATATATACAATCATATTTATTATATCCATTTACATTTGTGTAATATATTTATCGATGACTATGTCTAAATAAATATATATTATTATATATAATTATGTATAATTATGATATATTGATTTACATTATATATTTAGTAAGAGTAACTATATCTATTAATTTTTTATGTAAATGTATTCATATATATGAATATATATACTTAATTATACATGTAAATATTTTTTATAGATGGCTACGATTTACAGCCATCTACATATCCTCCATTCTTGTAGTGTGAGCATAATATAATATATCATCATATGAAATATAAAAGTTAAATATTACTATTTTGAATATATATTAAATAAAATATAATATTTTAAGCATAATGTTTTATCATATAATTATATTTAGTAAACAAATAAAATACATTTACAAATATGCAAATACAATGTGTATAATATATATATATATATATATATATATCAACTAAACAAAAATGTAACTTATAAATTTTCTATATATATGTTTTTATATTAAAAATAATTATATAAAACTATATATAAGTAACCATTAACATGTAGAGTAAATTATAGCTATAATATAATTAAACTACTAATAAACAATGTATCTGAGACCGAATATTATTCGGTCATAATTCGATCTCAGATTTGTGACCAAAATATTCGGTCACAAATCAGTCACAAATCTGAGACCGAATTGTGGCCGAATAATATTCGGTCTCAATAATCTAAACCAATAAACAATGCATCTGCGACCAAATATTATTTTGTCACAATTCGGTCTCAAATTGGTGACCAAAATATTCGGTCACAAATCAGTCACAAATCTGAGACAGAATTGTGACCGAATAATATTCGGTCTCAATAATCTAAACCAATAAACAATGCATCTACGACCGAATATTATTTGGTCACAATTCGGTCTCAGATTTGCCAGTCAGAAATCTGAGACCGAATTATGACCGAATAATATTCGGTCTCAATAATTTAAACAATAAATAATGTAACTGAGACTGCAAAGTATTCAGTGACAATTCGGTCTCAAATTTGAGACTGCAGTATTCAGTCATAATTCTGTCACAAATCTGAGACCAAATTGTGACCGAATTGTGATCGAATGACATTTCGGTCTCAAATTTGAGACCGAAATATTCAGTGACAATTCGGTCACAAATCATAGACCGAATTGCAACTGAAAAGTTCGGTCTCTATTCGATCTCAGATTTGTGACCGAATTGAGACCAAAATTTTCGGTCTCAAAATCGGTCTCTATCTACGTATTTTCTTGTAGTGTTGCACTCATAGCAAACAATCATGTCAGTTTCTTATTTGTATCGAATTTATTTGAAAATTCTCTTTTGGAGGAGTTTGAAATTACCTGACCCTTCTTTTTGAACTTGAGAATTTCTTGAATTGTTTAGTGAGCATAGCCATCTCATCATTCTCACTTTCACTGGATGTTTCAATTTCATTTTTTTGTTGAATCTCTTTCTTGGAACTTAAAGAGGCTTTTTAGAGGCTTTCAATGCAATAGATTTTCTGGGATTGACCTCAGATTCTTTTCTTTTTAGATTTATTTCATACGTCATCAGGAATCCTATCAATTCATCCAATTTCATTGTAGATAGCTCTTTAGAGTCCTCAATGATAGTGGCCTTAGTATGCCAAGAGGATGGAAGAGACCAAAGTATCTTCCTTACTAAGTCACTCTCACTGTACTCTTTCTTGAGACCTTTCAAACCATTGATTATAATCATGAATCTACCAAACATGTCTGAAATTATTTCTTTATTTTTCATCTTAAACATTTCATATTCAGACACAAGTATGCTAGCCTTAGTTTCCCTTACCTCGAACATACCTTTATATATCAACTCCAATTTGTCCCACATTTCCTTTGCAGACTTGCATGTGGAGACTCTTGAGTATTCCTTCGGATGCACAGTGCATTACATCATGTTCAACGCGCTCCAGTTCAAGGTTCCCCTACGTATCTATTCCCTTGTCCAAGTGTCTTCATCAGTGGGCAACTCGTAGGGTCCCTTGCTTACTATTTTCCACAGCTCATAGTCTTGAGCTCTCAGAAACACCTACATGCAGTTTTTTCCAGTAAGTATAGTCAGTCCCATCTAAGAAAGGAGGCCTAGACACTGAGTGTCCTTCACCCATAAAACCTTTGTTAGTTTCCATTGAACAGAATCTCTCATGATCGTTAGATCAAGCTATTAAAGCTATAAAATAGAAAAAACTTGTCTCTGGTACCAATTGAAAGGTGCGCAGAATTACCTAAAGCCGTAATCTAAAAGGAGGGGGGGTGAATAGATTACTACCAAATAAAACAAATTAACCTTCTTTTGTGATTAAGACTGACCTAACGAAGACTTAAAGTGATATGGATCAAATTTAAACTTCAATGTGTGTGTAGGGTGTGCTTAGGAAATTAGCAGTATGACAAGTGTGCGAATAAGTGATCGTGCCTAGCATACATCTAACGTAAGATCATGCAAACCACAGGACACGAGGATTTAAGGTGGTTCGGACTACACAACTCATGTATCCTACGTCCACCATCCACACACACACACGGAAAAACTGCTTATCAAGCAAGTTTAACCCAACAACAACACACACACGGTGTCTAAGACAAACATGCTCTCAGATCCACCACACACACGTGGGTTGAGCACAAGGAACGCCCAAACCAACAACACACACACAAGTGATGGCAAATAGAATAAAAGAAGAGTTCAGAGTTGAAGAACAAATCCAAAGGTTAAACTCTTCAGGGTGTTTGTCCATAAGAACTCCAAGCTCCACGTCGATGAAGATCAGATGATGACCAAGCTTGAG
This sequence comes from Colocasia esculenta, assembly GCA_014218235.1. NCBI lineage: Eukaryota > Viridiplantae > Streptophyta > Magnoliopsida > Alismatales > Araceae > Colocasia > Colocasia esculenta. The sequence continues at coordinate 156,837,846 of CM024757.1, forward strand.
GTTCAAGGACGAATCAGCTTCAGCTCCTCGTATGAGACAAACTCTCTTTGAATGGCCTGGAGTCTTTGAAGCAGAGCAGCAGAGAAAGCATTCTTCTTGTTCTTTGCTTAGGGTTTGGTGTGGAGGCTTCTTGCCACGAAAATATGTCCATATGATCTATATATAGTAGTGTTCAAGTCTTGTGAATCGTGAGAGATGAGAACACCCTAACACAGATCACATGTCGGTCACATGTTGTGACTTAACATACGGCTGTCGACATATGCCTTCTGGCTGTCGACAGGTACTGCTGCAAACCTGGCTTCCAGAACCATGTTTCTGGTTGGAATACTGGGCTTTCGACAGGTGACCTCTTTCTGTCGACAGGCTGACTTGGTCTATCGATAGATGAACTTTGTCTGTCGACAACTACTAGTTTTTCTTGTCTTCCAGAAGCTTGTTTGCTCATTGTCTTCACTGGCTTTCACTGGCTGTTGATAGATGGCTTCATGCATGTCGACAACTAAGTACTTCTTGTGTTTTTCAGCTCTTTTTGCACTTGAGTTTTGTTGCTTGTCTTGTGCTTTCATTCTCACCTACATAAAAGACATTCCAAGTAAGATATCATGAAAGTAAATATAGTCATAGAGTCATATCAATTGATCATGTCTTCTTAACATCAATTTTGTTATTATGAAAAATAGTTAGCCATTTAACCATCAAGCCAATCATCATACAAAGCATAACTCAACAATCCCCACCACATGTCCTTCATATTCTTGGCCAGAACGGCCATGAAACTTAGGTTCCACACCCCGATGTAGCTTCTCATGTCAATTGTTAGCGTGTTTACAAGGTTGATTAGCCAAGAGAAGGCTCATACTTGGACCTGACTTGGGAAGGTGGGCACATCCTGCACATCTAGGAAGCACCATGAGAGGGAGGTTTGGGGCATTGTCAGAAAAAAAGGAAGCAAGAATAGACATTGCGTACCTCTCCATTAGCCAATCAGGTGCTCAGATGCCCCGGAACCTCGCTCAAAACACCTATGTTCATGCTTGTTGACGTTTTGGTTGATGAAGATGCCATGGAAACTTGCTGCAGGTCATTCAAAAAGTGTCTTGTTAGGAGATGATGAAGGAAGGACAGAGGTTGAAGAAGAAAGAGTCCTAATGGCCTCTCAATTCCAATTTTCTCAATTTTAACCGCTGACAGGTTAACGTCAACATCGTTTGACAACAGTGCACTCTTGACGGAAACATATGTGGATGTTTACTTTTGTAGATGGCACACCATGTGGACGTCAACTGTGCATTGACGGCAATCGATCTTGATGTCAACTTTGGCAAATTTTCAAAGCTTTCTCATTTATATGGCCATTATTTCTCATCTTGTGTTTCAAGTTCTTTTGCAGGAGATTTAAGCACAGGTGATGCTTCAAATCTGGGAACACTCATGCGACCTTGAGTATTATACATATATGTCTAACATAGGTTTAGTCACCAAAAGCAAATAACTTGGCGACTGTGAACCCAGAGTTCCCCTTTACCAAAAACCATAACGGGTTTGCGATCTCCCAGTTATTTGTTTGGCCTTAGAAATTCCCTCTGGTTCTAACTTGCATTTTAGATAGGAAACCCACACCAACATACATTTAGGATTTCTCTGCTAACATTCTCTTACCAACTCAAAAAAAAAAATCCTCAATCACTGTGGCACCCAACTCAAGTGGCCAACCAAATCGGCACCTCGCCTTCGTGCCTATCAAGCCGATGTTGAACTTTTGTTACTCAAACAGTCCCACCGGGCACATCACTGAGTTATCATTTCAGTTAACCAGTCTTATTGAGTTCACGTGAACCTTTCGCCAGTCATGAGCTTAACTCTGGATTTTCAACCTTATAAACAATGATTCCGATTAGAATCTTTGATGATCCTTTGAGAGTACAATAAATCCCTTTTATCATCACAACCCCCTGATTTGACAAACGTCCTGATTATGTCAACGGGTTCCGACAGACTTCGGTTGTGAGATTTCTCTGATTCAACCGTCATATTACAACTCCTTTGACTCGGACAACATCAGAAACCAATCAAAGTCCTACTTTTCATTGCCGGGAACCCTACCATTGGGTTGCAGTTGTAATTACACGGGTAGATCACCCCCCCCCCCCTTTCCACACACTTGCCTCTCAGTCGATTCATTACTTGCTTCTAGCCTAACTCATTCGTGTGGCTTGCTAGAATTCCTATCCTCAGGGATGGCTCTTTTATCAAATCTCCACATCTTTTGTTTACTGAGACACCAACCTTTCAGTCCGCTCCACTCCCTTGCAAGATCTGATGTCTCGGAGGGGCATTTGTAGATGCGAGATTTGGCCCATCCCCGTGTAGGTCCATGGCCCATTAAGACTTTTTTGACTCCTTGTTAACTTGCCTCGGATCCCATGTTAACGTCAACATCGATTGTTGTTTACCCCATGTTGACAGCACAATACCTTGATGTTTACTCAGGTTGACATCAACATAGGTTGACGTCTGCATGAGGTTGACGACAGCATCTATTGACGTCAACCTGACTTTACCTGGTCTGCAGAACTGCCTGAGAATCTTGCCCACTTGTGCCCCTACCTCGGCCATGCAACTCATGGGGCCATTCCCAACGGGCAAATGGGCCACCTTGGCACCCCTTGACCCAGTAAAAGTCCTATGTGGCCTCCTCCCATTGGCCTACACTTTCTACATGGATTGCCACTTGTACAAGTGTCTTTCCTCACACTTGAGCATCCTATTCTCCCTAGCTTTGCCCCCACTACCTATATATGAAGCTCCTTATCCTTCTTAGGGGAGGGGAGATGTTGGACGAGCCTAAGCTTTGATGCCTTGAGAGGAGAGAGAGAAAGACCCTTTGAGCCTTGAGAGCTTCCACCCTTCATTCCTCTCTACCTACATCACTTGGAGCGTTCAGTAGACTTCACCATGAGCTAGAAGAGTCCACCAAGCAGTCACAAGAGCCTTCAAATGAGGATCATCTCCCTCTTCTTCTTCTCGTTCTCTTCTTCCTTCTTTAGTCTTGCATGTTATATAGTCACACCTCACACACACACACCAAGCACGTAGTGCACACTCCCACACACCTAAAAGGGGTTTTCCAAACCAAAAATGGAGGGAAGAAGGGTGGTCATAACACTTGGCCACCCCTCTTCTAAAGCCCGCAACCGGTACATGGCTCACCTTTTGGGGCTCTCTTCTTTACTACATAACATCTACTACACTTCATTAGAATCTTATAGAGTTCTCGTCATTGCAGGAACACCTTTAGCAACATCGCAGAGCTTCTTCCTTTTGGTCGGCCGAAGGGGAGAAAGTTGGCGTCCTACTATCAACCGCTCAAGAGGCCACGTCGTTGGCGTGATTTGAACACTTCCTTGGGAACAGTTAAGGCCCTCGCAATCACATCTTGTTCATTTGCTTGCTAGTTTATTTGTTTCCTTCTCTTCTTTCTTCGGTCAACTCAGTCAAATGATGGTCAACATGAAAAGAGAAGAAGAATGGAACCAACTAGCCAGTGCAACTCACCCACGAGAGAGCAATGATTGGGGATCTAGAAATGGTAAACCAAAATGTCTGCACCCTCTGCATTCGACTTTCGGATGACGATCCCCATCTCCATGCTTCCCACTTCTGACGGCGATCCCCATCACTCGTTCACCTTCCCTTCCTTGGCAGCAATCCTCACCTTTTCCTTCCTCCTTCACTTCTAGTTGGAGTGGCGATCCCACTCTCCGACACGCATGATCACAATGGACTCCCTGGGAGAGGGGCCTTCTGTTCCCCTACACCACGACTTTGCTGCAGGCACCCTGAGCTCGGGTGACCTACCTCCACCTCCAGACGCATCAGAGGACCCCTGCGGCTGTGCCGCATCCTTTCCTTTCCCTTCCAATAAGTCTTTGGACTCTACCCCAGAGTTCCCCGTAAGTTTTTATTCTAGTTTAGGTTCAAGGGTAGAATCTAGTAAGTCCCCGTCCCTGTATAGGAAGAGCAAGGGTAGTATAATGCCCCATAGATATTTGGTAGATCTGGCTCAAAGGTGTGGCACTCTTCTAGTTGTCGAAGAGTTCGTCCAAGGAGAAGTTGTTCTAAACTTGGAAGCTCAGCATGAAGGGAAGAGGCTAGACGACGAATTTGGAATTTATGAAATCTTGTATGATGAGGACCCAGTGGATGAAGAGGATGATGAGGTAGAGGATGCTGCCAAAATGTATGCTAGTGGTATGAGGAGATTTGATGAGCCCACATCGGCAGTGGATGAGCCTACCACAGAGGTAAACATTGGGACGGATGAAGAGCCCATGCTTCTAACCATAGCTTCCAATCTCCCTCCGGAGGAAGAAGAAGAGCTTATAGAGATTCTGAGGGAGTACAAAGACTCGTTTTTCTGGTCATATGATGACATGCCCGACATTGACCCTACATTGGTGGAACACAAGTTGATCTTGAAGTCAAGAGCAATAGCTGTTAAACAAAAATTGAGACGATTCAACTCTCATATTGCATTGAAGATGAAAGAGGAGATTGACAAACTACACAAAGCTAAGTTCATCCGTGTAGTACTCTATTCCGTATGGGTGGCCAACATAGTCCTGGTAATGAAGAAGGATGGAAGAGTACGAATTTGCATTGACTTCTAGGACTTAAATAGAGCATGTCCTAAAGATGATTTCCCATTACCTCATTTGGATGTCCTAATTGATAACACCACTGGGTTTGAAACTCTTTCATTCATGGATGGTTATTCAGGTTATAATCAGATCCGTCTAGCCCTGGAGGACCAAGAGAAAACGTCCTTCACCACGCCCTAGGTAACTTATTGCTATGTGATTATGTCGTTCTGATTGAAGAATCCTAGCGCCACTTATCAAAGGGCCATGTTAAAATCTTGCACGATATGATTCACATTCATGTTGAGGTTTACATAGATGATATTATGGTGAAATATCAGACTAGAAAAGAACACTCCTTTGTACTTGTCAAAGTGTTTCAGCGCGCATGTGAATATCAATTGAAGCTGAATTCGAAGAAGTGCGTATTTGGGGTTTCCTTAGGCAAGCTGTTAGGGTTTATAGTTAGCAAGCGGGGATTTAAATAGACCAGAATAAGGCCAAGGCAATAGGCAAGATGCCTCCTCCTAAGAACATATTTGAGCTTCGGGGTTTGATCGATCGACTATAGTTCATAAGAAGATTTATATCTCAACATTTTCAAAGTTGTCGTCCTTTCTATGAACTGTTAAAAGGAGGGGTAAAATTCGAATGGAATGCAAAATGCCAAGAAGCCTTTGATGAACTCAAGGGCTATCAAATGAATCCACCTGTGCTACAAGCGCCTGTCCCAGGAAAACCTCTAATCCTATATCTGTCAACTATTGAGGACTCCCTAGGAGCTGTCCTTGCACAACATCATGAAATTGGCAAAGAAAGGGCAGTTATTATTGTTGCCCAGCTAGCAAGCCCAGATGGGGGGTGAATGAGATTCTTAAAATAAATGAGTACCTTAAACCTATTCATAAACAATCACACAGAACACACTTCGATGGGTGTTAGAGTTAGTAATGAAGAATAGTTAACGTAAAGCAAGCACACAAACAACACAAGGAATTATCCTGGTTCGGACCTCCTCTCCACAGGAGTCCTACGTCCAGTCCCAGAGCAACAACTCAGGCTTTCACTACCTAAGGGTACAATCCCCCTTATGGACCTTTACACACCCAGTCACAGCTGGTCTTCTCTTCACAACCCGAAGAGGACATACACCACCCAGGATACCACCAGGTCTTCCTTCTACTCGAAGGGAACACACACCCTGGTAACCCCAGGTCTTCCTTCAACATGAAGGGAACAAACACAAGAAAAGTGTTAATGAAAACAAGCCCCTAGATCAAGCTTAAACAATGTTGGATCTGAAGCTAAAACTAAGAGAAAAAGATCTATAGTGAGGGACACTATAAGTTTTTGAGAAGCTCTCAGGACTAACACAATGAACGCAGAGAGCTAAGAGCTAGACAATCAAAGGAGCGAGGCTTTTTTGCTCTCTCAAATGCTCGCAGAAAAGCTTGTTAAAAATTGTTGTAAGAGTTGTGTCCTTTCTGGAGCTTCAGTCTTCTTTATATATCCTCTATTTGAAATTCGAACGTTAAAATGTCTGTTCTCTCTAGGCTTTCATTTACGTTAGACTGCATTGTTCTGTAGAGCTTCTTGTTCAGCAGTCCTTAGCTTTCCATGCACGCAACAGGAGAGAGGATCTTCGATGATGTCCGTTGTCTTCCGTGCTATCCAACGTTGTATTGAGGTGCGCTGTCAGAGACCTGCACGAATATAAATGCTAAACAATGGACAGCTAAGTTGTCTCTTGTTGTCAGTCAACGTTAGATTGATTTTATAGAGAAGTAGAAGTTCCATTCTGTTCTTCTAAAAAGATGTTTACAGAATAAGCATGAGAATAGAAGATATCAATTGCATGTACTGCAGTGATACGCTCAGTCATAATAAATGTATAGTTGTCAGAAGGATATATGTGGAGACTTTGACTTTTCAACCAACTTAAAAATGAGTTCAAAAATTAAATCGTTATATTTCATGAAATCGTTATATGCATGACTTATGAAATCGTTATGCAAATAAGTCGTTATCCATGTAGATCGCTGTACACTTATAAGCAAACCGATGCACATACAAATCATTATATAGACAAATCGTTATAACTCTAAAAGCAAATCATTATGAGCAAGTTGTCAGAGACAAAATGATGTGAGCAAATTTTTGTTTGATGAATCGAATCGTTACAGGCATCAAATCGTTTTGAAACTTGATGAGTCGTTGTGACACTGAAGCAAATTGAATCGTTCTTTCTTAAGAAATCAATGTGATCACTTATCAATCGTTATGGAAGAGAATCGTTATGAATACTTAACGAATCGTTATGAAAGTAAATCGTTATGATCACTTACAAAATTGTTGTGAGGGCAAATCGTTGCGATCACTTAACGAATCGTGTGAGAGCAAATCGTTGCGATCAGTTAATGAATCATTGTGAGGGCAAATCGTTGCGATCACTTAACGAATCGTTGTGAGGGAAAATCGTTGCGATCATTTAACGAATCGTTGTGAGGGTAAATCGTTGCGATCACTTAACAAATCATTGTCAGGGCAAATCGATGCGATCACTTAGAGAAAAGTCATCCTTTGAACTTGCATTGCTACAAAGTAAATAATACTTACCCATTTGTCTTGTTATTCCTTGATTCATTTCTTGCACTCAAATCTTGTAGAGAATATGTTAGATTTAAATAATATCTAAGTTTTGTTAATCACCAAAATAAATATGTAATTAATTTAAATTACATGGGGATAAACTAATCATCAATCTCCCCCTTTTGGTGATGACAAAACTTAACAATGAGGATCGATGATCTGAAATGAATCTAAACAAAATTGCAGAAATGTAAGAAAAAATATATTTCAGAAGTACTATATTCTCCCCCTTTTTGTCATTAAGCAAAAAGATACCACAAGGTGAGAAAGACAGAGAGAAAAGATAGTGAGAAAACAACAGAGATATATTCAATTGTCCTGAGGAGTTACAGGGAGATAAAAAGCAGGAGACAAAAGAGAGGCATGCCGACGAATAATGGGCAAGGCCTGTTGTTCTTGCTCCTCAAAATAAGCCTGAAACGCCCTAGAAGAAATAGCATAAGATGGGCCCATGTCAGGCAACATCCTTTGAATATGAAGCTTCTGCTGAGTACTCAAAAAATTGTCATATTCATCGGTGCCAAGGGAAAGTTTGTAGGTATTGAATGAACCAAAATGGGCGAACCGAAGAAATTGGTTGATCTTGATAGGATATAATAACTTATGTTGTAGAAGATCTTGCTTCAATGCCAAAAACAGCTTGTACCGCTTGTCCCACTGAAGATAAGAATCCCGAACTAAATTGATATAATTCAGGTCCAAGAATGCTTCAGCTGTGAGAGTAGGCTTGCCAGCCTTAAACAAGGAGCTGTTCAAGGTTTCCAATTGAAGAGCTGACTGATTATAGTGCTTTTCCCAGTCAGTGGAAGAAAGCCTTTCACATTTTGACAGCAGAGGAGCAAGGACTTCAGAGGAAATATGGCCTAGGTGAAATTCTCTGAAGATGAACCTTTGGAAGGATGGAAGTCGACCCTGTTGAGCTAATATCCTTCCCATGACGCGAGCGAATCTCTCAAAGATAATAGGACCTACTGAGGAGTCCATAACCAAGGAATGCAGCTTAGGAAGGAATACAGAGTCTGGAATTTGCAGGGTGGCGAAATCCACATTGAAAGAGCAGTTGACTGGATTTGCAATTTTTAATGAAGCAACTTCCCCCTGGAACTGACCCAACTGGACTTCAGGTAACTTGTGAAGATACCGGTAATCATTGAATAACTGAAAGTACCTGATGAGCTTCACTTCCTTTTGAATGAAAGGGGGCCAGAGGGATTTATGATGAATGACAAACCACTCAGAGAGAGTGAGTGGAGAGCCCTTGGGTGGAAGCCTTTCTGACTTTGCAAGAAAATATTTCCTATAGAGAGCCGAGTGCCCTTGGCCCACTAATCTTCAGATTTGCATTTAGCCATTTTGAAGATTTTGGATTGATCAGCTTTTGAGAAGTGGTTGTAGGGAAGGACAACATTTATGTGATTGGTCAGATTTAGAAAAGGAACACCAAAGATGGTGGCAAGAATACATTTTTGAAGATATTCTCGATAGAGTGGTTTCCTCTGATTTTCAATAGTGAGGGAAAACCAAAGAGGAGGAAATTTAGGTTCGGTAGGAAGAGCAAGAGAAGTGGAGAGTTTCCTCTTTTTAGAGATAGGACTAGAGGAGTCAGTCTTGTGGACATGAGAGGCAACTAACAGAACTGAATGGATGGTGGAGATTTCCAACTCATCCTCGAATTTTTCTAGAAATGGACCTTCAAGTTGAGCACCTTTAGGAATGAAGGTGATAAAGGAAGGAGGAGTAGGAGGATGGAGAAAAGTTTGATGAGAAGAAGAAGGTGAGATGGATGGTCCATCTAAAGAAGGAATAGAGGAAGAGGAGGCTCCAGCAGATGATGAGGTTGGAGGGTCTTCAGAAATGAAAGGAGGTGGTGGAATGGATGTAGAGGAGGCAGAAGGAGAGGTGGATTAAGATGGAAAAGGAGCTGGGGAAGAGATGGTGCGAGGCATGGGTTGTTTGAAGGTGATGGGAGCTGGAGGTGCTGTGGATGAAGAGGGTGGTGAAGGAGGGGTTGGTGTTGCAAGAGATGAAGACTCATGGGCTTTGGGAGTAGCTGCAGGCTCTTCTACTCTTGGAGACACATCCTCGGAGATCATTGGCCCTGGTGGCCCTACCACAACCTCAGGTGGCCCGGATGACCCTACTGGTTCTACTACAATTGGCCCTGATGGCCCTGCACTTTCTTCTACTGGTGTTGGCCCTGATGGCCCTGCATTGCTAATCGGTTAAGCAAGTGAGTGAGCTGGAGGGGCAGAGGTGGATTGCTCCCTCGAAGAGATAAGCTTCTTGACACTATCGAACTCACCTTTCATCCATCTGCATAATTTCTTGAACATTTTAAAATCATCTCTTAAGCTGTGTACCTTAGTGGACAAGGCCGAAATCTCGCTTTCTGCTGAGGTTTGGCTGATAAGGATAGACTGAATATCAGACTGCAGAGATGTGAGAGTCTTTCCTTGCTCATTCAGCCTTGAAATAACTGGCTTCAACTGAATCTTCAGTTGCTTCTTCTTGGGCTTCCTATGAGCTACTCTTTTCCTTTTGCTATGTGCCCTTGCAATGGGCTCCTCGAATTCAACGTGCTCTTCACTAACCATAGGCACACTTTCATTGTGCTCTCCCTGAGGAGCTGCCTCCTCATCAATAGATTGCTCCCCCTCAATAGGAGCATCTTCCACTGATATTTTTTCATAAGCGACTGCTTGCTCCCCCTAACTAGGAGCTTCCTCCATGATGATCTCATCAGTGTGGCCTGATGTCACAACTTCTGGAGCAACTGATTCACTGAACCTCTCAGGCTCCCCTTGAGTGCTAGAGATGGATTCCAGCACATCTCTAAGAATGGATGCCACAATAGTGGTGGGGTTTAGATCATCAGAGGTTCCCACAACTGGAAAAATATTCTCTGGAGGAATTTCTTCAATTAGACTGCCAATGGCCATGGATTCTTCTATTCTGGCCTCCGCTGCTGCTGGTTGATCTGCTGCTGCTTGAGTCACTGCTTCTTCTGCTAGTGCTACTGCTGTTGATTCCTCTTGAATTATTAGGACTGATGCTGCTACGGCTGCTTCTCCTGCCTCTTCATGGACTTCTTGGGCTTCGCCAATGATGGCCTCACCCTCAGCCATGAGGTCTTAGTCCATAGGCCGTTTACAAGTTAAAATCCGCTCTTCCTTAAGTTCCTGCTGCGGATTGCCTGCCCCATCTTCTCAAAAAACATCTCCTACCACATTGATGCCATAATGCTGAAATACTTTGGTCAGGAGATGGGCATAGGGTAGAGAGACGTTCAACTTGCTCTTCTTATCCCATACTTGTGAGCTTGCAAACTTCATCCTTTCAATCATAATCGATGCTGTGTTGATTTCCTGGTTCTGGATGGCCCAGAACATCAAGTCTGAGTCCTCCTTGGTACAAGTTGAAAAGGTAGCACTTCGGGGAATCAAAATTTGACAGACAATAAAGTGCAGAAGGCGATTAAATGCATTTAACTGGTTGATATCTAACTTGCCATCCTTCAATCTGTATTCGGGACCAACAATCCCTAATCCTTTCGCCTGTATATCCACAATATGAACTCCACTGTGACCGGAAGTAGTCACACCAAAGAGTGATGCTAATAAATCTCGTGTGACCCTAATCTGGGTACCCTTGACCATGGAAGTCAAGGTCCCATCTTCCTCTATCTTCAGACATACATAGAATGCCTTTACTAGGTCAGGGTATCTTACTTCTGAGAAGGTGGCCATCTTTATCCACCTCAATCTGTCCAAAGCGGCAGACACGCTGCCCATGCCATTCTTCTTCAAATCTGCCACATCTACAGCCTTATGTCCGCAAAGCTTGGTCTTTACGGACGCAAACCTTTCCTGTTGCTCGGCGGTGAGAAATACAGCTCCAAAGCCCTCTATGCTACCGGATACAACAGAAGATGCCATCGTTTTGAATGGGAAGAGTTTCTCTAGGACTGGAAAGAGGATTGGAATAGGAACCCTCAAAAAAATTTCAGCTGGAAGGAGTTGGAAGCTTTGAAATCTCAGAGAGCCGATGCTGGAGTCGATGGGGTATCGCCTCAGGAGGTGGATGAGAAGGGTAAAGGTAGGATGTGAATCGTTTGTTGAGTTCTCATTTAATGTGCATGAACAAGTCACAAATGTGTTTTTGATGATAGTCATTACATGGACAAAATTTATGATGAAAATATGGTGAAAATGATTCATGAGTGCGAATAGAACACTTCATTTGCCCATATTTATGTCACTATGTCTCACTAACTATGTTCCTTATTTTAGGTGAGATGTTGAGCAAGACATGTACAAAGAACAAGGGTCAAATGATGAAGATATACATGAAAAGCAAGTTCCTGTCGACAGCAGGAAAGGTCCCTGTCGACAGCTATGCTCAAGCCAGAAGGTCAATCTTCAGTACAGATGAGCCTGTCGACAGCACCCCAGCCACCTGTCGACAGGAAGAGGTTCCCAGAACCCCCAATCTTCTATCTACCTATGCCTGTCGACAGCACCTAGTCGCCTGTCGACAGCAACTACCTTCCAGAGGCTTTGAATGTTCTGCTTGCTTGCGCCTGTCGACAGGAGCACCCAATGCTGTCGACAGACGGAGAGAGTCTTCAAATATGGAAAGTCTTCAAGTTGCCATAGATGGTGTTTCCACATACCACGACTCTCCATATGTAAACACCTCTATCTAAGCATCTTTTTGAAGACAATCACGAACACAAGCAGCCTTCAAGCAAGAACCGTAAAAGCTTCTCAAGAAAAGTCTTGCCTTGCTGCTCTGCTTCTACCTGCTGCCCAGATTCAACAAGAGAAGTCTTCCGTGCAGCGGCGAAGTCTGAACGTCGTGGATTCAAGCCTCTCCATCAACTTCTGATCATCAAGACGAAGCTTGAAGTCTACCCAGACGTTCATCACAAGAGTTTTCAATTGGATTTGATCCTCATCTCTCAAACTCTTCTCTGTTTCATTTTATCCATACTCGTGTGTGTGTGGTGTGTTTCAAGAAGTCCTTATGCTTGATACACGTGTGTGTGTGAGTTGTAGTTCTTGAACTAGCTCATAAGCAGATTGTTCTGCGTGTGTGTGTGGCCCGTGGATGTAGGATACACGAGTTGTGTATTCCGAACCACGTAAATCGTTGTGTCTCGTGGTTTGAATGTTTCTACGTTAGATGTTTGGTAGGCACGGCGCATATACACACGTCTAATCATCTGTTTGATATCTATCATTGAATTACACACATCCACACTAAGTTTAGTCCTTGCCATAACTTCTAGTGATTTGTATTATATCGAAAAGAAGGCATCAAGTGTTCTTAATAGGCAGTAATCTATTCAACCCCCTCTTCTAGATTACCATATAGGGAATTCCGCAACACTTCAATTGGTATCAGAGCTTCAGTTCAAAAATCAACAAAAATCTCAAAACTGGCCATTTTCTGAAAGTGCCTGTCGACAGGCACCAGGGGCCCTGTTGACAGCCGGCGGCAGAGTTGTTTTTGGAAGTCCAACGGGCTAAATCCGAAAAAGGATTCAGTGGGATCCGACTCTTCACATATCCTCTCAACTTCTATAAGAGGACCCCACACCCCTTTCCATCTTTTTCCACTTCTAAAAATGCCTATTTCCCTCCCTCTCTTCATATCCCCTCTCCAGGGCACCAGAAGAGCACCTCTGCAACCCTGGTGCTTTCTATTCTCCGTCTCCTTTCCTTCTACCACCAGTCTCGAGCACGAGCAGCAAGATCTCATGTCCCCTACTGCCAAGAAGCTGGCTTCTCGTCGCCGTCCTCGGTCTTCTCACGCCGGACAGGGCTCCAGGGCCTCCCCTGAACGTCGCACAAAGCACCGGGAGGACCGTCTGCCAGAGCTACTCATCCCCCCTAATCTCCGATTCAAAGCCACTCATGCAACCTTCACAAAGGTCATGCAGCCTCGCTATGTTGACTTCATCTCCCTGCAGGATCTCTTTCCAGGTCTTCTGCCTCTCTTTGACACTCAAGGTTGGTCACCTTTCTGCTACAGCCACAAAACATACTCTCCTCTGCTGTCACAGAGTTTTACCACAATCTCCGGGAGTCTACCACAGGTGATCTTTATACCCGAGTCAAAGGGAATTCCTTTCGCATTTCCCCCAATCTACTTTCAGTATCCTGCAAATCACAAACACAGGGGTTGACATCTTCGCACATCACCCTACCCCAGACGAGTACTATGCCCTCATTACTTCAAAGCCTTACGACCCCACGAATCGTAAGCCACTGAATGCTAATTATTTCCCTCCACTTCATCGTCTCATCCACCACATTTTTACCACTCTCATTGTCCCAAAAGATGGAAGTAGGGAACTCGTCACCTCCGTTCACAAGTCCCTCCTCCATAAGTTTTTGCACTGTGAACAAATTAATCTCCCTCAACTCATGTGTTCCATCCTTCGAATATGCCTTGGTAACGCAAAGCGGTCCATGCCTTACGCATGTCAGCTCACCTCCCTCTTCCTGTTCCTTGGCATCATAATTCCAGAAGGGGAGATGACCATCTTGCCGGCCCGTAGCTCCTATGATCTGACTGCTGCACAAAGGATGGGCTACAAGTTCGTGGATGGCATAGTAACAAGGGATCTCAAGGGAAAGGGCCAAGCAGTCCCTGTGGATGATGAAGAAGCTGATGAGGCAGCTGATGAAGAGGTCGATGAAAATGAAGACGAAGAAGAAGACTCCACTCTGAGCCACTAGATGCTCTAGGAGACGATGCAAGTCAACCTATGGATGATGTTGCCACTGAGCCCTCTATCTGTGATCTCCTAGTTCAGCTGCAGTTGCATATGACCACTGGATTTGCAACAATCAATGCACTCTTGGACAAGGTTGATACAAGCTTGGAAGCATTGGCCGATAATCAAGTTAGGATCAATCACCGGCTCAACAGACTCTCCACTCATGCTCCACAGACTTCACAGGCCCCAACACAACCGGGTCCTGATGATGATTCCAGAGTCTAGGTGTCCCATGTCATGTTCAAGTCTACTTGATGTATCTTGCTTTCAGAGTCCTTTTTGTCATGTTTCTTTTGTCCAATGTGCTACAATGTACTGAGTATATTTTAATGGAATGCACATCTTCTCCTTCTGTGACATTGACTGTGCTAGTGACTTTTTTTTTTTTTGATGTTGTCAAAAGGGGGAGAAAAACTAAGAATTCAATATGGGCTAAATGTTTAAATTTTGTCATCATCAAAATGTGAGAGAATGTTGAGTTCTCATTTAATGTGCATGAACAAGTCACAAATGTGTTTTTGATGATAGTCATTACATGGACAAAATTTATGATGAAAATATGGTGAAAATGATTCATGAGTGCGAATAGAACAAACACTTCATTTGCCCATATTTATATGTCACTATGTCTCACTAACTATGTTCCTTATTTTAGGTGAGATGTTGAGCAAGACATGTACAAAGAACAAGGGTCAAATGATGAAGATATACATGAAAAGCAAGTTCCTGTCGACAGTAGGAAAGGTCCCTGTCGACAACTATGCTCAAGCCAGAAGGTCAATCTTCAGTACAGATGAGCCTGTCGACAGCACCCCATCCACCTGTCGACGGGAAGAGGTTCCCAGAACCCCCAATCTTCTGTCTGCCTGTGCCTGTCGATAGCACCCAGTCGCCTGTCGACATCAACTGCCTTCCAGAGGCTTTGAATGTTCTGCTTGCTTGCGCCTGTCGACAGGAGCACCCAGTACTGTCGACAGACGGAGAGAGTCTTCAAATACGGAAAGTCTTCAAGTTGCCATAGATGGTGTTTACACATACCACGACTCTCCATATATAAACACCTTTATTAAAGCATCTTTTTGAAGACAATCATGAACACAAGCAGCCTTCAAGCAAGAACCCTAAAAGCTTCTCAAGAAAAGTCTTGCCCTGCTGCTCTGCTTCTACTGCTGCCCAGATTCAACAAGAGAAGTCTTACGTGCAGCGGTGAAGTCTGAACGTCGTGGATTCAAGCCTCTCCATCAACTTCTGATCATCAAGACGAAGCGTGAAGTCTACCTAGACGTTCATCAGAAGAGTTTTCAATTGGATTTGATCCTCATCTCTCAAACTCTTCTCTGTTTCATTTTTATCCATACTCGTGTGTGTGTGGTGTGTTTCAAGCAGTCCTTGTGCTTGATACACGTGTGTGTGTGAGTTGTAGTTCTTGAACTAGCTCATAAGCAGATTGTTCTGCGTGTGTATGTGGCCCGTGGATGTAGGATACACGAGTTGTGTATTCCGAACCACGTAAATCGTTGTGTCTCGTGGTTTGAACGTTTCTACGTTAGATGTTTGGTAGGCACGGCGCATATACACACGTCTAATCATCTGTTTGATATCTATCATTGAATTACACACATCCACACTAAGTTTAGTCCTTGCCATAACTTCTAGTGATTTGTATCTTATCGAAAAGAAGGCATCAAGTGTTCTTAATAGGCAGTAATCTATTCAACCCCCCCTTCTAGATTACCATATAGGGAATTCCGCAACACTTCATCATTCCCGCACAGATTTTGGGATAAATCAAAGGAATAATGATTTTTCAAAATTGGAGGCGCCAAAATAGCAAAAATGACAAAAAAAAAAAACAAACGAGTTCGATGGGAATAAACTCTTATAAAATAACGAACCGTCAAGACGAACTTAAAAGGAAAGGCAATAATTAGAATTTTGCTCAATTTTTTAGATGAAAAATAATTTAAATTCTGAAAATTAATATTTTAGTTTTATACAGATGATTCTTTCACAATTTACACATGCCTAATTCTTCTAAGAGAAGTAAATCTCTCTTCAGGTAAGACCTTTGTGAAGATATCTGCTAATGATTATTAATATCAATAAATGAAATATCAATGTTGCCATTTGCTACATGATCACGAATGAAATGATATCTAACCTCAATGTGTTTAGTCCTTGAGTGTTGTACTGGATTCTTGGTTAGATTTATAGCACTGGTGTTGCCGCATAACAATGGAATTGTCTTGATATGTAACCCATAATCCTCAAGTTGTTGCTTGATCCATAAGAGTTATGTACAGCAACTTCTAGCAGCTACGTACTCAGCTTCAGCTGTTGACAGAGCTACTAAATTTTGTTTCTTTGAGGACCATGATATCAAGCAACCTACAAGGAATGGACAACAACCACTGGTGCTTTTTTGTCTATTTTGCATCCAACATAGTCAGCATCAGAGTATCCTACTAAATTAATTTCACATGATTTTGGATACCATCAACCTAAGTCATGAGTTTTAGCTAAATATCTAAAGATCCTTTTGACACTAATTAAATGAGATTCTTTAGGATCTGCCTGATACCTAGCACACATGCATACACTAAACAATATATCAGGTCTGCTTGCCGTCAAATAGAGTAGAGAACCTATCATACCTCTGTAGATCTTTTGATCTACCTTCTTACCATCTTTGTCACTGTCCATCTTGTTGATGTGCTCATAGGTGTTGTTAATGGCTTGGCTTTTTCGAATCCAAACTTCTTTAAGAGTTCCTTGGTATATTTAGCTTGACATATGTGGGTGCCTTCTTTTCCTTGCTTGATTTACAATCCAAGGAAGTAGTTGAGCTCCCCCATCATGCTCTTCTCGAATTCTCCCTGCATAATCTTCTCAAAATACTTGCAAAGAGATTCATCGGTAGAACCAAATATTATATCATCAACATATATTTGAACTATCAAAATATGTTTGACTTTATATTTAACAAATAATGTACTGTCTACTTGACCTCTAGTGAAACCATGATCTAATAGAAATGCACTTAGCCGATCATACCTTACTCTTGGTGCTTGCTTTAATCCATATAGTGCTTTGTGCAATTTAAACACATGATTTGGAAAATCAATGTCATTAAAACATGGAGGTTGTTCTACATAAACTTCCTCGTTAATGAACCCATTTAGGAATGCAGATTTTACATCCATTTGAAATAATTTCAAATCTAATGCAGATGCATGTGTAAGTAATATTCTAATAGCCTCAAGTCTAGCTACTGGTGCATAGGTTTCATCGAAATCTATGCTTTCCTCTTGGGAATAGCATTGAGCTACCAATCTGGCCTTGTTTCTTATGATCACACTAGCTTCATCCAATTTATTTCTGAACACCCATTTGGTGCCAATCACTAGATGATCTGATGGTCTAGGAGCAAGTGACCATACCTAGTTTCTCTTGAACTGATTCAGTTCAACTTGCATGGCTAAAATCTAAGATTCATCAGTGATAGCTTCATTGACTGTCCTATGCTCTATTTGAGAGACAAAATCTAAATAATCACATGGAATTATGTTACCTCTTGTTCTTACCCCTACAGATGGATCACTAATAATGTTTTCAGGAGGGTGATCTCTCTTGTATCTCCATTCCTTTGGAAGATTCTCATGTACTATGTCCTTTTGTTGTAGGTCTTCCAGAGGTGGATCTTACTTGTCCTCATTTGATCAGTTCTTTAGCTTTTGGACAATTCATCTGCATCATCATTATCACTATCTTCTTCCTTTCTTAACGAGGGGTTAGTTTCATCAAAGATAATGTGTACTGTTTGCTCAATTAATAAAGTACGCTTATTAAATACCCTATAGCCTTTAGGTTTAGATGCATACCCCATGAAGATGCCTTCATCTGATTTTGCATCTAGCATACCAATGTCTCTTTTGCTATTGTTGTGGATGAAAAATGGACACCTGAATGTCCTGAAGTGACTGATCTTCGGCTTCTTTCCTTTGTACAATTCATATGTTGTTTTCTTTAGAATCGGCCTGATCATCACCCTGTTGATTATATAATACGATGTTGACTGCTTCAGCCCAAAAGTACCTTGGTAGATCATATTCTGACAACATCGTTCTTGCCATATCCAGTAGGGTTCTGTTCTTTCTCTCAGCAACTCCATTCTGCTGTGGTGTTCTTGGTGCTGAGAAATTGTGCTCTATTCCTTGGTCATCATAGAACTTGGTAAATTTCTCATTTTGGAATTCTTCTCCATGATCTGATTGGATTCCAACAATGCTGAACTTTTTGTCTTTCTGAGCCTTTCTGCTGAAGCTCACAAAGCTTTCGAATGTATCATCTTTGTGTTCTAGAAAGGACACCCATGTGAATCTTGAATAATCATCTACTATAACGAATCCAAAATTCCTTCCTCCAAGACTTGTGGTCCTCATTGGCCAAAAATAAATCCATATGAAAGAGTTCTAAGGGTTTAGAGGTTGTTACCACAGTCTTTGACTTGAAAGATGACTTGGTGTATTTTCCTTTTGCACATAGTCCATAGACACCGTCCATCCTTGTGCTGACCTTTGGTAGACCTTCCACTAGGCTTCTCTTGATCAGCTTTCTCATGCCATCCAAACTGCAGTGGCCCAATCTTTTGTGCCACAGCTCAGTTGACTGCTCCTTACTTACTGCTAAACAGATATCCTAATCCTTTAATTCTTCCAGGTAAAGTACGTACAGATTCTTTTCTCTGTTAGCTTCGAAAATCACTGTTCCGTCCTTTATGATGCTGCACTTTGACTCTTGGAATCTGATTTGATGTCCTCTGTCACATAGCTGGCTTATGCTGATTAGGTTGTGCTTCAGACCTTTTACACATAGAACATCTTCAATAAACATTTTCTCTTTATTGCCAACGGATCCGCATCCTATCACTGTTCCTTTTCCGTTGTCTCCATATTTCACTGTGTCTTCTTCAACTTTGAGGTAAGAGAACAGCTTTCTATTACCTGACATATGCCTTGAGCATCCACTACCTAGATACCATTTTGATGCTCGAAGGTTTCCTGAATTGAAAACATCAAGCTTTAGGTACCCAAGTTTTTTTGGGTCCTGGTTGGTTAGTGTCATCAATTTTTCTTTTAATTATCTATTTTTTGTGTTTGGTTAGACAAGTTATTTTACTGTGACCTAGCCTGTTGCAATGCTAGAACATGTTGTTTTAGTTACCTTTTCATACGGAACGTACTTAAGGTTTGTTTTATATGAAGTATCTTGTTCAGTTACAAATTTAGGAGTTGGATACGTTTTAGGATAAATTTTAGTTTCTTCGTCATCGGGGGGAGTATAACCTAATCTATGTTTCTTTTTACCTGATCGTCTAGTACCTTTCAATATTAATGTTGTTTTGCCATTAGTAAATTTTTCTAGTGTGGTTGATAGTTTTTCATTTTCTTCTGTAAGTGTTTTAATTTCTTTTTTCAATTCGTCTAAGGTTTCTTATTTTCTAATTTTATCATTTCTTTATCTTTATCTTTCAGATCTTCACATAACAGATCATTTCTTCTTTTAAGTTCAGTGATTTGTTTCTCCATTTGCTCATTTTCTGATTTAAATCTGAATTGGTATTTTCTAGGCAAGCAACAATTTTTACTAGCTTTTAGTAATTTTGATACTTCTCTATATTTACTATAAAGTTCATTAAAAGCTTCTTCCAAATTATCTGAATCTGAATCATTACAGGAAGAGAAAGATGAGTCTGATGTTACCTTTTCTTCAGTGTTGGCCATGAGTGCCAAGTTGGCTTCTTCTTCTTCACTGCTTGAGCTTGACTCACTATCTGAGTCACTACTATTGTCCCAAGCCGCTGCCATAGCTTTCTTCTTGAATCTTCTTGGTTTTCTTGAACTTTCCTTCTTTCTGACTTCACTTTTCTTCAGCTTCGGACATTCTACTCTCATATGTCCGGGCTTCTTACACTCATAGCATGTAGGCTCAGCTTTCTTTTGATCCTTTCCTTCTATCTTCTTAAAGTCTTTATTTTTCTTGAAATATCTTCTACTGAATCGATACTGTTTCTTCTTTGCTAGTATTCTTTGTAGCCTTCTTGATAACATCGTTCTTCTCTTCATCGTCTTCATTGCTTTCATTATTGTCTGAAAATTCTTCTGATAAGTCTTCTTCAGCTTTGAGTGCGTTGGAGTGCTTCTTTCTACTAGAAGATTTTCCTAACCTTTCCATGTTAATCTCATGGGCCATAAGCGATCCAATGAGTTTCTCTAAAGACATTCTTTTCAAATCATTTGCTTCCTCTATTGCTGTCACCTTGGGAGTCCAAGAGGATGGTAGGGATCTAAGGTTTTTTCTTACCATGTCTCCCATCTCATAGCTTTTTCCTAATCCAGCTAACCCGTTGGTGATGTCTGTAAATCTGCTGAACATCTGTGTAATAGTTTCTCCTGACTGCATCTGAAACCTTTCGTACTATGTCACCAAAATGTCTATTTTGGTTTCTTTTACTTTGTCAGTACCTTCATATGTGATTATTAGCTTCTCCCACATCTTCATCGCTGATTTGTAAGTTGAAACTCTATTAAATTCTTTCTTGCTAAGTGCACAACATAATATGCTCTTAGCTTTGTAGTTGAGAGATATCTTCTTTTTTCATCTTCTGTCTAGTTGTCTCTGTTGTTTAGAACAACTAGATCTCCTTCTTCCACTATGGACCATATTTGAAAATTGAATCCTTGTAGGAAGTATTCCATTCTTGTTTTCCATTAGGTGTAATTTTCTCCATCGAACAGCGGTGGCCTGTTGACTGACTGACCTTCGAAGTGACCTTGGGCTGCCATTTGATCTTTTCTCTTCAGATCGTTGCATCTTCTTCTTTATAGAAGAGCCTAGCTCTGATACCACTTGTTGCCCAGCTAACAAGCCTAGGGGGGGTGAATGGGATTCTTAAAATTAATCAGTACCTTAAACCTATTCACAAAACAGTCACACAGAACACACTTCGATGGGTGTTAGAGTTAGTAACGAAGAATAGTAAACGCAAAGCAAGCACACAGACAACACATGGAATCATCTTGGTTCAGACCTCCTCTCCACAAGAGTCCTACATCCAGTCCTTGAGCAACAACTCAAGCTTTCACTACTTAAGGATATAGTCCCCATTATGGACCTTTACACACCCAGTCACAACTAGTCTTCTCTTCACAACCCGAAGAGGACATACACCACCCTGGATACCACCAGGTCTTCCTTCTACTCGAAGGGAACACACACCTTGGTAACCCCATGTCTTCTTCAACACGAAGGGATCAAACACAAGAAAAGTGTTCATGAAAACAAGCCTCTAGATCAAGCTTAAACAATGCTGGATCTAAAGCTAAAACTGAGATGAGCTTCCAGGTATTCCACCTGAATGAGATGTAAATTTCTCAATCGATCTGACTCCTAAAGTGGCATCGGTGTCACGTCAACCCTATAGAATGTCTCCTGCTGAGGCAATTAAATGAACAACTGATGGAGTTGTTGGAAAAAGGCTTTATTAGACCGAGTACTTCTCCTTGGAAGCACCCGTGTTATTTGTCAAGAAGAAGGATGGGTAGGGGCATGGAAAGAGTGGCAAAGTCCCCACGGGACGAAAATGAGCCCGGTTGTACGCATGCCCAAAGAAAAATCACTGACTACAAAGTCTCTGAACAACAGACGGAATCCATATGAGATGCACCCTTACGAGTCAATAAACCATCATCCCGAGAACCGACGCTAAGTCTTACTCCTTATGTCTTCCTATCCTCACTAATGACCAGAACACTCCCACACCTGATCTATGTAGGAGCACTAATAACTCCGAAGATCGTCGATGCAGATCGGCTGCTAGGAACAAATGCACAAGGGGGTGTCTGACAACAGAAAATGGGAGATGAGATTCATAACTAGTCACTCAAATGCAAAGGGTGATGCTATAGACAATCCAAAAAAAATTCTAAAAAAATAGAAAACTCTAAAAAAAAACATAGAAAATCCAAAAATCCAAAAAAATAGAAAACCCAAAAATCCAAAAACACTTAGAAAAGCCAAAATTTCAAAAAATAATAGAAAACCCCAAAAATCCAAAAAAAATAGAAACCCCAAAAAATAAAAAAAAAATGCAAAAACAAAAAACAAAACAAAAAAACCCCAAAAATTAGATGTATATATCGTTCTTAGCATGCATTGTTACTTTCTATTTTCGCTTATTTAACAAGGCTCAACCACTTGGCTATCATGAAGTTAAAGTCAATTCTTGCTTAATGCAAGGGGCTGAGACAAATAGCAGATCTAACTTATTTTGTTAAGTGTGCAGGGACAAGATGTTTTGAGCGGTACAACGACGTACTCAGTTTTCTCTCTCTCGGATCTCATTTCCCACTCGTGTCAATAACAGTCCATTTAATACTCTTAAAACACTAGCACAAAAGTAAATATCCACTAAATATAAACATCATGTACGAGATAATGGGGAGGTGGCTCACAAGCTCCTCACTCTCCACTACCACTTTCCCCAAATCCCTAACGCCTCTCAGGTGGTGGTGGTATGTCACCACCTCCCCTCACACTCCGGGCGCTTGTCTCACCCTCTCGGTGCCTCTCCTTCTCCTCGTTCCTCCGACGGCTGGAGGAACCTAAAAGATACTGTCTTATGGAGGAGTTGCTCACTCCGCTCTGCTTCTGCTCTGGCTCTAGCTCATCACCATCACCAAACTCCAGAGCTCGTCGATGCGGATCTGCTGTGTAGATGACTTGGCACGTAGATGCGACAGCTCTGCCTGGTCCACTGAAGACCCCTGCAACTGCAGCGTCGCCAGCTCCCTCAACAACTCCCCCATCTAGGTCACCGCCGTCTCTACCTGTAGGTGCCACTGAGCCACCTCCGCTACTGACGCCTCCACCTGGAGACACCACTAGGTCGTCGCTGTCACCGTATCTATCAGGCCAGTGGTAGTCCTCAGATCCGCAACCTGTATCAGATTATGTCAGCATGCAATATTTAATCAAAGGGATCGAGTTTGAATCACACGTACCCTCCGCCCTCCTCAGGGCACCCGCCAGCTGATCAGTGAGGTCAGAGTGGGAGTCCTCCGCTGCTGCCCGAGACGAGGATGCACCCGCATGTTACATCCTCAGCCTCGCCAACTCTGCATACTTCACATGAAACACTTGTCAATATCATTAAACTAAAAAGAACTGGTACATTACCGAAGTTTGAGTAGGTACTTACCAGCCGATCTGCCTCGCTCCTAGCGACATCCCGGTCTTGCACGTCGTAGCGCAACAGGGTCTGGAGTGACGCAATTTGTCCGGTCACATCCCCCTGCAAGTCACCAAATCATGTCAGATCTAGTTCAATCAAAAGAATTTAACAATGTCTAAATTCAGAGGTATATCTGTCGTCAGGCGCCCCTATAGACCCTTGCCCCATACTTTAAGGCAAATGACTGCAGGTACACCTCGTCCGTTTGTGCATCGAACATGACCCGGCACCCTTGTTGCTCCCAGTCCATAATCTGCTCCTGGTCCAACTCGCTCCAGTCATTCATGTCATGGAGTCCCCGGAAGCTCTGGCTAGGCCTAGGTGTCCTGCCTCGGCTAGGGAACTCCACAACACTCTGATGAAGCCTGAGTGAGTGCTGAGCCAGGTGCAGATGCAGGGGTAGCACCAGGTTGAGAGCATGCACCCACATCGCCCTACCAAAGTAGGGACATGCTTTCTCCAACCAGGGCTGTCTCTCGTCTCCCTCCTCTAGGTATGGCTGCCACACCACCAACACCATAAAGAGCACATCCTGTCAATGTTCAAAGCATTTAAGAAAATCAACTGACGATCAGAGAAGGGATAGCACTTACATCTAGCTGAGGGTAGATGTCGATGGCATCCTAGATGGACACCAGCTGCTCCTACAGGGGGTGCGTGTCTCGGCACAACACCCACCGTCTCGCTAGGGGCACGAAGCCCAATCGCTCCAGAGTCCCCCTCCCAAGGCCCGGGAGGTGGAGGAAGGTCCAGAACTGCAAAGGAAGAATCACAATTAGATCATAGGTGCAAATTGAAAAACATGAATGAGACAGGAGAAAAAGAAGAGTACCTCGAGGAAGGGGAATAATCTGTTGATCGCAGTTTCCCAGTCGGAGGATCCTGGGCTGTCAAACTAGTATGCCAGAAGGGCAACACCCCATGCATACTCCCCTACCTGGCCTAGGTCTTCCAACAATGACAGGAAGCGACAGTGGACTACGTCACCCCTCGTGGCAAACAAGAGTATCCTGAGGAAGAATGTGAGGAAGCAACGCAGATCCAGGTCTACTTGAGCACCAGCCTCGCTAGCTAGGGTCTCCCTACACCCACTCACTAGCCGGTCTAGCTGCTCATAGGCCGTCTCACCTACCTTACAGCCCATTTGCACTAGCCTTAGACTCTTCTGCAGGTCCACCCTAGGAACTAGAGAAGACCTATGACCAACGGTCAAGTCTTGGAGTCTATGGGAGATCTCTCTGTAGCAGGAGTAGGTGAACCTACTCACCAGGCGACCATACACTCTCAGCCCGATGATCCTGCTGACGTCCTCAAGATCGGGGATCATATGACCCCATGGGAACATGAAGGCAGTTGCCTCTGCATCCCACTTGCTCCGCAGCGCCTGGGTGAGGGGAGCATCCGCCCTCATCCTCTCCATCCTAAGAATCTCCCCAAACCCCATGTCCTCTAACCACTTCCTCTGGAAGCTCAGAAGAGCCAGGTACACCGCCGGCACCAGGAGCCAAGACACCCTTGCCCTCATCTCGCCTTGCAAGCACACAGAAAGAAGCAACCGATCAGTATAATCATGTAGGTTAGAAGCTCTCGGCTGAGGTCGCGTCGGTTCAGTGGCTCGCAACCTTGTCATGATGCCCCAATGTGTCACGACCTTGTCTTGATGCCTAGTGTGGCCGTGACCTTGTTGCGATAGCCCTTGGCTGACGCGACATTGTCACGACCTTTGACCCCGTCGTGACCATCCTTGTCACGAAGAGGCGGGTCGTTGCGTTCTCTGTCAATGGCCAACTAAAGCGTTCCCTCTCCGGCGGTGTTTCTCTAGGGCATCTTGCCTTACATGTGCCCTCTACGGGGCATCCATACTATCCACACACATAGAAATTAACCTTTGGAGGGGCGAGGACCTACCTTTTTCTTCACTGTCTCCTAGGCCTTGGCCGCTGCCTCCACGTCCACGGTCAGGACTTCCTCTTCTACCATGTCCACCTTTGGTGCCTCCTCAGCCGCCAGAGCCCGGTGCCGGGATGACCTAGCCACCGGCCGCTTCTTCCTCTTACCGCCATGCAAGCTACATTGGCCGCCACCATCCATCGCCATTAGGGGGGGTGTGAGAAAGAGAGAAACAGTGAGGGAGAAAGAGAGAACGAGAGTACAGAGAGATCAAGAGCATCGGAGAGGGAGATCGTCGGAGCTTGAATCGCCAAAGCAACAGGTGTTTGCGAGCATGAAGAGGGGAAAAGGGGGCCACTGCATTTTTGAACTCTCGGTTAAAGTCGCGACCACTATAGACGCCGCGTTAAGGTCACGACAGCCTACTGGGCTGCGACATTGTCACGACCTATCGAGCTGTTGCGACATCAGGACGACGTCTGTAGCTGTCGCAACATGACCTAAAGTATGCAATAGTGAATAAACTTTTGATTTTATTGATCTAAATTGTCAAATACAAATTCCAGTCATGTCTATGGTCAATCAATCATCTTTCCATGCCCTACCTAGCACCTGATACAATTCCTAACCCCCCTCAAGTCTGTCCTACGCCTTGTGCAGCCTCCGCCGCGATGCAATCTCTATGTGGTTGGATTCTCCTCAGTGCCTACAGGTACTCTTGGTACACGTCATCATCTTCCGTCACATCCTCCGAGATGAGGCCCGTAGCACACCTCTCCTAGTGAATGATGGCACTCCTCACATCTCGCTCATCATGTGCATTGTCCATCTTCCTTGCTTGAATAGGCAGGTAGTGAGAGAGAGCTGGTATAACCATACGTGCCGCACCACACTGAAGGTAACATCGGTGGGGGTTGTAGAGGACTAGTGCTTCATTCCCTATCAACCGCAAGTCCAGGCCGATATGCTGAGGAAGGTGGATAATCTTGTTGTGAAGCAAGGTCGAGTGCATCTCAAATTACTCCACCTGCAGTGTGTTCAGATATAGCCTCCACTCTTTGAATCTCTTGACTACCGCAGTCTTGCACCGGGCCTGGGTGGTCATGTGCAATGGAGCACCGATGAAGCAGAGGGGTTGATGAACCATGCTCGTGCACTTGACAGAGGTGTCATCCGTTGCCTTGTAGCAGATGTGCATGCCCATCCAGCACTCAAGGGTGATCACAGAACCAAAGAGGGGTCCACCAGTGGCTGCAGAGGATAGTCAAGCATATAAATAGCCTAAGATGGCTTGGGAGATAGGCATACCTTCCCACGCATTGCTGATCATGCTCAGGTTGGCTGTAGATAAGAGATGATCCTGCGTTGGGAAGAGGATGACGCCGTATATGCAGATGGCGGAGGCTTTGGCAATGGCCAAATAGTTATCGATCTTCCTCTTGCACTATGAGGTGATCCACTGAGAGAGGGGATCAGGTGGATGTAGCTGGGCTTGTCAAGGTTCTCAGATCCCAGGTCTTGGTGGTGATCTCGCCGAGAATAGCCCAGAAGTTGAGAGGGGCTACAGTGTGGGAGATGAGGTGCTCCGCCCCTTTCTTATCCTTCGGGAGCCCCAGCATGATCTCCAGCTCCTCTAGTAGGATCGTGGCTTCAAAGGTAGGGAAAACAAAGGTGTGTATCTGGGGATGCCACAACTCCACAAGCGCAGTAATGTTGTCCAGATGTGCATGATCTTGTGATCATTCTTTGCCAGCACTAAGATAGTCGTCAGCTTCCACTCTCGTAGAAGGTTGATAGACGCTATATGGAGTCCCTTTATCATGGGCTCCAATCATGGAATCTTTGAATAGCGTCTTCCATCCGGGAGGATCTAGAAGAAGAAGAAGGAAAAGAAAAAATAAGAAGAAGAAGAAGAGAGAGAGACAAAGATAAGAAGATGAGCTAGAAGAACTTACTTGAACATCTTGCTTTGAGCTCACGTGACCGGGCACTGAGGTGAGGCGATGGAGCTCCTCATGGGCTATCTTTGATGCCTTGGAACCACCATAGGGGGGGGGGGGGGTTGGCTTGAAGGAAAGAAGAAGATCTCTTCATGGCTTGGAGAGAGAAAACCAAGAGAGAAGAAGAGAGAGAAGGTGGGTTGTGAATTTGGAGCCCTGCACCCTATTTATAGAGCTCTAGGAGGGGTTAATCCCACTCCAATTCGTACCTAGGGGTTAGAGTTGCATTAGGTTAGTGTTTAGGAGTCCAATGGGCAATAGGATAAGTCTTAGAATAGGGATAGGGCTCGGTTTCGGGGTTTAGCACACAGAAAAATGTCGCGACAACCCGATCCGACGTGATAAGGCCGCGACTTCCATGGGCGCCGCGACATTGTTGCGACCCCCCGAGGCGTCGTGTTAATACATGTTATGTTTTCTTGTGTCTGTCGATAGTTTGCTTGTACTGATGTTGTGTTTGTACATATTTTCTTTACTTTCAGTCAATTATTGTTTGCCTATTTATTAGAAAAACCACGCAAAAAATAGAAAAATAAAAAATTCACAAAAAATGGAGTCTCATAGGTAAGTTCAGGTATGATCTTCTTATCCCTACTCCCTTGCATTACTATATGTTAGCCTACTTATTATATCATTTCAATGACCGGTTGCTTCTCATGTGTTCTGGGATTTGAGTTCCCCTTCATAAAAAATAGTGATGATCTAAGTGCACATTGTTAATCGCTGGACAGGCCGTTAACTTGGACGAGTTTGGGGATGATGGACTCTATCTTGCACATCGGTTGTAGGAGAATTCTCGATCCATTCTTGTCTGGTTTAGCAATATTATCCTTGATTTATTTTCTCTTTTCTTTACATTTGATTTTATGATTTCTTTTCTTTTAGCCCAGCATGCATCATTTAGGTTTTTGAGCTATCATGACTCATCCCTGGCTAATAATGAGCTCTTGATGAATGTCCAATTATTCTCCATGTTCAGAACAAGAAATCATATTCTAATCCAAATCAGAAAGTTTGCCTTCGAGCGAGTTGCTCTTACTAGTTTGTCAGAATTTCTGTGTCTGGATTTTCTATCCAATTTCATCTACATTTCTTTCTTTGATCATTTTGGTTGCGAACCGCTCCCAGTTTTGAGTCAGAGTTACCTGCCTGGTATGCACATATCCTTCCAAAATGAAACCAGCAGGCCAATCGGCTAGGGTACCTATCAATCGAGGGGTTGATCATCCTTTTCTCTCCCTCTCGTCCAAACATGTCTTTTCCTTACATTCTGCTCGAGTAGCTAACTCGAGGCTTTTAAGAAGATTCATATTGCTTATTGGATTAGATCGGGTGTCTCTTTACCTTGGCTCCCAACTTTTTGACGGCTTTACCGACGGATACGTTGTGGACGGCTTCGTTTCCGCACCGTCCCCGGCCGATCTCCGGTCCTCCCAGGTGCTCGCGGACGCCGCCGGACTCTCGTTGGTGATGAAGGGGTCGCCGATGGACTTCGTTGACCCTCTGGTTGACTGAGTTGACTAGAGGGAGAACCAAAAAAACAAGCAAAATGGAAGGGAGTATGTGATCGCCAGGGCCATACCTGTGCCCAAGGAGTGATGTGGTCGCCCCGGTGTGGTCGCCTCGCGCAGCGGATGGAGACGGGCCTTCAACCTCTCCTCCTTCGGCCGGCCAAAGGAGAAGAGCTCCGCGATCTTCTGCGTATCGTTCCTGCCACAAAACAAGACTCTATAAGACTAATGAAGAGTAGTAAATGCTCAATGCGTGAAGAAACAACCCAAAGGGTGAGTCCCGTACCCGTTGCGGACTTGAGAAGAGAGGTGGCCAAACGCTATGACCACCCTTCTTCCCTCCGTTTTTGGTTGGGAAACCCCTTTCTAGGTGTATAGGGTGAGGACCTACGAACCTACAGTGTGTGGGAAAGTGTGTGCAACATGCAAATTAACTAAAGAGTAAAAGGGAAAGAGAGAGGGAGGGAGGTGAAGAATCTCGTTCAATGTCGTTGAAGCTCCTTGCGGGGCTCCTCCAGCTCAGGAAGAAGCCTCATGGACGTCCCAACTCGTGAGAAGAAGAGGAAGAACACTTGTTGAAGCTTGCTTGCAAATTTCTCTCTCCTTCTTCAAAGGGGCAGCAGTGGATGTCCAACCTCTCCCCCCTTTGCTTAGAGGGCTCTAGGGGGTGTTAAATAGACAGTGAGATCGAGCTCAGCTACCTTGGATGCTCAAGTGTGAAGAAACACACTTGTACACATGGCAATCCAAGTCTAAAGGCTCCAAGCAATGGGGAGAGGCCACATAGGATTTTTACTGGGTCAAGGGACTGCCAAGGTGGCCCATATGCCCGTTGGGAATGGTCCCATGCGGTGCATGGGTGAGAGAAAGGTGCTAGTGGGCTATATTCTCGAGGTAGTTGCGCAGACTAGGTAAACAAGGTTGACGTCAAACGATCCCGACGTCAACCCCATGCAGACGTCCAGAGATGTGGACGCCAACTTGGGTCAACGTCCAGGGGTCATGCCGTCAACATGTAGTCGACGGCAATCGATGCTGCCGTCTATATGGAATCCGAGGCTGGTCAACAAACAGTCAAACGAGTCTTAACGGGCCAAATTGCCTTGCGAAGATGGGCCAAATCGCGCGTCTACAATGCCCCTCCGAGACATCCAGTCTTGCAAGGGAGTAGAGCGGACTGAAATGTTGGTGTCTCGGTAAACAAAGGACGCGGACATTTGATGGAAGGACCATCTTCAAGGATAGGAGTTCTAGCAGGCCAAACAAGTGGGTCAGGCTAGAAACAAATGACGAATCGTCTGAGAGACAAATAGGGGTAAGAAAAGGGTGATCTACCTATGTAACTACAACTGCGACCCAATGGCAGGGTCCCTGGCATGGCCGTGTCAGACTTTGACTAGTTTCCGGCGTGTCTGAGTCAAAGGAGTTGTAATGTGACGGTTGAATCAAGAGAGTCTCATAACCGGAGCTCGTGGGCTCGCTGTCCTAATCAGGACGTAGGTCTCGAATTTAGGAGGTCATGGAGACAAGGAGTTGGTTGGTCTCTCAAAGGATTATCAAAAGATTCTAACTGGAATCAATGTTCGGAACGCCTGAAGTCCGGAATTAAGCTCACAGCTGGCGAAGGCTCAGATGGACTCAGTAAGACTGCTTGACTATTTGTGAAAGACATGGTGGGACAACTTGGATCATGGGCAACAAACCCGATATCAACTTGGATATTCATGAAGGTGGACCGGTAGGCTACCTGAGCTGGGGGAGCCATGGAGCAGGCATATGATCGAGGAAAAATCACCATTTTTTTATTTTTAGTGTTAGTAAGAGAATGTTAGCAGTGAAGATGCATGCTGGTGTGGGTTGCTTATCTAAAATGCAAGTTAGCACCAGAGGAAAATTCTAAAGGCCATACGAATAACTGAGAGATCGCAAACCCTTCATGGTTTTTGGTGAAGGGGAACTCGGGGTTCACGATTGCCAAGTTATCCGCCTCTGGTGGGGTCCTATGTTCGACATACTTGTAACACTCAAGGTCGCATGAGTGCTCCGAAATTGAAGCACACCTCGTGCTTAGAATATCTGCAAAACGACATAAAGCACAAGATAAAAGATTATGGCCATTAAGAAAAATAAGATTTTAAATATCCAAAAGGTAAACGTCCACATCGATGGTCGCTAGTCACCATGTTAACGTCCACAAATGTGGCCGCCAACCTAACATTGACGTCCACCGATCTGGACGCCTACCTGACTGCGGATCAGCTGAAAAAATAGGTGATAGGAGTCCATAGGGACTCTCTCATCCCCTACCTCCATCTCTCCCTGCTCCTGCTGCGAACCAGAGAGCTGATGGCCTCCTCATCGACTGGACGATCCACAGGCGCAAACCCCAGAGTTATGAGCGAAGTTCCGGGACATCTGAGCACGCGTCTGGCCAACGGGGAGGTAGGCAATGATCGTTTCTGCTCCTACCTGGGCTGAAAAGCCCCAAACTTGGTTCTTACAACACCCCACCCTCATGCAGGAAATCCCTGCCTTCCCAAGCCAAGGCCAGGTACGGGCCTTTCCTGGCTCGTGAACCTGGTAAACGCCATCACTCTGGACATGCGAAGCTTCATCGGTATGTGGAAACTGAGCTTCATGGTGGTGTTGGCGAAGAACATGAAGACATGTGGTGGGGATTTGACGCCCTGGGGGCGTTGGGGAGAGATGGCACCCGCACACACATACTTTGTGTTCCAGGCGTTCGAGGCGAGCGTGCTACTGGAGGAGGTGGAGCTTTTCCTGGGATGGACACGGTGTTTAGAGTACGATGCTGCCATTCCTCTTCTCCCGTGGGAAGAGATTTTAGCAGACATCGTACGGGACAAGAAGGAAGTGCTAAGGATGACGAACAAGCATGGGATCTTCCTGGACCGGTTGGCCTGGTGGCTGATCCAGCATGCTAGGGAGATTGGTGGAGAGAGAGCAACGCGAGGACTGACGCTTTGCCTGGCCGGGGTATTCTTGTTCCCCACGAGTGGCGATTTCATCCTCTACAAGCACGTTGGAGTTCTTTCTCTGCTGTGGCGTGGGCAGTCACTTGCCCCTGCAATGCTGGCTCACCTGTATAGTTCGCTCACCACAATGAGCCTAGGCGGACGCACCTGCGGGAGTTTGTTTCTGCTCCAGGTATGGACGGAGGCTCACTTAAAATTTGATTTTGCTGAGGCACAACCTACCCCCTCCAGAATCTTCCTTCGAAGTTCGGTTCACTGTAGCAGAGCATGGTATGAGCCGGAAGATGAAAAATGTGTGTAACGGCACACTTGAAGAATAGAGATGCTGGAGAGATCATTGGCATACTTGGTAGTGGATGACTTCATTCCAAGGCCACTCTTCATGAGGACCATTGCGTTCAGAGCTCGGACCAGGGAAGACAGAGACTTATGGCTGATTGGAGCTGACCTGATGGCGGTATACCAACCACATCGGTGCCATCGTCAGCTTGGGATTCCATGAGGAATTCCCACTTCATCGGACTGCACCGACATGATAGTTACCGGGCGAAATGAGAAGTTGATGAAGAAGGCGATGAAGACTGGATGAAGTTCACAATGAGCAAGAAGGTGGGAATGGCAGTGCAAGAAAATCAGGAAGATGTCTGGAAATATGAACAGTACAATGACACCATTTGCCCCATTTCATGTGGTTTCTATATAGCCCGTAGGGCAAGAATGATGTAATTTCCCGATTTCCAATAAGTGTAACACAAATTAGATGAATAAAAGTGAGTTGTATTTGTGTTGAATTTTCTTCAATTGATGGAATGGTATGGGTTGTGGATCAAAATGGTTTGAATTGGCCTCAAAAGGTTCAAAGGAGTGTGCTGTGAGGACTGAGTGCAGAAGGGTTGGCGTCCACATCGATGGATGCTAAACCAGGTAAACGTCCAGGGTCTGGTCGCCAACCACTAAGACAGAGGATAGACGTCCACTAAGGTGGTCGTCTAAATTCAAACTAGACGTCTGGACATGGTCGTCTACCAAACTTCGAGGTCTGACATTGACGTCCATACCCTGGCCGTTAAGGGTACGTCCGCGGCCAGTGATTGACGCTAGAAAAAGGTAAATGGCCACCCTTGACGTCAAATCAGAAAACTATCTTTTTTTGAACTGACGCCTTCTCCCGGCGCCATTTCACCTTCCCAAGCACCGGGGGAGGAGAAGCTTTCATACCAACCTTCCTTCACTTTTCACCTTCTTTGCATCCCACCGAAACTTCTCAAAACCCCCAAACTGCAAACCGCCGACTGAAACTGCACCATGAGGACGAGGGGTAAGCGAGGGATTCTTCGCACTCGTCGTCAACCGGAGGACGAGGACGAGGTGATGGAGGGAGAGACGGCCGAGGAGGAAGAGGCCAGACCATCGGCGATGGGCGCCGGCGGCGCTAGCGAGCCAGAGGGGGAAGAATCGGCCAGAGAAAGGAGGAGATGAGACGGAGGCGGAGATGCCCCGACGACCCAGGGTAAGTCCTCCAAACCCTTAAACTTTGTGAGAATGTGGTTGTAGAACAGTGAAAAAAGGGGGGAAAACAGGGGAAGTGCCTTCGGTTTAGACAGGAACTTGACGTCCACATCGGTGGACGTCAAGATCCTGTCAACGACCACCCCTTGCCGTTAAGGTGAACTTGACGGCAAGGGGTGGACGTCGGGAACTTAATGGCCACCCCTGGATGCCAATTATTAGTAAACGGCAACCCCCTTGCCGCCAACTATTGATTAACGGCAATCGATGCTGACGTCAACTCTTCTCTATTTTCTGCAGGGTAAAGGCCGCATGAGGAGTCGGGTGACTTGGGATTTGTGCTGGGCTGGTACCGAGCGCTGCCAGAGGCCCAGCAGACTAGGGTGGCTCGATGGGGTTTGGACATCTGCTGTCGGTTCGTCCATTCCATGTGGACGTACCGTACCTTGAGGCGCTGAGGGAGCGGTGGGAGAAGGATTGTAAGGCATTCATCATGCCTTGGAGGCATATGATACCTACATTGGAGGATGCAGTGTATCTGACAGGACTGCCAGTTCAGGGAACCGGTAGTAGGACAGGAGAGGAGCGACTACCACGATGATGTAGTTGAGTTGCTGGGACCAGAGTTCGTGCGGGGAGGAGAAGACCGATCCGGAGCATCCTGCTCGGATCATTTTCGGAGGCGGTGGGCTTGAGAGGCAGGAGGAGGGGGCCTCTGGAGACACTAGATGAGTTCTATACAGGGGTGAGGGGAGCCCTAGACTTGGGGGACCGGAGCGAGGAGCGCTCGGTCCGGATCTTCGTCACTTATCTGTTTGGGCGGCTCCTATTTGCGACGCAGTCATCTCAGATGAACTGCAAGTTTGTGCTGCTCTTGAGGGACCTGGCGCAGGCGGGGAGGTATGCTTGGGGCGCCGCGATGCTGGGACACCTCTTCTCACTTCTCCCCAGCAGCTCGCGGCGCTCTCAGAGCACCGGGGGCTTCACCCCCTTCTTCAGGTACACAAATTTCTTTTAATGCTCATCATTGATTTGAATTTGATTAACTACCTGACTGGCTAATCTTTTGTTGCCTTGCAGATCTGGGGGTATACGCACTTCCCGATGGGGCGCGGGACACTTACAGAGGGGCGCCAGACAATGGTGCCTCTCATGGCGAGGTGGGAGGTGACCCCGGACCCCTGGGTCACAGACAGGAGGGTAGAAGACGTGTGCGTCACACTCGAACACTACCCGCACGAGCAGGTATGAAACCCTCAACTAGTTCTTGCATTCCTTCAATTATTTGCTTAGATTGATGAGTGACCGGTGTTATCTGTTCTTTTCTCAGGTAGTGTGGACTCCCTACGCGGGAGAGGTGGACGCCTCGCACCCGGCGGTGGCGGCAGGCCGACCCCTATTCGACAAAACCTGCTCCTCCTCTGCTTAGGGACCTGCGAGGTCCTATACTTGGAGCTAGTGGTACGGACCCTTGGTTGGCACCAGCCGGCCATGGAGGTACCATCCCTAGGCAGGGAGGGGCACTCCCGCCGCCGGTTCTTCGCGGAGGACCGCGACTGGGGGCTGGAGCACGGGAGCACGGTCGCCTATTGGCAGGCCGGAGGCGACCCGGTGGTGCGAGTGACAGACCTCCTCGACAGTTCGGCGTACATGGTGGACTATCAAGCACGGTACGTCATACGACTCCGGCTCGACCGGCGAGTGGTAAGTGAACTTCTATCTCTAAACCTTTTTTTGTTTGAATTTGAATTTGAATTGAATTGATTCTAACCTTGAAGTGTGAATGACAGATGCTGGAGTCACAGGTCGTACGCCTTCTGGAGGGGCGATTGGCCGAGCAGGAGGTGGAGTTGACGAGGCTCAGCAGCGAGGTCAGGACACTGGTAAGTAACGTAACTTTGATTATTGAATTGAATTGAATTGAATTACTAACCAAAGCTCCGTGAATGTAGAAGGAGGAGCTAGCGAGGGTGCGTACGAGTCGTGACGCAGGGGCGAGCTCGTCTACCCAGCCGGCTAGAGGAGATCTGGCAGTTCACCTGCGGAGGCCCTGGATCGGGCGCAGGCGCGAGTGCAGAAGCTCGAGGCAGAGGTAAGAAAGTAGGCTTATGCTTTTCAATTATGATTTGGACTTGACTTGATCTTGACATGACTTGCTCTTTATGTGCAGCGGGAGGGGAGTGGAGTGGCGACTCTCCAGGCGCAGATGGAGACTCTGCGGTTGGAGATGGAGACGGAGGTAAGGCACCGGATTTCCTCCTTCCTGGCATGTGTACATAGCTAACACCCTTTGCATTTGATGTACAGCGGCGGACCATGACGGCTGCCATGGAGGAGCTGAGGGATGACCGAGCTACCATGAGGGGACGCCTGCTCGAGGCCAGGGAGAGAGAGAGAGAGGCTGAGGCAGCTCGGGCACGGATCACTGCAGAATACGAGATACTGAAGGACCAGGTGCTAAACAAGCGCCAAGAGTAGCAGCGGCAGCGGGCCCAGCAGCAGACGCCTGCGAGGACCGGATTGGCGTTCGCCTCCCTTGACGGCATTGTATCACTGGGGGATCCCTCCGTGGTACGAGGAGGGTTGCAGCGGCCCGAGGCGTCAACGGCGTCGTGGCCTCCTCTCCCAGACTGGCGTCGGGAGAGGGAGGAGGAGGAGGTGAGCAGCTCACGTAGGCAGAGGCCTAGTGAGGGAGGGCGGAGAGAGGAGTGAGGAGCGGGGCTCCGGTTGTACTTCCAGAGGCATGCCCCTGTCATGACATGTAAATGGACTTGATCATCATAGTGGAATATTGTGGACTTTTGTGACTTGTGTACTTGAATGGATGGCTTCTGTTTCCTGCAATCCACAACACTTAAAGAAAATAGGTTAGTGTAGATCTGTCTTTACCCCATTGCCTAAACGATGTACCTTTCTTGAAATCTGGTCAAGGGGCTAATGTCTAATCAAAGATAGGAACGTAATAAAATAACCGAAAGGAAATATGAACACGCATTTTTTTTTTTTTTTGAAAAAAGCAAATAAACAAGTAAACAAAGTGTATGTACATGGTACTACTAGCAAATAAACAGTAAACAAAGTGTATGTACATGGTACTACTATTTTTTTTTTGTTGGATTTTTCCTTATTTTTTTGGCTTTTGAAAGTAAGGGAGGAAATAAGGGAGAAAATATGTACAATGTGGAATATATATACATCGAAAGACTATCTTTTTGTTGTTTTATTTTTTTTTTTTTTGGATTTTTTAGACTCTAAGACACATATTCATCACATGTGGCATAGGGTCTACACGGTCTACTTAACCACAGGGGTCATGATAAGGAGGGACGTGCATGAAATCTTTGATGTTGAAATTGCCCTTAGCCTTCTTGAAGTTCTCCACTACAAGGGTCTTATACGGTCAAATTGCCCCTAGAGGGAGAAATGGGAGGAAATGTATAGGAAGTCATGTAAGGATTAGTTCAAACTACTTTCTTTTCCAAACCGACGTCCCATACTAAAGGACTTAGTCAACATTTGTTTTCAGGGGACTTTTCATTTTATTTCGATTTCAGGGGTGGAGGCACGTACTTTTTGCTACCTCCTTGAGTTGGTCAGCCTTTTTCTGGGTACGTACTTTTTGCTACCCTTTTTGACCTTTTGGCTCTTCTTTTCCCCCATTGAGGCTTGGTTTAGCATTTTGCCCCTTGTTTTTCTTCTTAATTGCCCCTGTTTTTATGATGACTTTTGCCCCTTTAGATGGGAGCGGATGGTCCCCTACTTGTAGTTTGATCCACCTCCAAATGTGATCGAGTGGGAAAGAATAGGGGAAACACATTGACCGGATCAGACTGTCCGAGTGTACTTGTGATTTTCCAACCAAAGGGCAATATCTTAACATCGTGTGGTGTGTGGATAAGCCCTACCTCACTAGTGGCCACGTGAAAAAGTAGAGATTTAAACCCCAATCCGTTGGCAAATGATGAATGACTGACCGACTGACTGACTAAGGATAGAATTTCTTGAGGTAGACTGCGTTCCACGGGTGTGACAACTCGACTCCTTCAGCATCTACCAACCTATAAGCGTTCCCTGAATAACTTCTTTGACAACGAACGGACCTTCCCCATTTCTTGCAATTGCTCCTGGGACCTGGTGCCTTAAGATTTTACGCTTAAGGACCATGTCACCCACTTCAAACTTTCTCTCAAGAACTCGTTTGGCATAAAAACGTGCAATTCTCTGACGATAGACTTGAGCATGGTCAGCCGCTATCATTCGCCTTTCATCTAAGAGTTCAAGTTGTGCCAACAAGGCTTTCCGACGTTGATCAGGATCAAGTTCGGAATCCAATTGAACTCTAAGCGAAGGGACAAAGATCTCATATAGGAGTATCGCATCCGATCTGTATGTCAAAGCATAGGGGTTTGCCCTATAGGAGTGCTGACGAGGTGCGATAAGCCCAAAGAGCATCAACTAAGCGATCTGGCCATCATATTGTTATGAGTCTGCATGTTTTCTTTATGATTCTAATGAGAGTTTTATTAGTAGCTTCCGCTTGTCCATTACCTTGTGGATAATATGGGATGAATGATGCAAATTAATGTCCATATTTACCACACATGTCGCGAAGCTCCTGTGAAGTGAATTGCGGTCCATTGTCGGTGACGATGTCCCGAGGCACACCAAATCTTGCAAGGATGTTGCGCTTGATGAACTTGACGACTGTTGAAGCTTTGACCTCTATGAACGCTTCTGCTTCAGCCCACTTCGTGAAATATTCCGTGGTGGTCAGAATGAAGGACTTCTAAGGATTTCTCCAGTTCTATCCGCAAGGGGACCGACCACGTCGAATGCCCACATGGAGAAAGGCCTTGGTGCGATCAAGGGTGAAGAGAAGAGGAAGGAGTTGTCACCGTGCAATTGGCATTTAGCACAGTGACGGACAAAGTGATGACAGTCCTCTTCCATGGTGGGCCAATAATAGTGTCTTAGCAACTTTTGGGCAATTGCTCTACCATTAACATGGCCACCACATTCACTAGAGGTGAGCGGCTTCAACAATCTTGAGATTCGAATTCATCGAGGCAACAGAGATAGACCCCGCTGAGAGACTTTTTGAACAGAATGCCACCTATAAGCTTGTAGCGCTCTGAGACGCGGCGAATTGCCCGTCTATCGCAGAGGTGGCATAATCAGGGAAGGATCCATCTTTGAGAAAGTTTTCGATGTCGAAATACCAAGGATGGCCATCTTCAAGGTCAATTTCTGGCTCTTTAGAAAGCGCATGGACCCGAAGGGATGGAGAAGGACGCACGAGCTGAGAGAACCACGGATTGACATGGGAAGGGACTCTTAACCTCTTTACAGAGACGGTTTCAGAAGACTTACCCAAAGGAATGGGAATGGAAGACGCGAGGGAAGCGAGTGAGTCTGCTAGGATATTTTGGGCCCTAGGAGTGTGAACTAAGGTGAGCTTCCTAAACTGCCGGACTACTCCGCCTACCAACTCTTGGTATGGTTTCAACTTAGGGTCCCGGGTCTGGTACTTTCTAAGAGATTGCCGGATTATTAACTGCGAATCGCCAATTATCCTTAACTCCTTGACTCCGAGCAATAATGCCATTTTCACAGCCCGACTAGGAGAGCCTCGTATCAGCCCATTGTTCGTGGCTCGGAAGGTTAACTGATAGGCGTGCGGAATGACTACCCCTTCCAGTAGATGAGGACTGCCCCTATCCCACACCCTTTGGAATTAAGAGCCCGTCGAAGTAAAGCACCCATGAAGGTTCACCATCTATAATGGCTCCTAACTCTTCATCAGGAAAGCTTTAATCAACGGGAGAGTACGAAGATAGGGGTGGTGGGCAAATGCTCGGCAATAGCGTGCCCCTTGATCGACTTCTGGTTGACGTAGGTGATATCAAACTGATTGAGGAAACTCTGCCACCTCATCAACCGGTTAGTCAGGACAGGCTTCTCAAGCAAGTACCGAATAGGGTCCATTCGCGCCAGAAGTTTCACTTCATGAGCCAAGAAATAGTGCTTTAACTTTTGGGCAACCCAGACGACGGCCGCGCACGTTCTTTCCATGGCGGTGTACTTCTTTTCAGCCTCATTGAACAAATTGGATAGATAGTACACCACTCTCTCCTTCTTCTCGTCGTCGTTTGGGCCAAAACCGCTCCGGTAGAATCCTCAGTGGTTGACACATAGAGCAGTAAAGGCGACCCGGGACCGGAGGAGCGAGAACAGGGGGATTAAAAGATAGCTCTTCAATTCATCAAAGGCCTTCTAACATTTATCGTCCCAATCAAACTTCGCATCTCCTCTAAGCATCTCGTAGAAGGGCTTACAGCGGATTGAATGCTGGGAGATAATCTCTAAATAACTGAAGTCTGCCAATTAGCCCTCTGACTTCTCTGATATTCCTAGGAGGAGGCATGTCGATTATTACTTTGGCCTTGTTAGGATCAATTTCAATTCCCCGCTTCCTAACGATGAACCCAAGCAATTTTTCCGAAGAAACACTGAAAATGCACTTCTTGGGGTTCATCTTAAGATTGTGCTCTCTAGACTTTAGAACTGCCCGGAGGACCTGAGCATGGCCATGTCGAGTCTTTGATTTTACTAGACATCGTCCACATAGACCTCCATGTGCACATGCATCATGTCATGAAAATTGCCATCATCGCCCTTTGATAAGTTGCTCCCGCATTCTTTAACCGAAAGGCATGACGACATAACAATAAGTCCCCCAGGCGTTGTAAACGAAGTTTTCTCCTGGTCTTCCCTCTGCCAGACAGATCTGGTTGTACCCAGAGAAACCATCCATAAATGACAACATTTCGAAGCCGCAGTATTGTCCACTAGGACATCTATGTGTGGGAGAGGGAAATCGTCCTTTGGGCAGGCACGATTAAGGTCACGGAATCTATACAGATTCTAACCTTACCGTCCTTCTTCATTACATAGGACGATATTAGCTACCCACTGTGGATATAGCACAACCCTAATAAATTGGCTTTGTGCAACTTGTCAACCTCCTCTTGATCTTGAGTGCAATCTTAGGATGTAGCCTTCTCAATTTTTGCTTGACGGCCTTTGCGTCGGCTTTTAGGACCAACCGATGCTCAACAAAAAGAGGTGTCGAGTCCCGGCATGTCCTCGTAAGACCAAGCAAATCCGTCGGAGAATTCTTTAAGAATGGCTACCAGAGCTCTTCTTCTTCAACACTCAAGTTGGCACTAATCAAAACTGTCTTCGGGGATTCTTCAGTGCCAAGGTTGACTTCTTTAGTGGGCTCATCTACAGCCATGGTTGGATCGTCGAACCTCTTTGTGCCATCCACATAGGAGCTCACCGGGCCTCTTCTCCCGACCCAAGATCTCCCGACTCACCCTCCTCATCGAAATCTAGCAGATAGACTCCTAAACCATCATCTACAGAGTCACCTTCCTCAAAGTTAGACTCGATGAGGGCAGGATCCTCAAGAAACTCTGGGACTTGACTTAATTTAGCACACTTCTCACCAAGGCCATGACAAAATGGGCAGGAACTTGCCTACCCTTCTCCTTGTGCACATGGCTGAGAGGAACTAGACTCTCCTAAACTAGACCCGACTCTAAACTAGAATCTAGACCACTATTTATGACCGCTATGTACAAAACTATGTACAGGGGAAGTGCCCCTAGAGGGCAAGAGGAAGAGGAATTTATACATGAAGCGTCGGCCCCTGGCCGAGTGGAGGAGACTCCAGAGGATGGGTGCTCGATGGAGACTTCGTATTCCATTTTTGAAATTGGTGTTTTTTTTTTGTGTCAAGGCCAAGACCATGAGTTCTGACTCAAGGGGCCTCGACTGGCCAGGTTAGGGATGGAAGAGGACAGGAGGAGAAAGAGGGGATTAGAGGTGGATGGAGGAACTGAATTGCATGGCGGGCACATAGAAGTAGAGGGAGATGGAGATGATGGTGGTGAAGATGGGGGAGAGGGGAGATCATACCCAAAGAGTGAGAGGAGGCCAAAATCGTTAGAAATGTCCTCTATTTCTACCACCTCATCTTCTTCTTCTTCATCCTCACTCTCAGAGC
Source organism: Colocasia esculenta (assembly GCA_014218235.1). NCBI lineage: Eukaryota > Viridiplantae > Streptophyta > Magnoliopsida > Alismatales > Araceae > Colocasia > Colocasia esculenta. Next base: position 156,879,194 of record CM024757.1, read on the forward strand.
AAGGTATTTCATCTATTAAGGGTTCCCTGGTCCCTAACTGGGTTGGCCCCTGGACAAAATGCTCCTTTAAAGTCCAGATAAGAGGTTGATAGGGTATAAACGGGTTTGGATGGATAGGGTCTGGGCGGAAACCTAGACCGGCTTTGGCTAACAACCTTCTAATAGCCTAGACATCTGGACCTCTCCTTGTCCGTCCGCGCCTAACCCGCGGCCATGAACATAGCCGATATTGGCCATCACTTCCCAACCTTTTCCCGGGGGCATGGGACATGGGGTTCTTCAGCAGGCTGGGGAGTTGGCTGAGCTCACAGGGTGAGGGGAAGTCAAAGATTGACATGACTGGTTTCTTCCCCTTATCTGGAATGAAAAGATGCGGCATATGCTCTGTGGTGACCGCATAAGGGTCTCCAGGATTGGAATGCTCTTGATTTTAATGACCCGCCCATTGAAGGGAATTTGAAACATTGGTGGGCGTGGAAGGGACCCCTAAAGTTTGCTCTAGACAGGACGACGAGGATGGCTTTGTAGGCCAGATCGACGTCCAGACTAGGAATTCAGTGGACATGGTAACAGGTCCGACTTCCAGCTTGAGAGTAATTTTGCCTTTGGCAACCCTTTTGGAGTTGTCGTAGGCAGCGATGGTGGAGCACTCTTCTCCAGATTTTCTTCCCCTAAACCCACCTATTTAAGAGTCTTCATCGGACAGACATTAATAGATGCCCCGGTATCGATAAGAGTGGAGTCCACCGAAACCCTATTGAGGTTGATGGTGAGACAGAGAGGAAGTGAACGACACTCGGGGGTGGGCAAGATCCTTGTCCGAAAAAGATATGAGGGTCCTTGGGTGATGGATAGAATGGCGTTGGTGACCCCACTAGGAGGGAGGTCATCATTGACCATGATCTTTTGGAGGAACTGGAGGAGGGTGGATTGATGTGATGGCGACCTCCGAATCAATTCTAGAATGGACACCCTCGTGAGGTGTCTTATCCAGATGTTGGAGAATGTCATATTCGGTGCCGCCGGGGGTGCTGGTCCACTATCTTCTTCATCTTAGGATGGCCGCGGAGGTGGAGGAACAATTCGGTTTCTGAGCGTGACATGCACGGCCTCCTGAGACTGGGGCGGATGAGCTGGAGGGGTTTGGTAGATGGCTCACAGGTAGGGGGAGTGAGGATGGTGGGATAGGCATCCTGTGAAGGTAAGATGAGCATTAAGGGTCTTTCCCTAGGATGGCATTCTCCGACGTGGAAGGCTCCTGAGACTTGGCAGTGGGACACGGGTACCACTCTTCGAAACCTTCTACCCCCCACTGTTGCTCTCTCCTCACAACACGGGGTCCTGCATGTATTATGGTATGCACCTCTCTTGGTTTTGGAGGAGGAGGGATTGTTGGTTTGGTGATTGGGGAGAGGGTTACTGAAAATGCCAAGGTCTTTCTTGGTGTACCTAGACTTGGCTATGGCCACCTTGACGTCATCCCAGTTGATTCTACCTTGGTCATTCATATCATAGACCCAGTCACGAAAGGTAAAGCAATTGTTGATGAAGTGACCATGGGCCCTATGGTATGGACAGTACTTGGAGGTGTCCACCCTTGGATTGGTGTTCTCCCTTTGTGGGGGGAGTTGAATTGCATCGCAGGACATGAGGGCGAAAAACACGTCCTCGAGAGTCTCAGGGAGGAGGGTAATCCGACCTTTTGGGGCCAGGTCAGGTGTAGCCAGTAGGAGGGGAACGTAGAGTAAGGCTTGGAGGGGTGAGATGGGAATTGGTAAGGGTTGGAAGAAGTGGATGAGGATTGGAGGATTTATCGGAGGCCTCAACGGCCGCTGCAAGCGTGACGGACTCACTGACGGTCACCCCTCGGTGGTAGGTGCCGCGGGAGCCTTACGTCCTTTGGGCTTCCCTTCGAAGAAGTGGGCAGAGAGGAGGTCCTTGATTTGGGTTCTGGACCACCCTAGCTCGGTTATAAAGATGTGCGAATGAGGGGAACTCACTCAACATCAAGATAGAGCGAAGAGCGGGGGTGTGTTGGTGACCAACATGGTGATGGCTGGGACTCCGGAATGGGATGTCTGCCCTAGACCAGGATCTCCACCGATTAGCATATGTGACGAAGTCTCGTCCGGCTTCATCTTCTCTGCCACCAAGTCAGGAAGTGTAGGGACTTGGGTAGCCATGTATGAAAAATGGGAGATGAATCGCTCGGAGACTAAGTCAAAATTAACGAGGTCCGACGCGGGTAGAGAGGTGAACCACCTCAAAGCTTCCCCTTCTAACGATTGTTGGAAGAGGTGCACTAGAAGGACCTGATCATACAGCCATCGGTGGGAATCCATGGTGAATCCGGCGAGATGGTATTGGGGATCAGAGGTCCCATCGTACTTGCGGTACTTCAGGGCCTTGAAACCCGGAGGGAAGTAGGCGTTAGGGAGCTTGCAGTAGTTTTGGAGGGAATGAGGCTTTGAGAGGGACAGTGATTCAGCCAGAAGCTTCCTCATGAGCCCCTCCACCTCCAAATGGAGAATGGATTCGGATTGAGTGGGGGGTGCGGGGTGAGAATGAGGGGGATAGGAGAAGGAAGGAGTTGGGACAGGAGAAGGTAGAGGAGTGGAGGGAATTGGAGTGGAGAAGGGGACAGGAGTGACTGGAGCCCGGGAAGGGGTTGCAGGCCTTGGAATTGGCCTAGATGAGGAGGCTTGGAAGGGGGAAAGGGATGGAGAGGAAGGGGAAGTTGCTGCCCGGATGGTATGCTTTGAGAGCATCGAAATAATGTCCTCGGGCGAGTAACGGGAAAGGAGTTTTGAGAACTCAGGATCCTCTTGGGTGTCCTGAGCGTAGGTGGGATTAACTCTAAGGCTCACACTCCCATCAAAGTCAGCCTGAGAGGAGGCAGAAGAATGGACAGACTCTTCGGGTGGTTGTTGGTATCAACCATCCCGATAAACTCATGAACATTTTCTTCGTATTCAAATATAGGATTATCATCATGTTCGATGAATCCACCAAGTGTCCATTAGCACACAACCTATTGTTTTTAGAGTGGTTTGGGTGAAGTGATTACACTGTTTTAAGTAAGAGATGTTGATGTTTAACAGACAATGTTATCAAACAACGTCGCCAAACTTTTTAAAGATTGAAACTGCATGCTTAACTTGACTTGATTTAAAGGGTTGTTCACACAAATCTGACTCAACCCGGGTAAATAGCCAGCTAAGAGGGAGGGTAAAAGGTCCTCCTGCCCCATACCGTGAGGGAATCCACGGAATGTAGGGACTTACAGAGTTTTCTCCGGGACCAACCCAATTTACCCGAGAGGGAATCCCCGGGTAAAAGGTTGTAAACCGAAGAAGGTTGATCCTAGAATGTGAGGGGAGGCCAGAAGAGGCGAGAGAAAATGACCCCCCAGTGACTGAGGACCGTCAGTAACAAACGTAAGCAAACAGAAACGAAAATTACAACAAAACAATCAAAAAAACAGGGAAAAGCATGCCTCTATGAAACTAAACGTCAAGTAGGTGGACGCACAGTTCATGATCAACAGGTAAATGGCATGATCGACTGACGCTGACATACAGTAGACGACAAGAGAAATGGACGCAAAAAGTAAATAAACAATAGGAACGGTTGACGTTTACCTGGATAGACGGCAAGATCTCTTGCCATCGACCTGGCCGCAGTAAGACCACAGTGGCAGAAGCTGTCCCACCGTGATCGCCAGAAAAGAGCTATGGACGGCTTCGTTTCCACGCCGTCCCCGGCCGATCTCCGGACCTCCCGGGTGCTCGCGGACGCCGCCGGACTCTCGTTGGTGATGAAGGGTCACCGATGGACTTCGTTGACCCTCTGGTTGACTGAGTTGACTAGATGGAGAACCAAAAAAACAAGCAAATGGAAGGGAGTATGTGATCGCCAGGGCCATACCTGTGCCCAAGGAGTGATGTGGTCGCCCCGGTGTGGTCGCCTCGCGCAGCGGATGGAGACGGCCTTCAACCTCTCCTCCTTCGGCCGGCCAAAGGAGAAGAGCTCCACGATCTTCTGCGTATCGTTCCTGCCACAAAACAAGACTCTATAAGACTAATGAAGAGTAGTAAATGCTCAAAGCGTGAAAAACAACCCAAGGGTGAGTCCCGTACCCATTGCGGACTTGAGAAGAGGGTGGCCAAATGCTATGACCACCCTTCTTCTCTCCGTTTTTGGTTGGGAAACCCCTTTCTAGGTGTATAGGGTGAGGACCTACGAACCTACAGTGTGTGGGAAAGTGTGTGCAACATGCAAATTAACTAAAGAGTAAAAGGAAAGAGAGAGGGAGGCAGGTGAAGAATCTCGTTCAATGTCGTTGAAGCTCCTTGCGAGGCTCCTCCAGCTCGGGAAGAAGCCTCATGGACGTCCCAACTCGTGAGAAGAAGAGGAAGAAGACTTTTTGAAGCTTGCTTGCAATTTTCTCTCTCCTTCTTCAAAGGGGCAGCAAGTGGACGTCCAACCTCTCCCCCCTTTGCTTAGAGGGCTCTAGGGGGTGTTAAATAGACAGTGAGCTCGAGCTCAGCTGCCTTGGATGCTCAAGTGTGAAGAAACACACTTGTACACATGGCAATCCAAGCCTAAGGCTCCAAGCAATGGGGAGAGGCCACATAGGATTTTTACTAGGTCAAGGGACTGCCAAGGTGGCCCATATGCCCGTTCGGAACGGTCCCATGCGGTGCATGGGCGAGAGAAAGGCGCTAGTGGGCTATATTCTCGGGGTAGTTGCGCAGACCAGGTAAACAAGGTTGACGTCAAACGATCCTGCCGTCAACCCCATGCAGACGTCCAGAGATGTGGACGCCAACTTGGTCAACGTCCAGGGGTCATGCCGTCAACATGTAATCGATGCTGGCGTCTACATGGAATCCGAGGCTGGTCAACAAACAGTCAAACGGTCTTAACGGGCCAAATTGCCTTGCGAAGATGGGCCAAATCGTGCGTCTACATACATTCCATCAGAAATTAAGTATGCAGACAATTTTTCGAATGAAAAATCCATAGAAATATTGTTCTTATTGTTTTTAAAAAATACAAATAGATAACAAAGATAAATTCAAAAACCTACAAAAAATAAATAACATAAAATAACAAATACATAAAATCAACATCACAACAAATATGAAACATCCACAATAAATAAGAAATACATGAAATCATCAATCACAACAAATATGGAACATCCACAATAATAACAAATAAAAACTCAAGAGAGATTTACTGGATCGTCCTCTTTCCCTGCTTCATGATCGTTAGGTGCTGGAGGATCCTATATTATAAAAATAAACATTGGAAACATAAGCAAAAAATGATATAAATAATTTAAAAAAAAATTAGAATTTATGAATATTCACTAAGTGCAATTATAAAATATTTCTAACCTTTTACACTTGGATTTTTTAAGATTAGTGGTTTGAGCACCGAACCCAAATCAAGAATTCGATTAAGATTTCATTACCTCCCACACATCGCTCTCACCCATCCAGTCGCGTCAGAGTGAACGGCACGCCGATCGGATCCCTATTTCAGATTTCGGACCACCGACTTGCGTGTTCTAACCCTTTACACTTAACTTTTTTTAGATTAGTGGTTTGAGTGTAGAACCCAAACCGAGAATCTGATTAGGATTCCATTAGTTCCCATATGTCGCTCTAACCCACTCGGTCATGTCGGAATGAATGGCATATCGATCGGATCCCTATTTCAAATTTTGGACCCCCGGCATGCATGTTCTAACTCCTTACACTTGAGTTTTTTTTTATTAGTGATTTGAGCACCGAACCCAAACTGGGAATCTGATTAGGATTCTGTGAGTTCTTATATGTTTCTCTCACCCACCTGGTCGTGTCGGAGTAAACAGTATGCCGATTAGATCCATATTTCATATTTTGAACCAACAACTTGTCTGTTCTATCCCTTTACATATTGATTTTTTTAGATTAATGGTTTGAGTGCTGAACCCAAACCGGAAATCCGATTAAGATTTCTTCAGTTACCAAATGTCGCTCTCACCCACCCGGTCGTGTCGAAATGAACGACATGCCAATCGGATCCCTATTTCAGATTTTGGACCCCTGACTTGATGTTCTATCCCTTTACATTTGGGGGTTTGTTAGATTAAAGGTTTGAGTGCTAAACTCAAAGCGAGAATCCGATTAAGATTCCGTCAGTTCCCACACGTCGCTTTGTAGCACCCCGAAAATTTAATTGCATAAGTTCCGGTATGATCATTATCGTATGAGCTAAAACACATCGAAAAAATCTGTAAAAAATATAAATCAACCCCAAACATTTTTACTAAAAGTATCACGAAGAAATTTAGGCCAAGAAAAATTGGATTAGCCGAGTTTAAAGTGTTTCACAACTTATTATCGTAATCTATGAATAAGTCAGAAAATCATTATCACACGTATTTGGATGAGTCAGAAAATTAAATAAAAATAATATATGGGCTTCAAATAATATCTTATAATGACCCATTAAGAAATTTGGGTCATAAAAATCATTTGGACTAGGTTTAAGAGTTATTGTGACCAATTATCCAAATTAGGAAACAAGTCAGAAAACTGTTAACACGAAAATACGACGCAACCAAAAGTTTAACAAAAGTGTTGGAGAGAATCCCGACATTATATATTAATGACCCAATATCTTAATTGGCCAATGGACCACATATGACCCAAAAATCAAATGAAGCTAGAAAATGCATGGAAATACGTAGCTTAAATTAGCTAAAATTAAAAAGAGGCAATTAGAGTTGAATTGGGAAGAGATCTTACAATCTTGGCAACCCAAATTCATGCCTACCCACCCATAGAGGTTGCTTGATGGCCAAGACTCTCTAATGGAGGGAGAGATCTTCAAATTTTGGAAAGACACAAGCCAATCCCGCAACCCTTCTTTCCTAGTTACAATAAGACTCCTAAATACCTTGGTTACTTAAATACTCTTCACCCAAACCCTAGGGACGAGTTTACAACTTGCTGGGGTCCTGTGGAGGAGCTCTTGGGGGCTGGGGAGCTGTGGATCGACCACAAGAAGGACATCTTCTTCCCCCGTTTGTCTTCTGCGACCTGCACAAACTGTCCACTTGAAGCCGATCAAAGGTAGGCCAAACCTAAACCAAACCTTGCAAGGCTTATACCCCTGGAAAGAGGGTCACGTCTATGTCCTACCCAAGTGGAATGCATAAATTCCATGCAGTATACACAGAGTATTAAGCATTCTCCTGCGACTGGTCTGAACATGGGTTTTCTGGAAGAACGAGACTTCTTCAACCCAAAAGGTAGGTTTTCTCGAGCCAAACCTTAACATATCCTATATCACTGTGTAGAGCATCTATCTAACTTTCATTTCCCACTGGTTTCATTGAATTCCATCAAGTAGATTTTGAGTTAAAAGTGTTTTCCCCAAGTCGCGCACTGTCAGGGCTTTTTCTGTTCATTATATGTTGCATGTGATTTGAGACCGAATTAGAGCAAACCCACAACATGAAAGTTTGTCTACTTGTTGTCCTAGTCATGATTTGTGTTGAACATTTTGTCTAAATATCATTAGTTAGAGAGTTATAAGTGTGGTAAGAGGGTTACTGCATGAAACTACGTTTTTTCAGGTTACACTTGGTGTTACGTTGTGTTTGACTTGATTAAAGCCTATCGAAACCCTCATGGTGTTCTAATTCCGATTTACTGGAAGCACCCTCACATGTCTAGATTAGTTTAAAACTAGTTTCGTTATTTTTCATACACTGTACAATTTGTTCTCTATTTTTGAAGCACCCTGTGTCAATATAAGGCTGTTCTAGACCGCAATTCAAGAACATGTCCTTTCTCTGCCAGATTCAGGCGCAAACCCTATGAATGCGATGGCCCGATAGGCCGCGTTCTGTGGTCTTGTCGCGACAGCATACCCCGTCGCGTTCTAAACGTGACGAAGCGCTCCGTCGCTACCTTGCTGCCTGATCTGACTGCCCCGTCGCGTTGTTTACATCCTAGTGTCGTGTTCTATTCCCGACCCATCACGACCCTTAAGGGGATCCGTCGCGACATGACCTTCGGATCTGACCGTCCTGTCGCCTTTTTTATATGCACCCGTCGCGATCTCAGGATTTTGCATTAAATCCCTACTTATTTTCTTGCAAATCTAACTGCTATACCCGAGGTCTGGTTAACATGATATTTAGTGTGTAATTCACATGTTTTGGTCTGATCATTGCATGGTGGTTATTTTAATGGCTTAAAAGTGATTAACCCATTTAAAAGCTTTAATTACATGAATGCTATTCTAATTGCTCCTTAATGTTATGATCCATTCATGCAACTCATGATTTAATCTCTCCATTATTCTACCATGTTTTAAAGGATAATTATCATTCTTAAATCTTGCAAGCCCATGTGTAGTTAAATGCATTGTTCAATTCGTGCCAACATGTTAAGTGCTTTTTCCACGAGTTTGAAACCGATGGTTTGAGAATTGAGACACGCGTACATCACTACACACTTACACGTCTAGGCAGCCCTTTCTTGGGGATTTGGAAGCTCTCTACCAGTCATTCCAAATCGGTAGATAAGTGACCTTTTCTCTAAGGCCTCCGTAAATCTCCTCTGACCATGGATTCCCACATGGCCGACGAGTTGGTTGTACCATTGAAGTTCCCTGGAGATAGCGTGCACTTCCTCTCTCGTCTTGTTCTCATGAGTGTGAATTATAATCTAGACTAAAGTCGTTAATGTAAAGATTGAACTAAATTATAAATCGTACCGTTATGCTGCCGAATTTATCTCTTGACCATTGTTATCATGAAATCATGTTCAATTACTTATTACTAGTTCTCATCATCATCATGAACATGACATTACACATGCTTACTTATTGAAACTCTCATTGGCCATTATAAATGACTGTGGGTATCTACATTTAAAATTTAAGTGAGATGCTGACCGGGCACGGCGAGTGTCCAAGGACTCCAGTCTAGACCCAATGACAGAGAGTCATAAATATACTGTTAACCATGGGGTATAATGATTACTAGCGTTGCATCTGCGCTGGGAGTCGTGCGTGTCGTGTTGAATGATAGATACAATAACCACATACACGTGTCCTGGTGTACATTCTTGATGGATCTTTTCTTGGTGTACATTAGTGTCTACGTGCCTGATTAGTCTTACATGATCGTGTTCGTGCGTGCTTGCTTGCTTGCGTGATATGGCCATCCTGCATTTAATGCAATTAGTGATACCTTGCGTTCTTGACATCAAGTGAATTCTTGTGTGCTTGCACAAAGTGATCTATTGCTAGTTCTATCTTGTCATCCTGTTCAAAATTGTGTTCTATCATGATCACTCTATCTAGCTTCTTCATGTATCATGTTTTAACGAGTTTTATTAGTACTCGCATATCATTCATCGTGCTTACCTAGTTCTAAATTGCTAATCACTTATATTATTGCCCGCACATTGAGATATAAATCCTACTGGGCTAGTTTGCTCATCCCCTACTTTTACCCAATCTAGGTGACTATGACATTCAAGAGGAAGAGCAAGACGAGGATGGGAATGCGTCAGAGTGAAGAGCGTCCCAACTATGAGTCTAGTTATAGTAGTTTGCTTTAAGTGACAGATTCATGTAGTAGGAAGTGAGGAATAAAATATACTTTTTCTTTTATTGAGTCTTAGTCCTGTAATAGTTCCCATTTGGAATACAATGAGTTGAGATTTGAATAAAAGATTAGTTGAGTTCAATATTTGGGCCCTATGATGATGTATGATGTTATACATTTAGTGCGTGCTAGCTAGAGGCTTATTTGCCGACTGTTCACGTCGCGGGATATCGTCTCGAATTATTTCCGAGTTATTATTAATATCTGCTGCGTAATTCTCAGGACGTGATAGTTTAGTGGTATCAGAGCCTAGGAATACCAAATAGAATATATGTGTCAGGATTAGGAATACCTACGGAACCTAGGTCATGGAAATTAAATATAGTACCTGGTGAGAATGGGTAGAGACTGGGAATATGTTAGAATAAACAAACACTCCTACCCATTGACTCTTATAATGTATCTAGAGACATTAATTGGTTTCCATTCTTTTCTCAGGAACCTTCATAACTCTTGCACTCAACTGCAATGGCCCGCAACCAATGGCAAGCTATGCATGAAACAGTAGTTGGATTGACTTAGGCCCTGCAAAATGTGGTACAGGCTGGAAATCAGGCTGCTGCTGTTAGAAATGGAGCCAGTGATTTGCACTGCAATTTTAGGAGTTTGAACCCTCCTCGCTTCGCTGGATCTCCTGATCCGGACAAAGCAGAGAACTAGCAGGAGGAGATAGAAAGGATCTTCCAAGTCATGCAATGCACTAATAGAGAGAAGGTGGTACTGGCCACTTTCCAATTCACTAAGGATGCCCGAGCATGGTGGAAGGCCACATCGGCCCACCTACCTAATGTTGGCGAACTGGAGTGGGCCGGATTCCTGGAGATATTCCGAGGAAAGTATTTCTCTGAGAGAGTCAAGGAGAAGAAGGCAGCGGAGTTTGACGCACTAAAACAGAAAGGGATTTCTGTGGCTGAGTATGAGGCTCAGTTCGTGCATCTTGCTGTGTATGCCCCACACTTGGTGGGAACTGAAAGACTTAAGGCAAATTGTTTCATGGATGGCTCAGGCCCATGTTCATTGAAAGGCTTGGACCACACAACATTCGAACTTACACTGAGATGGTCCAAAGAGCTCAGCTGGTAGATGACACCATGGCCAAAGTAGAGGGCATGAGGTGCAAGGACAACTCCAAGCCGGTCTTCGTCAAGAAGGGAGCACCTAATATTGATCCAACTTTTCGTAACAACAACGTCAACAACAACAACAAGAGGCCAAATGCCGGAAGAGATGTTGCTGGAGACAAGAGAGTCAAAGTGGAAGGCAGGCAGTTGGCTGAAAACTGCAAATTCTATGATAAACTGGGACACCGAGCTGAAGAATGCTGGAAGAAGCTCAGGGCGTGCTTGAAATGCGGAGGTCGTGACCACCGATTCCTGATTGTCCTATGCTGAAGGACCATCCAGGTAGAGCTCAGAATGCCACGGCATCAGGGACGCCTTAATGCTGTCATAGAAGCTGACCTATCCGAGGAAGGGGGTATGGTGGAAGGTACCATTTCCATACACTCGCAACCTGCATTTGTGCTTATTGATACTAGTGCTGCATATTCATTTATTTCCACCACGTTTGCTGCAACTCTACTGTAATCACGGGATTGTGCTCCCCTTTGAAAATTTATGAATATGGAAAATTAAGGAAAACGTACCGTGATCGCCACCAAGTAGTCGCCCTAGGATGTGGATGATGGGATGGCTGACTACGTTGGAAAAGGAAGGGAAGGAGAAGGCGTACCTGTGAACGTGACACAAGGTTAGTCGCTACGCTTGTAACTTAACATGACAGGCGTCTGGTCGCCTTCTGGGTCGCGACATCCTGTTCGTCGCCTTCTTCTTCAAGGGATGGAGACTGCAGGTTCTAATCTTCCTGCTCCTCAGCCCGCCGAGGGGCAAGAGCCTCACGCTGTCCTTGTCTTCTAGTACCTGCTAAGATCATGAAAACACAGAGAAACCTATTAGAACTTCGTGTGTAAGAGATTTATCCAATAGAAAACAAGTACACATGCACTATTATGGTGGGAACTCACGTGGTTGGGTTTTTAACCCTTCAGGTGCTTAAGATAGGTGTGTGGTGAGTGTTCTAATATGAATCTACGAAAAAAACAAGAACTATGCATGCATGAAAAGAGAGAAATAAGGTAGAGAAAGGAGAGAGATTGTGTAGTCGGATGAAAAATGCCCTGGAGGGCTCTTCTCGGTCGTCTGGAAAGAAAACTCTCTTCTTCAGAATTGAAGCTCTCTAGAAGAGGAAGAGAGCAGACTCCAGCCATGCCCAAAAGGTTGAGAATTGAGGTAGTTATAGGTGATTATTCCTGGAAGGGCTGTGAGAGGAATAATGGGCAAGAGTCCGAGTTGGGTATATATGGACGTGCATGGGCGATTGGAACTCGGAAAGGAGACTTTAAGGAAGGTTTCCCCAAAATTTGGAAGGATTTGGACACGATTTGGACGACCAAAAGGGGAAATATCCATGTATGGCATGTGTCCAAGTTAGGCTCGGAAAGGATCTTCTTCATGAGGTCTAGAACGCGACGGCCTTATGGTCACCTTCAAGAACACGACGCCTCGATACATCGCCTTCCTTATAAGGAAGGGGACTTTAAGTCATTTTGGTGATTTTTCAGGGAATTAAAATGCCTTTTATGAACGTGACGTATCGAATTGTCGTCTTCTTGAACGCGACAGTGGTGCTGTCGCCTTCAGGGCTTCTTCAACATGCAGCCATGCAAAGCGTCCGATCTCCATGCACGGGCACCAAAATGACGTACGGTTTGAAACGTCGGACTCTTGACTTAGAGAGCTACAAGAGGATGATGAAGAGGATTGACTTCGACAAGGAAGATCTCACTAGGGTGATCAACTGATGAAAAGGATATGATGATCGGAGAAAGCCAGCTTGACGATGATGAGCCAACGTGGGGCATCAATGATATGACAAGGGATTTACTCGACTTATGGGTCAGAAATGGGTGTCTACAGATTGCCCCTCCTTGATGCCTGCTTTGCAAGGGAGTGGAGTGGTAGTGGAGCGAAGGTGGCATGAAATGACGATGTGGCGGAGTGAAGCGAAATGAGCTGAAAAGCGGACATCAAGGTAAAGAGACACCCATTCTGAACGAATAAGCAGCGAGAATTATCCGGCTTACTTCGAACACGGCTAGGGACAGAACGCGAGGATGGTTCCAACTCGGGATGAATAAAAGTCAAAAGTAAAGAAATGATCAACCTCTCGATTCAGAGTACCGTGGCTATCTTTAGCGTGCAGGTTTTGTTCATTAGGGGATAAGTGATGCCTGGCAGGTCGATTCGACTCTGGCCTTCGAGCGGGTCACGACTAATGAGCGGATCGGGGATAAGGATGACTGTTATAATGAATGGTATGAGGGGAATCCTGAATGGGAACCATACTCACGGACTGGACCGAGCAACTAGCTCGAGGAAAACGTTTGAATTCGGAATGAGATGCAATCCTTGTCTTTAGAAATGAGGATCTGTGTTGAAACATCATTGGGAAGCTGGCTTTGACAAATCATAAAGCATAAAACTCAAAGTTCTATATGATGCATGCTGGCTAAAAGGAAGAAATCATAAAAACGAATGCAAAGAAAGGAGAAAATAACAAATACTCAAGGATAATATTGCTAGACAATACGAGCAAGGGTTAAGACACTTCGCAACCCCGGCGTGCAATAGAATCCATCATCCCCAAGTCATACCACCTAACGACCTATCCAGCGATTAACAGTGTGCACCTAGATCATCCTTGTTTTTGGTGAAGGGGAACTCAAATCCTAGAACACACTGAGAACCAGCCGGTCCTTAAGACGATATAATAGCGTAGATACCATATAGTAATGCGGAGAGGGATGAGAGTTAGAAATACTTACCTGACTTACCTGACGAGCTGTCTCTTTTGGCTTTTCTGATTTTCTGATTTTTTTGGATTTTCCTACATTTTCTGATTTTTATGGATTTTCAAATAAAAAGAAAAATAAATAATATAAATGATGCACAAACAATGAGACTTCAAAGCATATGTGCAAACAAGCAATCAAATAATGATATTCACATATCAGAAAGCGACATGGGGTCTGTCGCTACCTGTTTGTTGAGAAGGTGACGCGACTTGTGTCGCCACCCTGAAGGCGACAAGTTGATGGGTCGCGACCACAGGTTTCTCAGCCAGAGATCAAACAGCAACCCGGACTTGGCAACTTGACTCCCATTTAGACCCCTAGTCCTCTCTAAACATGTCCCAATGCTAATGGGTCTTCTCTACCCCTTCCAACTATGAATGGAAGTCTATTGGCTCTATAAATAGGGGATGAGAGGCTCCAAATTCGCAGCTCTTCTCCTCTCTCTCCTTCTCTTCAACTCTTCAGTTCTCATGGGTGAGAAGAGAGCTCCAAGTGCTTTCATGGGGGAGGAGGTTCCTTATGAAGGTCCGAAGCGCGCTCGGATGGTCTATGGTGCTCTCACAAGGCTGATGGACGTCCCCAACCACTTGAGCAAGAACATGGAAGTGAGAGAGGTAAGTTGTTTGATGTTTTGACTTTTTTAAGAATTTCCACTCCGAATTTCTCATTAATTTGTGTTCTTCTTCTTCCTCTCTTTTGCCTTTCTTTCTTCTCCTCTAGCTCTTCCCCAGCTACCGCCGTTACTCTAAGCTCACGTGGATCACCCCCATGATCAAAGCCTTACCTATGTTCGTAATCTGATTCTTGAGAGAGTGGGGTTTAGGGGGTGTTTTGATAGCGGCTCATAATTACCACAAAATTTCCTTTGATTGGCATAGTATTACCGCTTTGATCGAGCTTTGGCACCCACAAACCCATACTTTTATCTTTCCCAAGTTTGAGGCGACCGTCCTTCTTGAGGAGGTCGAGGCTTTCCTAGCTCTTCCTAAGACTAAGCGAGGGGATGAGCATAACACAAGCTACACCGTCGAGCCTATCAACCCGAAGCTTATCCTAGGTGAATTCATGACCGACCCTGGGGATGTGCGTACCATGATTAGCCCCCAATTCATCCATCTCGTGCCATTGTCTAAGTGGGTCATATCCCAGTGCAAGAACAGGAGTGCGGACCACCGTGAAATAGCTAAGGCTGTAGCCGTGTGTTTGTGTGGGGTGGTGCTCTTCCCGTCCGGGGATCACCTCATAGACTATGCGAGTTTGAGTGCCATAAGTGGGGTATGGCGGGGTCTTTCCCTCTCCCATGCGGTCTTGGCTTTCCTTTACTCGGGTCTTACCTCGGCCTCTACGGGGGGTTTCCTTTATGGCTCTATGATCCTTCTAGAGTGTTGGTTGGGAGTGAGGATAAAATTCAAACCGGTTGACAATCCCACCACCGATTGCCGGATCTTTGGGGTCCATCCACTGAACTTTATCGGCGGGCGGCTAATTTCTCCGATAAGGTTATGTGCAGGACAGCGGACAGAAGACGAGGAGCTCATGGCGGCACTACTTCAACACCCTCCCGGTGGAGCACTTCGCCTTGGGCATAGCGGCACTACGTGAAGCGGAAATTCGGCTTCCTCTTGGACGCGGATTGGACCTCCAACTTATAGGGAACATGACAACGGTGCTCTAAACCCTCAGCGATTCTACCTATAGATCGGGAAGCCGAGGACTAAGGTGCTTCCGCCGTCTCACTTGCCTCCAATGAAGAAACGGCGCTTGGAGATCCGGAAGACGAGCAAGCCGTGCGGAGCGCGTTGGCTTTGTGGCGGGTGTGTGCTACCCATGCACTACCCTTGACGTTTCATGAAGAGCGGGAGACGTACCAGGTGTACCTCCTAGAGCATGAGAAGATTCGACCACTTGGGGGACCGGGAGCTTGAGAGGGGAGTTGGTTGTATCTTTAAGAGATTTTGATGGGACATGATGTAGTGAGGCTCGAGAGACTTGAGATTTTTCTTTTATTTGATGTAGGCATTGGAATTATAGCAATGGAAATCAATTTTTGAAGGTTCTGTGCACTGACTAAGAAGGCGACATAGGCTTGTGTCGCTACCCTGAACGCGACAGGTCAACGGTCGCTATGTTAAAAGTGAACGCGACATAGGCTATGTCGCGACCTGAAGAGAAAGTGACAAGGCCCTTGTCGCGTTATCAGAACCGACAGGGATTTGAATTTGGGGCCCGGAGCCCTCCTCTTTCCATGTGCCCCTTCCCTTTCCTTCCTCTTTCCCTCCTTTCTCCGGCGACCAAAACCCATAGCCTCTTCCTCCCCCGACCTCCGGTGGCGGTTGCCGGCGACCGACGGCGGCGGCCTCCCTCTCTTTCCCTCTCCTTCCTCTCTTTCCTCCCTCTTTCCTCTCTCTTCATTCTGGTGGTGCCATGGAGGGTGGAAGCAACGGAGGAGGTGATGGTGATGGTGGCCAACGTCGAACGAAAAAGACGATTCGCCACCGTCAAGCGGGCGAGGGTTCTTCTACGGCGGCGCACGAGGACCCTCCGGTGGCGCCAATGGAGGAGCATGTCGTAGCGGAGGTGCCGGGTGAGGACGAGCCCATCAGACCAAAAAAGGTAGGTCCTCGAGCCCTAATCCATGCATGTGAGATGACAAGAGTGCAAGGCACTCCGATGTAGGGCTTTTGCCCGAAGAGAAACGGCCGAGAAACGGGTAAAGCCTGTCTCTCGATCACCCTGGTAATGCGACAGCATGGCGGTCGCCCTACCAGTGGGATCACGACAAGCCTAGCGTCGCGTTAAAGAAGGCGACAGCTCGACTAGTCGCGACCAGGAATAGAAGGTGACAGGCCTCCTGTCGCCTTTTAGAAGGCGACAGGGGCCCTGTCGCGATGACAGGACTGAGACTGAGTGGCGATTCCTTGGCTGATTTCTGATGCTTTCTGTGTATGTTTTGCAGAGCGAGTTGCGGTCCAGGCTCGGGTGGGCAGTTGTTCGGGCAATCTACCGTGGATTGCCGGACTTCCAGAGGGCCCGACTGGAGGAGATGGGGTTCGGCCCCTTCCTCATACTAGATGAGTTGGCTCCTGATTTGGCCTTGATCCAGGCCCTGAAGGAGAGGTGGGACCCCGAGTGCCACGCCTTCCTCTTTCCGTGGGGTCACATGATCCCCACGATAGAGGATGTGGTACGTATCACCGGCCTACGTGTAGACGGCCAGGCGATGACGGGGGTGACCTACACCAGCTATCAGGAGCTGGCAGAGAGACTGCTAGGATTGGCGGTGACGCGGGAGCGGTAATCACTGATTCGAGGATGAGGCTGCAAGCGAGCCTCGGGGTGGCGAGCGCGCGCCACCATACGGGCGAGAACCAGGCAGATTATATGGCTCAGATGACGGAGGACACCATGGCGGCATTGGCGGAGGAGGAGGGAGCGGCAGCAGACCGCGATTTGAGATGGTTCCTGATCCTTGTGATCGGGAAGCTGATTCTGGGGACCGAGGGGACCCAGTCAGCTACCGGTGTCTGCCCCTGCTGTAGGACTTGTCCAGCGTGGGCAGCTACGCTTGGGGTGCGGCCCTCCTGGCCCACCTCTTGGACAGTTTGGGCACCTCCAGCAAGGTGACGGGGGTAGCCGGGTTCTTCCCACTCCTACAGGTACACTCCTTTACCCTTACCCTCTACTACTTTTCTTCTGCTTGTTCTGATCAAATGCGGTACAGACTGAGTTGTTTTGCAGGTGTGGGAGTATCACCACCTCCCTTCCTTGGGTCGTGGTGAGTCGAGACGGGCTGGGGTTGTGCCCCTTCTACGACGCTGGAGGTTCCACCGGGACGAGCATTCATTGCGCCGGCAGGTGATGCATTAGACAAAGTGCTCTTCTGCCATGTGAGTACTTCTAGCCTTAGTCCTTTCCCTTTGCTTTGCTTTCATGATAGTTTGACTGATTGCTCTCTCTATTTGTGGTGTGCAGGTTCAGTGGACTCCCTATGTCGGGGAGGATGACGCCGCCCATCCGTGGGTGGAGCGGGGCCATCCCTACTTTGGTAGGGACATTTGGCTCCATTCGTTTAACACAGTGGTACCGCTCCACCACCGGCTGGTCGCGCGCACCCTGGGGCTCCACCAGTCGGTAGTGGAGTTCCCCACCCGATAGAGGCCGTGGGAGAGACCGGGCCGGAGTTTTCAAGGGATCCAGCAGGAGACCGACTGGACGGTCCGGATCCGCGAGCAGCTCACTGACTGGGAGCAGCGCAGTAGAGAGGTGGTCTCGGAGGCCACTAGAGACGAGGACTACTTCCGTGCCTATGCACGGAGGTACGGGGCCCAGGTTTACAAGGGGTCTCGACGACCGGTGAGTCTTTACTACTTTTAGCTCTCTTAAGTTCAGTTTGATTGATTAACTGCTTGACTGACTTGACTTATGTTTACAGTTTGATCCCGAGGGGCGGATTGCCTCGTTGGAGGGCATTCTTCATTCGACGATCCAGCAGAGGGACGACCTCCAGGCGGTGGTGGACCAGCTGGTGAGTACTTTAGACCCTGACCTCTCTTTTCCTAGCTTTGGTTGACTAACGCTTCTTGTTTTCCCTTGCAGCGGGAGGAGCTAGAGAGGGCCCAGCAGATGGTGGGAGGCACTTCTTCCTCCCGAGAGGACCCTGGCCGCTCGGTGCTGGAGGGCCAGTTGGCGGCGGCAGCAGCTCGAGCGGAGGATGCTCTCGCCCAGGTGCGGGAGCAGGTAAGTCATCGACTACATGCCCCTTCGGTTCTTATTTCTTTCTTGGGCTTGACAAGTTGCTTGATTTTTGTTGTAGGAGGCGGAGCTGAGGGCTGCCCTAGTGCGGACGACTATGCTAGAGGCGGAGATGGCGAAGCTACGCCTACACCCGGAGGCAGCAGAGGTGGCGAGGTGGCGCCAAGAGGCCGAGGTGGTGGCGAGGCTGCGCACCGAGGCAGGGGACCTCCGCACGCATCTGGGAGAGGAGAGGCACCGCTGCGAGTTGCTGCGGTCCGAGATGAAGGGCCTCGAGTGGGCTCTAGCCTTGGTCGGCCGCAGCCACTCGTCGGCTAGCAAGAGCGGCATCCCAGTGGATCTGTCGGGCACTATCTGATGGGTTCTTCCAGACGGCGGAGGAATGAGGAGGAGGAGCAACGACAGCGCGAGAGGGCGCAGGAGGGGAGTGAGACTGGTCCGAGGGACATGGCCCCTCAATCTCCTCGCCCGCCTGAGGGTACAGGGGAGAGCGATTAAGGGTCTGTACTCTTCCTTTTTCCCCTTCTTTTTTGTGATATGACCATGATGTGTATATATGATATGAAAGGAATAGAATGGATCTTTTGAGTAGCGACTGAGTCAGAGTGACGAGTGAGATGCAAGTGCCGCTTTCTTTTCCGTCTTGCACACTTAGACAACCACGAAACAAGTTAGATCCGTTTTTAGGCTTAGCCCCTTGCCTAAAAATGCGACTAGTGAGCAACTTTGATAACTGGTCAAAGGGCTAAACCTTATTAAATAGACAAAAGACATAAATAAATAACATGCATGAGCGAGTGAGTGGAGTGGTTGAAAATTTTTTTATTTTTTTTTTTAGTTTTTTGAGATGTTCGGTTTGTTTTTTTTTTAGTTTTGAAATATTTGATTTTTTTTGGGTTTTGAAATATCTGATTTTTTTTTGTTTTGAAATATCTGATTTTTTGGATTTTGAAATATTGATTTTTTTTGTTTTGAAATATTTGACTTTTTTGGGGTTTTGAAAGACGCCTAAAGTCGGCGTTAGCCCTTCCTAAAATAAGATGCGCGAGACTGAAGGCACTCGCCCCTTTGGGCTACACCACTTAGACCGGCTCGAGCCGCTGGTTTGGAATCTTGATCACCTCTAGTTCTCGCCACGGACCTCACTAGGTTAGGACGGGCGCTGAGGGGTGACAATGCCTCGGGAACTACCCTTAGTTGACGCTGCGACTTGTAGCACCCCGAAAATTATAAATACATAAAAATTTGAATAAATGGAAATAAATAATTTCCATAATATTAGAAGTATTTAAACATACGTATCATTATCATATGTGCTAAAATACATCGGAAATTCCGTAAAAATTATAAATAAACCCTAAATATTATTACTAAATGTTTCACAAAAACAATTTTGCCAAGAAAAATCAGATTATCCAAGTTTAAAGTGTTTCGCGACTTATTATCGTAATTCATGAATAAGCCGTAAAATCATTATCACACATACGTGGATGAGTTGGAAAATTAAATAAAAATCATATACGGACTTCAAATAATATCCTCTAATGATCCATCAAGAAATTTGGGTCGATAAAAATCATTTGGACTAGGTTTAAGAGTTATTGTGACCGATTATCCAATTAGGAAACAAGTCAGAAAACCGTTAACACGATAATACGATGCAACCATAAATTAAATAAAAGTGTTGGGGAGACTTCCAACATTATATATTGATGACCCATTATCATAATTGGGCCAATGGACCACATATGACCCAAAAATCAAATAAAGCTAGAAATACATAGAAATTCGTAACCATAATAAGCTGAAATTAAAAGAGGCAATTAAAGTTGAATGGGATGCAATCATGCATTCATGGAAACCCAAATTTGTGCCTAACTATGAGGGGAGGTTTCCTAATGCCTCACACACTCAAAGGGAGGAAGAAATCATCAAAAATAGGAAACCAACATGCCAATCTCGCAACCCTTCTTTCCTAGTTACAATAGGACTCCTAAACACCATGGTTGCTTAAATACTCTTCACCCAAACCCTAGGAACAAATTTAGAACTTGTTGGTGTCGTGTGGAGGAGCTCTTGGTGGCTGAGGAGCTGTGGAACGACCACAAGAAGCTCATCTTCTTCCCCTTCTCGTCTGTTGGGACCTGCACAAACCCCCTCTTGAAGTCGACCAAAGGTGAGTCAAACCTAAACCAAACCTTGCAAGGCCTATACCCCTGGAAAGAGGGTCAAGTCTACGTTCTAACCCAAGTGGAATGCCCAAATTCCATGCAGTATACACGGAGTAGTAAGCGTTTTCCTCCAAGTGGTCTGAACACGGGTTTTCTGGAAAAATGGGATTTCTTCAACCCATAAGGTAGGTTTTCTCGGGCCAAACCTAACATATCCTATACCAATGTGTAGAGCATCAAGTTAACTTTCATTTCCCACTGGTTTCATCGAATTTCATTTAGTAGATTTTGAATTATAAGCGTTTTGCCAAAGTTGCGCACTGTTAGGGCTTTTCCCGTCTTAATATGTTGCACGTGATTCAAGACTGAATTAGAGTAAACTCATAACATGAAAGTTATTCCACTAGATGTCCTCATCAGGTTTCATGTTGAACATTTTGTCTAAATGTCATTAGTTAAAGAGTTATAAGCATGGTAAGAAAGTTGTTGCATGAAACTACATTTTCAGGTTGCACTTGTCTTCTACATTCGAGTTTGACTTAATTAAAGCCTATCACAACCCACATTATTTTCTAAATTTCGATTTACTGGAAGTACCCTTGCATGTCTAGGATGGTTTAAGACTGATTTCGTTATTTTCCATACATTGTACAATTTATTCTCTATTTCGAAAGCACCTTGTGTCAATACATGGCAGTTCTGGACCGCAATCCAAGAACCTGTCCTTGCTCTGGCAAGTTCTGGCGAAGATCCTGTGAACGCGATGGCTCGATGTGTCGCCTTCCGAGGTCTCGTCGCGACAGCCCGACATGTCGCGACCTGATTGCGACAAGACCCTTGTCGCGATCATGCTGCCTGAATCTGACCGCCCAGTCGCGATCTTCACAAACCCTGTCGCCTTCTAGCCATCCCTTCACGGCCCTTGTCCTGTCGCAATCTGACAGCCCTGTCGCCTTCCTTGTAGGCACCTGTCGCGATCTCAGTATTTTTACATAAAACTCCTGTTTTCTTGCCAATCTTACCACATGCACCCGAGGTCTGTTTAATATGATACCTAGTGTGTAATTCACATGTTTTTAAGTCTGATCAATGCTTGGTGTTTGTTATAGGCTTAAAAGTGATTAATCCATTTAAAAGCTTTAATTACATGAATGTTATTCTAAGTGCTCCTTAAATGTTATGATCCATTCATGCTTCTTATGATTTAATCGTCCTACTGTTCTACCATGTCTAAATAATAATGGTTATTATAAATCTTGCAACCATGATTTGTAAAGTGCATAGTTATTCCATGTTTTATGGTAAAGTGTTTTCCGCGAGTTTGAGACCGATGGTTTGTGAATTGAGACACGCGTACCGCACTACACACTTGCACTGTTAGGCAGCCGTTCTTGGGAATTGGAAACTCTCTACCGGTCATTCCGAACCGGTAGACTAGCGACCTTTTCACCAAGGCCTCTGTAAATCTCCTCTGACCATGGATTCCCACATGGCCGACGAGTTGGTTGTTTGAAGTCCCCTGGAGATAGCGTGCACTTCCTTTCTCTTCTTGATCTCGTGAGTGTGACTTACAAACTCGACTAAAGCCATTAATGTAAAGATTTAACCAAAGTACAAATCGTACCGTTATGCTGCCGAATTTATTTCTTGACCATTGTTCACATGAAATCATATTCAATTTAATTATTACTTCTTCTCATCATCATCATGAACATGACATTACACATGGTTATTATTGAAACTCTCATTGGCCATTACTAATGACTGTGGGTATCTACATTTAAAAATTTACATGAGTTGCTGACAGGGCACGGCGTGTGTCCAAGGGCTCCAATCTAGCCCCAATGACGGCGAGTCATAGATATACTGTTAACCATGGGGTATAATGATTACTGGCGTGCATCTGCGCTGGGAGTACTTTCTTGCTTGCTTGTTGAATGATAGATACAATACCACATACACGTGTCCTAGTGTACATTCTTGATGGATCTTTTCTCGGTGTACATTAGCGTCTACGTGCCTGATTAGTGTTACTTGATCGTGCTCGTACATTCTTGCTTGCTTGCTTGCGTGATATGGCCATCCTGCATTAATGCAATAGTAATATCTTGCGTTCTTGACATCAAGTGAAATCTTGCGTGCTTGTACAAAGTGATCTATTACTAGTTCTATCTTGTCATCTTGTACTCAAATCTTGTTCTATCTTGTTCACTCTATCTAGCCTGTTTTATATATCATGTTTTAGCGAGTTTTATTCGTACCTACATATCATTCATCGTACTTGCCTAGTTCTAAAATGTTAATCACTTATATCATTGCCCGCACATTGAGATATAAATCCTACTGGGCTAGTTTGCTCATCCCCTACTTTTACCCAATCTAGGTGACTATGAAGTTCAAGAGGAAGATCAAGTCGAGGATGGGAATGCGTCCGAGTGAAGAGCGTTCCAATTATGAGTCTACCTATAGTTAGTTTATTTTGAGTGTTAGATTCTTGTAGTAGGAAGTGAGGTATCATGTACTTTTCCCTTTTATTGAGTCTTAGTCCTGTACTAGTGCCATTCGAATACAAAGAGTTGAGATTTGAATACAATTTATATTGAGTTCAGCATATGGGCCCTATTATGATGTTGTGTTGATACACATGTAGTGCGTGCTAGCTAGAGGCTTATTTGCCGACTGTCCACGTCTCGAAATGTCGACTCGAATTATTCAAAATATTATCCACTGCGTAATTCTCGGGACGTGACAGTTAAGTGGTATCAGAGCCTAGGAATACCAAATAGGATATATGTCTCAGGAATAAGAGATACCTATGGAACCTAGGTCATGGAAATTAAATATAGTACCTGGTGAGAATGGGTAGAGACTGGGAAGATGATAGAATGAACGAAACTCCTACCCATTGACTCTTATAATGTATCTAGAGACATTAATTGGTTTCCATCCTTTTCTCAGGAACCCTCATAACTCTTACACTCAACTGTAATGGCTCGTAATCAGTGGCAAGCTATGCAAGAAACTGTGGCTGGATTAACCCAGGCATTACAAAATGTAGTTCAGGCTGGAAATCGGGCTGCAGCTGCAAGGAATGGAGCCGGTGATCTGCATGAGAATTTAGGACTTTAAACCCTCCTCGTTTCTCTGGATCCCCTGACCCGGACGAGGCAGAGAACTGGCAGGAGGAGATAGAAAGGATCTTCCAAGTCATGCAAAGCACGAACAAGGAGAAGGTGGTACTGGCCAAACTTTTCAATTCACTAAAGATGCTCGAGCATGGTGGAAGGCCACCTCGGCCCACCTGCCAAACGTAGCTGAACTGGAGTGGGCCGGATTCCTGGAGATATTCCGGGGAAAGTATTTCTCTGAGAGAGTCAAGGAGAAGAAGGCAGAGGAGTTTGCCACACTAAAACAGAAAGGAATGTCTGTAGCTGAGTATGAGGCTCAGTTCGCGCGTCTTGCTGTGTATGCCTCACACTTGGTGGGAACTGAAAGACTTAAGGCAAATCAGTTCATGGATGGGCTCAGGCCCATGTTCATTGAAAGGCTTGGACCACACAACATTCAAACTTACACTGAGATGGTCCAAAGAGCTCAACTGGTAGAAGACACTATGGCTTAGGTGGAAGGCATGAGGGGGAAGGACATCTCAAAGCCGACCTTCATAAAAAGGGGAGCAGTCGATACAACTGGAACTTTCCCCAATAACAACAACATAATAACTACAACAACAAAAGGCCAACCACTGGGAAGGACTATGGCATGGAGAAAAAGATCAAGGTAGAAGAAACAAAGACGGTGGAATATTGTAACTTTTGCAACAAGCCTGGACATAGAGCAGAAGAGTGTTGGAAGACGGCAGGAGCTTGCCTGCGATGTGGAAATCGCGACCACCGCCTTCCCAACTGTCCCATGCTAAAAGACCAAGCTGGAAGGAACCAAGGAGTGGTAAAGTATCAAGGACGCGTGAAAGCAGTAACACAAGCGGAGCTCCAGGAAGGAGGTATGATTGTTAAACCCCTAGACTGATCTTATGATGTTATCTTATTGGTACATTTCTAAGTGGGGGAGATCATTAAGGATAAATTGAAAATGAATAATCTAGTAGCGATACCATAGTTCATCTGGAGGATTAAGATCGAATTATAACACCATGGAAGGGAAAACAGGAGTGGAAGGAACCGAATGAATAGTGCTAGTGGCTATAGGTGTAGATGTTGGATTGGCATCCATAATGTAGAAACAAGTTGGAGGAATTAAATCTGAAACCAGCGATCAAGAATCATAATTATCAAAAGCCAATTAATGGTCAATGAATTTGGGGACCAAATTCTCTTAAGTGGGGGAGGGTGTAGCACCCCGAAAATTTTAAATACATAAAATTTGAATAAATGGAAATAAATAATTTCCATAATATCAGAAGTATTTAAAACATACGTATCATTATCGTATGTGCTAAAACACATCAGAAAATTCTGTAAAAATTATAAATAAACCCTAAATATTATTACTAAATGTTTCACAATGTGCCAAGAAAAATCAGATTATCCAAGTTTAAAGTGTTTCGCGACTTATTATCGTAATTCATGAATAAGTCGTAAAATCATTATCACACGTACGTGGATGAGTTAGAAAATTAAATAAAAATCATATACGGACTTCAAATAATATCCTCTAATGACCCATCAAGAAATTTGGGTCGATAAAAATCATTTGGACTAGGTTTAAGAGTTATTGTGACTGATTATCCAAATTAGGAAACAAGTCGGAAAACCGTTAACACGATAATACGATGCAACCATAAATTAAATAAAAGTGTTGGGGAGACTTCCAACATTATATATTGATCACCCATTATCATAATTGGGCCAATGGACCACATAAGACCCAAAATCAAATAAAGCTAGAAACTACATAGAAATTCGTAACCATAAATAAGCTGAAAATAAAAAGAGGCAATTAGAGTTGAATTGGGATGCAATCATGCATTCATGGCAACCCAAATTCATGCCTAACTATGAGGGGAGGTTTCCTAATGCCTCACACACTCAAAGGGAGGAAGAAATCATCAAAAATAGGAAACCAACATGCCAATCCCGCAACCCTTCTTTCCTAGTTACAATAGGACTTCTAAACACCATGGTTGCTTAAATTCTCTTCACCCAAACCCTAGGAACGAATTTAGAACATGTTGGGGTCGTGTGGAGGAGCTCTTGGTGGCTGAGGAGCTGTGGAACGACCACAAGAAGCTCATCTTCTTCCCCTTCTCGTCTGTTGCGACCTGCACAAACCACCCTCTTGAAGTCGACCAATGGTGAGTCAAACCTAAACCAAACCTTGCAAGGCTTATACCCCTGGAAAGAGGGTCAAGTCTACGTTCTAACCCAAGTGGAATGCCCAAATTCCATGCAGTATACACGGAGTAGTAAGCGTTTTCCTCCAAGTGATCTGAACACGGGTTTTCTGGAAAATGGGACTTCTTCAACCCATAAGGTAGGTTTTCTCGGACCAAACCGTAACATATCCTATACCAATGTGTAGAGAAGCAAGTTAACTTTCATTTCCCACATGTTTCATTGAATTTCATTTAGTAGATTTTGAATTATAAGCGTTTTGCCAAAGTTGCGCACTGTTAGGGCTTCTCCCATTCTTAATATGTTGCATGTAATTCAAGACCAAATTAGAGTAAACTCATAACATGAACGATATTCTACTAGATGTCCTCGTCAGGTTTCATGTTGAACGTTTTGTCTAAATCTCATTAGTTAGAGAGTTATAAGCATGGTAAGAAAGTTGTTGCATGAAACTACATTTTCAGGTTGCACTTGTCTTCTACATTCGAGTTTGACTTGATTAAAGCCTATCACAACCCACATTATTTTCTAAATTCCGATTTACTGGAAGTACCCTTGCATGTCTAGGATGGTTTAAGACTGATTTCGTTATTTTTCATACACTGTACAATTTATTCTCTATTTCAAAAGCACCTTGTGTCAATACATGGCAGTTCTGGACCGCAATCCAAGAACTTGTCCTTGCTCTGGCAAGTTCTGGCGCAGATCCTGTGAACGCGATGGCTCGATGTGTCGCCTTCCGAGGTCTCGTCGCGACAGCCCGACATGTCGCGACCTGATTGCGACAAGACCCTTGTCGCGATCATGCTGCCTGAATCTGACCGCCCAGTCGCGATCTTCACAACACCCTGTCGCCTTCTAGCCATCCCTTCACGGCCCTTGTCCTGTCGCAATCTGACAGCCCTGTCGCCTTCCTTGTAGGCACCTGTCGCGATCTCAGTATTTTTACATAAAACTCCCTGTTTTCTTGCCAATCTTACCACATGCACCCGAGGTCTGTTTAATATGATACCTAGTGTGTAATTCACATGTTTTTGAGTCTGATCATTGCTTGGTGGTTGTTATACTGGCTTAAAAGTGATTAATCCATTTAAAAGCTTTAATTACATGAATGCTATTCTAAGTGCTCCTTAAATGTTATGATCCATTCATGCTTCTTATGATTTAATCGTCCTACTGTTCTACCATGTCTAAATAATAATGGTTATTATAAAATCTTGCAAACCATGATTAGTAAAGTGCATAGTTATTCCATGTTTTATGGTAAAGTGTTTTCCGCGAGTTTGAGACCGATGGTTTGTGAATTGAGACACGCGTACCGCACTACACACTTGCACTGTTAGGCAGCCTTTTCTTGGGAAATTGGAAACTCTCTACCGGTCATTCCGAATCGGTAGACTAGCGACCTTTTCACCAAGGCCGCCGTAAATCTCCTCTGACCATGGATTCCCACATGGCCGACGAGTTGGTTGTACCATTGAAGTCCCCTGGAGATAGCGTGCACTTCCTTTCTCTTCTTTGATCTCGTGAGTGTGACTTACAAACTCGACTAAAGCCATTAATGTAAAGATTTAACCAAAGTACAAATTGTACCGTTATGCTGCCGAATTTATTTCTTGACCATTGTTCACATGAAATCATGTTCAATTTAATTATTACTTCTCTCATCATCATCATGAACATGACATTACACATGCTTATTTATTGAAACTCTCATTGGCCATTACTAATGACTATGGGTATCTACATTTAAAAATTTACATGAGATGCTGACAAGGCACGGCGTGTGTCCAAGGCTCCAATCTAGCCCCAATGACGGCGAGTCATAGATATATGGTTAACCATGGGGTATAATGATTACTGGCATTGCATCTGCGCTGGGAGTACTTTCTTGCTTGCTTGTTGAATGATAGATACAATACCGCATACACGTGTCCTAGTGTACATTCTTGATGGATCTTTTCTCGGTGTACATTAGCGTCTACGTGCCTGATTAGTGTTACTTGATTGTGCTCGTACTTCTTGCTTGCTTGCTTGCGTGATATGGCCATCCTGCATTAATGCAATTAGTGATATCTTGCGTTCTTGACATCAAGTGAAATCTTGCGTGCTTGTACAAAGTGATCTATTAGTAGTTCTATCTTGTCATCTTGTACTCAAAATCCTGTTCTATCTTGTTCACTCTATCTAGCCCGTTTTATATATCATGTTTTAGCGAGTTTTATTCGTACCTGCATATCATTCATCGTACTTGCCTAGTTCTAAAATGTTAATCACTTATATCATTGCCCGCACATTGAGATATAAATCCTACTGGCCTAGTTTGCTCATCCCCTACTTTTACCCAATCTAGGTGACTATGAAGTTCAAGAGGAAGATCAAGTCGAGGATGGGAATACGTCCGAGTGAAGAGCGTTCCAATTATGAGTCTACCTATAGTTAGTTTA
The DNA here is from genome assembly GCA_014218235.1 of Colocasia esculenta. Taxonomy (NCBI): domain Eukaryota; kingdom Viridiplantae; phylum Streptophyta; class Magnoliopsida; order Alismatales; family Araceae; genus Colocasia; species Colocasia esculenta. The sequence continues at coordinate 156,907,513 of CM024757.1, forward strand.
TTTTGAGTGTTAGATTTTTGTAGTAGGAAGTGAGGTATCATGTACTTTTCCCTTTTATTGAGTCTTAGTCCTGTACTAGTTCCATTCGAATACAAAGAGTTGAGATTTGAATACAATTTATATTGAGTTCAACATATGGGCCCTATTATGATGTTGTGTTGATACACATGTAGTGCGTGCTAGCTAGAGGCTTATTTGCCGACTGTCCACGTCTCGAATGTCCACTCGAATTATTCGAAATATTATCCGCTACGTAATTCTCGGGACGTGACACGATTAGTTAAGCCGTGCTTAAGAGATGATCCAGTCTTATAGGGATAAATGGAAGATTATTTAAGGAAAGTCTTGTATAGGTTTAGGGATGTTGGGTTCGATTACTTCCTATAGCATACCCTTCAGAGATTGGGTCTGTTGTGGAGGGACTTTATGGTCTTTTGCTATGGACTTGCATTATTTGGGCATGCGTATGACCGGGCTCATGAACGTCCCGCGGGGACTTTGCCACTCTTTGCCATTCCCCTATCGAGTTATGGATTTCCTTTTTCTTTCTTTCGTTTCGTTGCTTCTTTGCCCTTGTTACTTTGACCGTCCCTATTTGAGACTTGATCTCGTCGGAATATGCTTTAGGTTGACGACATTACCCTTACAATCCTTTGCCCCTACATTTCGACCGATTAGAAGAGAATGACCGACGCATCGCTAGAGTAGGACCCACACAGTCGCGGCCTCTACCAAGTGCAGCTACCTGGGCTTGTGTGTGTGTGTGTTAATCCTAACTTAGAGCGACCCTTGACGATTAGGGAGGGACTTTTGACTCTCAACACAGGGTTATTCACCGATCTAGGTGTGGCCTCACACCTATAGGCCTAAGGATAGAATCATTTGAGGTACAACCCATTCCATGGATGCGACAATTCGACGTCCTAAGCATTGATTAAGCGATAAGAATTTCTGGGGTACACTTCCCTCACAACGTACGGACCCTCCCAATTAGGTTGCAGTTTGGACCTAGGACCTCCGGGTTTGATAAAAATGCGTTTCAAGACCATATCACCCTCTTGGAATTTTCGCTCAATTACCTTCTTTTCGAAAGACCTTGAGATTCGCCTTTGATAAGAGAGCACATGGTTGGCTGCCATAAGTCGCCTTTCATCTAATAGCTCCAATTGGACTAGCAACGCCTCTCGACGCTCGTCAAGATTAAGTTCCTTATCTAGTTGGACTCTTAGTGAAGGGATCATAATCTCGTATGGAACTACCGCCTCCATCCCATAAGTGAGGGCGTACGGGGTTTGTCCCGTGGGAGTGCGGACGGAGGTACGATAGGCCCATAGAGCCTCTACTAGCTTCTCTGGCCAATCGGCGAACTTGCGCGGCTCACAAGTTTTCTTCAAGATTTTAAGAAGGGTTTTGTTTGTCGCCTCAGCTTGGCCATTGCCTTATGGGTAGTATGGAGATGAATGATGCAGAGTGATGTTATATTTCTTACAGAGGTCCTGAGGTTCTTGCGAGATGAACTGCGGTCCGTTGCCCGTGACGATGCTGCTTGGTACTCCGAACTGCGAGATGATATTTCTCATGATGAAGCGGCACACTGTGGATGCTTTGATTTCTACGAAAGCTTCGGCTTCTGCCCACTTGGTGTAATACTCAGTCACTATTAGAATGAAAGACTTCTGCTTGGTTTGAGCATTACGATCACCAAGAGAGCCAACAATATCGAAAGCCCACATGGAGAATGGCCAAGGTGTGGAGAGTGGATGAAGTGAGGAGGAAGGAGCATGGATTTTATTGGCATGGAGTTGACACTTAACACACCTACGGACGTAGATGGTATAGTCTTCTTCTAAGGTTGGCCAGTAATAGCCCTGCCTAATGATCTTCTTTGCAAGCATTTGACTATTGACGTGCCCTCCGCACTCACTAGCGTGGGATCCTTCCACCACTCTCCAAGCCTCATCGTCACTTAGACATCTTAAGAGAACTCCATTGAGAGCCCGCCTATACAAGACTTCCCCAACGACTGTGTACCTTAAGGTGGCTCTTCTTACGGCCTTGCGATCTTCTGCATTGCCCCTTCAGGATAGGTACCATCCTTGCAGTACTGCTCGATCTCAAAATACCGAGGCAGCTCCTCTTCATCTAAAATTTCCTCAAGCTCAGTTAGCATGACTTGCTGCGCTCCTCTCTTCCCAGCCCTCTCTTCTATGGTTGTCCTAAGGTTGTTGAACCAAGGATCCTGAATGGATGGAACATCAAGCCGTTAGACGACAATTGTCTCAGTCCGACGACTCAGAGGGAAGGATAGAGATGAGGCTAGTGACGCCAGAGCGTCGGCTAGGATATTCTATGAGCGAGGAGTATGGATGTAGATAAGCTTGCGGAACTGCCTTGCCAACAATGTGACCAGGTCTTGATATGGCTTGAGCTTTGGGTCACGAGTGCGGTAAGTTGAGAGCACTTGCCGCAGAACAAGCTGAGAGTCTCCTATGATTCTGAGGTGGGATGCCCCTAGGATGCAAGCGTGCTTGAGGCCAGCGAGGAGAGCTTCGTACTCAGACATGTTGTTGGTAGCGGGGAAGGTGAGTTGATAAGCGATGGGGATGGTAATATCTTCCGGGGTAAGCAACACGGCTCTGATGCCTCGTCCCTAAGAATTGAGTGCGCCATCGAAATGAAGGGACCAGAAGGGGTCTTTGATGATAACTAAGAGTTCCTCGTCGAGGAATTCCTCCCGAACGGAGTCACTGTGAGGGAGTGGAAGATGGGCCAGATGCTCGGTGATGGCATACCCTTTGACGGCTTTTTGGACCACAAAGGAGATGTCGAACTGTGAGAGGAAGCTCTGCCAGCGTGCAAGCCGATCAGAGAGGATGGGCTTTTCTAAGAGATAGCGGAGTGGATCCATCCTTGAGATCAGCTTGACCTCGTGAGCAAGGAAATAGTGCTTGAGCTTTTGGACTACCCATACGAGCGCGGCACAAGTCTTGTCCGTAGTGGTGTACTTGGATTCGGTGATGTTGAAGAGCCTAGAGAGATAGTACGCTGCCCTTTCTTTGCCAGATTTATCATGTTGTGCAAGGACAACACCTAAGGAGTCCTCAATGACCGAGAGGTAAAGGATAAGCGGTTTCCCAGGTACAAGAGGCTGAAGAACTGAGGGATTCATGAGATAACTCTTCAACTCATCGAAGGCTGCTCGACATTTATCATTCCATTCGAATTTTGCCCCTCCTTTCAAGAGATCATAGAACGGGCAGCATCTTTGCGAATGCTGGGATATGAATCTTCTGATGAACTGCAAACGCCCTATTAACCCTCTTAATTGTGAGATGTTATTTGGAGGTGGCATTTCTGCTATAGCCTCAGCCTTGTTAGGATCGATCTCAATGCCCTGCATGCTAACTATAAAACCTAGCAGCTTTCCTGATGACACCCCGAACACGGATTTCTTCGGATTCATTTTCAATTGGTACTCCCTCGACCTTTGTAATACTTTGGCAAGGATTTCGGGATGCTCTCTCCTGGTTCTCGACTTCACCAATATGTCATCCACGTATACTTCTACATAGACATGTATCATGTCATGGAAGATGGCCATCATCGCCCTCTGGTAAGTAGCGCCGGCATTCTTTAGCCCAAACGACATGACTACATAACAGTATGTTCCCCAGGGCGTGGTGAAAAATGTTTTCTCTTGATCTTCAGGAGCTAGATGGATTTGGTTATATCCTGAATATCCATCCATGAATGAGAGGGGTCTCGTACCCAGCAGTGTTATCAATCAGCACATCAATATGAGGAATCGGGAGGTCGTCCTTCGGACATGCCTTGTTCAAGTTCCTAAAGTCGATGCATATTCTGACTTTGCCATCCTTTTTCATGACAGGGACGATGTTTGCCACCCAGTTCGGATATAGCACTACCTTGATGAATCTAGCCTCATGGAGTTTATCCACTTCATCCTTCATCTTCAAGGCCACGAGTGGGTGGAATCTTCTGAGTCTTTGTTTTAGGCCTTGCCCCTTCTTTCAATACCAGTCAGTGCTCCACTAGTAAGGGGTCTAGACCGGGCATGTCCTCGTATGACCAGGGGATGTATCTTTGTACTTCCTTAAGATTTGCACCAGCTCTTCTTCTTCATCAGGAGGGAGGTTTGCTGAAATCATCACAATCTTGGGGTCTTCCTCAGTTCCGATGTTGACTTCCTTAGTAGGTTCATCCACTGTCGTGGTGGGCTTGTCGAATCTCCTTACGCCACTGGCGTACTTGTCGGCAGCATCATCTACTTCACTATCCTCTTCATCGATTGGGTCCTCGTCATTCATGATTTTGTAGACTCCGAACCCGTCGTCTATGGGGTGTACCCCATCTTGCACAAGTTCTTCTTCTAACACCAGCGCTTCTTTTGTGAACTCCTCTATCAGCAGTAATGCTTGACATCGCCGAGCTAGCTATTGAAGGTATCATTGGGGAACGACCTTGCCCTGTTGCTTCCTAGGGCGACGCTTGGACTTGATGGGCGCTGGGTTGACCTGACTCTCTGTCCTAGGCCTATCTAAGCTAAGACTAGACTCTTCTACCCTAGACTCTTCTAGACTCGACGACTCTATAGGACTGGTGGAGGACACGGTGTCCTCAAAGAGGATGGCCCCTAGTGAAGGAGCAGGAGGGGAAGCCCTAGTCGCGGGGTGCCCCTGATCAGAAGGGTGAAGAAAGTATGTCGGCTCCTCAACCTCAATGTGCATTTGAAAGTTGGCGTTTTTTTTTTTTTTTTTTTTTTTTTTCGGATCAGTGGAGAGCATGCAGCAAGAGAGGGTGACCTCGTGGTCACTTGGATCGGTCTGCAGGGCAGAGAGGACTGTAGGTGGGAGCTCGGGTGTGAGGAGGCTGTGTGCAGCCATCAAAAGCTGGGGAGTCAGCTGAATGAGTAGGGGAGGAGAGGAAGGAACAAGCCCGAGAAGCAGGGAATCCAAGAGGGACGGGTGGATGCTAGGCAGGTGCCCCTCCAGAGTTCATCTACGGTCTTCCCCTCTTCGTAGGGGATATCCGGCTCACCTATGTCTGTGGTGTCGCTCATGAGCTGTCTTTGGATGTGATGGCTGTGGGTGGATCTAATAGGTCTGCCGCAGCTGGCGGCCACGTCCTTTCTTCTTCCCAGAACAGGCGGCTGAAGGCAATGGTGATGTCTTCTATGTCAAACCATTGGTACCATTTAGCCTCTGGGTCCCCTATCTTTCTCCTCCTGGTTGGACGGAGTGCTTCTAATGCTCTATAGGTTAGCAGAGGGGCCATGTGCCGAGAGAAGTTTCGGCCATGCACCTCGTACTGTGACAGCTCCGCCTCAACTACCACGGTGTTGTACCCAGGTTGGGTAGGCCCCCTAATGAAATGACACCAGAGTGTCCACGTGAGTGGTTCACAGTCGGCCTTGAGAGTGGATGTGCTGGATGACCATGGTTTGGACTTCTCCCTGTAACCCAAGCTGCATCGGCTTTTCATGACAATATCCGGGATAGGCTTGACTATGCCTTGCAGTTCTGCCCCTAGAACCTTGCCTTCCTCGTACCCAAGCTTGATCATGATCTGTCATCCTTTGGTATTCAGCGGCTCCTTTCTCTTGACTGTGTTGACCTGCGCTAGATTGACCTCTCGCTGTGACTGGAATGAGTAGCTCCAGGAGTAGTTGATGTCTAGCACTGAGATGATGGGCTTGTTGACGGGCCAGACAGTCGGGAGGAGGGTATCATTAATGGCATCAACAGTGTAAGCAGTGGCTATGCTCTTAACTTTGATGATCCGTCCCTGGAAGGGGAATTTGAGGCACTGATGCGCGGTGGATGGTACAGCTCCTAGTGCTTCTAACCATGGGCGCCCCAAGATAGCTTTGTATACGGGGTCGATGTCAAGCACATAAAGGTCAACAGCGACAGCGAGTGGCCCTAGTTCAACTTACATAGTCACCTTGCCGTGGCAGGATCTTTTGGAGTTGTCGAAGGCGGCTATGGTGGTTGGCGTCAGTCTCAGTATCCCTTCTGACACATCACAGGCTCTGAGGGTGCTTAGTGGCAGACATTAATGGATGCTCCTGCGTCAACCAATGCTGCCCCTACTGCTATGTGGTTGATGACGAGAGTCACAGAGTGGGAGCCTCCTAGCTTCTGGGGGTGCTAACTCATTCTCAGCAAAGGTAATTGCCGGCCCACTGGTCACCATGGCTAGTGCACTTGGCAATTTTTCGGCCAGCATATCCTCATTTACTACCACTTTCTGCAAGAAATTCCTCAAGGCCTCCTGGTGCTCCTTGGATTTCTTTATCAGCTCCAGTATGGAGATCTTGGCTGGCACATGATCCAGGTGCTTGAGGATATCGTAGTGGGTTCCCAGTAACACTCCATTAACCCCTCATCTTGTGTCTGCTGCTGAGCTTGTTGTTGCTGAGGCGGTTGCAGGACCTGTTGGGGGTTGCTCTGGTTGGAGGAGGTGGTGGAGATAGGTGGGTATGGATGGCGAAAGACTCGCCCACTCCGCAAAGTGGTTGGATGGGTGGCTGGTTGTCTGGTGGAGGATAGTGTAGCAGCGGAAGGTAGGTCTAGCCCAGGTGGTGTAGGATGATGGGGAGGGAGCAGATATGATGGGTGGTAGTGGTACGGAGACAGGTGGAGCGAAGGGTAAGATAATGGGTGGACTAGCGACTGGCGCGGATGTTGAACCGACGGGCAGAACGACGGCGTTGGCCATGTAAACTACAAGAGGGATTGACTGGGGACCGTGTAGGCTGGTTGTATTGTTTGGGATTGAAGGGATTGGTGGTTAATGGCGTTAATGGCCATCATCTGCTGAACATCTAGTTCGTCATCATAAGTCCAGTTTGCTTGAGGAGGAGGGTGGTGGACAATGGGATTCACCTGGGCTGGTGGCTGCAGTGGGTTTGGAGCTGGTGGATGGTTTGGTAAGGAGTTGTGAACGATACCGAGGTCCTACAACGGCTGTTGTTATTGTTGCTGTTGTTGTTGGTGAGGGGTTGGTTGGCGCTGTTACCTCTGCTGCTGTTGCTATCTCTGTCTCTCTTTGATTTCTTCGATCACCTGTCGGAGGGCTGTCCAGTCTATTCTATTCTGCTCATGCAAGTCATACACCAAGTCCTTGAATGTGAAGCATTGTTTGATGGAATGACTGGGCTGCCGATGGAAGACACAGTACCGAGTTTGGTCCACACTAGGGTTCAGTGGTCTCTCAGGAGGGAGTCTAATGGCTTCTGTGAAGAGCAAGGCCAAGAATAGTCGGAGAGTGTCTCCGGAGTAGCGGGTAGTGAGTTCTTATTGGACCTAAAGGACGCCTCTGCTGAGAGCCATCAGGAGGTGGCACCTGGTTGTATTGGCGTGGTTGTTGCCTTTGTGGAGGATTAGTGGGGTTCTGACCCTGGGCAGCGTGTGGTTGGCGGTTTTGGTTCAGGCCGGCAGGGTTCAACGTGCTCACTTGCTCGTTCACTTGGACTCCTTCAGTGACTGGCCCTGAGGCTTTCTCTGGAATCGGAACTTCTGGGGTTCGAACATAGAATGGATGGGAGAATCTTTGAGCTGAGTCTGGATAAATCGGGCCGCTGTAGAGTTGATGCATGGTGGTGATTCATTCATCGCCAGGATGTTTTTAAAGGCAGGGGTTGCATTGGCAATGATGATTTTCACCTTCTCCCCCTCTGGAAGGTACCCCGAACTCGCGTGCCATTTGTCTCCACCTATCGGCATATGCAGCGAAGTCCTCATCTGACTTCATCTTTTCAACCATGAGATCTGTGAGAGAGTATTCAGGCCCAACCCTATATGGAACTATTCGAGGAATTTGGCCTTCACAATAGAGAAGTCCTCTGCATCCTCAGGTAACAGGATAGAACCAGTCTAAGGCATGCCCATCCAGCGACCGGCGGAACAGATAGGCCATCAGGCGGCAATCATGCTGGTAGGGAGCGGACTCATAGATGAAGTCTTTGATATGGATGTAGGGATTGTCTGAGCCGTTTGTATTTGCGGTACTTCAGAAGCTCGGATGGAGAAGGGACCATAGGCCATTGAAATTAGGTATGTGCACGTCGTGGTGCTGCCTAGGTTGACTTGCTTTCGGAGCTCTTGGAGCTCCTTCTTGGTGGACGCCCACTCGGACATCATGTCGAGGGCGGCGGATGGCTGAGCGTACATGGAAGAGGCGCGAGAGGTTGGCCTGGTGATAATTGCGATGTTATTGATAATAACATGTTATTTTACTGTCTTATGGTTCTTAATTTTACACAATTCATTGTCACTTTATTACAAAAATGATAATTGATTAAATCTTTGTTGTGTTGTGTTTACAGGATTAATGGGCCAAGAAATAAATGTCAAATGGGCCAATGAATTCAATTGGATCAAGAGAGAAAATGAGACTTATTTTTAAATATCCCCCCTCTCTCTCTTTCTTTAAAAAAAAAAAAAAACTCTTTCTCATTTTTAAAACTCACTCTCCTATTTTTCAAAAATCTATTTCCTTTAATCTCTTCTCCTTCCTCTCTTTCCTCTACTACTTTATAAACTCTCTCTCTCTCTCCTCTGCTATTATTCTTTTCTCCCACTTTTTCTCCCTCTCTTTGCTCCGCACACACCCTCCCTCTTTCTCTTTCCCCGTCTTCTTCCTCTCATCTTCTTCCTCTCCTCCCGGTCTCTCTATTTCTCTGTTACGCAGTAGCAGCACAGGCGCCTGCCGCCGCCTATACCACCGGACGCGCCCGTGCGCGCCCACGCGCCCGCGCGTGCGTCGCCCTGCCGCGCGGCCACCTGCCTCGCCTGCCCGCACTCTGCCGCGCCCGTGTGCCCCGCCTGCCCGCGCCCTGCCGCGCCCGTGCGCCCCGCCTAGCCGGTCCCGCCGCTGCTGCGTGCCACGCCCCTGCGCCCTCCTCTCTACATGCATGCATGCACGTAGAGGAGGCCGCGGCGCCTCTCTCTCTCCTCTCTCCTTTCTCTTTCCTCTCACCTCTCTCTTCTCTCTCTTCTCTTTCGCCTCTCTCTCGCCTCTCGCTTCTCTCTCCTCTCTCTCTCCTCTCTCTTCTCTCTCCACTCTCTCTTCTTCTCTCCCCTCTCTATCGCTCTCTCTCCTCTCTGTTTCGTCTCTCTCTTCTCTCTCTCTCTTTCTCTTCTCTCTCTTGTTCTCCTCTTTTATTCTCTCTCATCTCTCTCGATTTTCTATTCTCCTAAATTGTGTTGTTAGTTTAATTTCATTTTTTAGCACTTTTGTTAACTCTTTTACTTGTTAGTGGAATTTAAATTTAAGCTTTGTTAATTTAGTTTCCTTCTATCTCTATTTCTCTCTTCTAACTACTCTTCTTAGATTAGAATTATTGGTTGATCAAATTAGTCTTAGGATTTAATTCTAAATTCTCAACACACTTTTCTAATCAAAGAAACTCAAGGTTTTCAAAGTTAATAATCTTTTTCCCCGTGGATTCGACTCGGTCTCACCACTTAACTATTGTCAAAATAACTAGTATAGGCCGATACTATTTGAGATTGTTAGTCACGTGTTTAACGACGCATTCGTGGACTATCAATTTTTGGCGCCGTTGCCGGGGAATTAGATTTTCAGTTTTGATAATCTTAGTTTTTTGTTGTATATATTCAGGCTAACATTTTCTTTCTTTTTGTAGGTATCAAATAAAGAGTGAAAAATCCTGAAAATTGCAAAATTGAAGAATCTGTCAGAAATCTGTCACTAAAAGGGAGATCTGTAAGTAAAAGGGGCTATTTTGGAAAGAAATACGAAAATTGCACACAAAAAAATCAGAAAAAATGGTAAGTGAGGTGAGTTTCCTTCTCTCTCTCACTCTTTCTATTTGTTTTACTTTCCAAAAGAACGAGGGATTGCGTTGGAGGTAAGTACCATTAAAACCCTCTTGATTGAGTTTCCTTTTCTTAGTTGCCATGTTTAGACAATTAATAAAAAAAATCAAAAAAATCAATCACTTGAATCCAATAAAAGATGTCATGTCAAGATTAGAAACTTTCTATCTTTAGGACATGCATCATTTAGATTTCCATCTTTAGGTAATTTTCCTTTTGAAAGTTTCCTTTCTTGTCGAAGATTGCGGGAGCAAGGTGAGAATCTCAACTTTCTTAAAATCATGATCATGCATTGCCATGTTGCATAGAACCCCTTGCTTGTTTTTGGTGTGCACATCATTTCTAAAATTTTAAAGGCATTTCCTTAACAAGATAAGGTGGGGATTTGATCACCCTTCCTTAGCCCACAAACCACAACTTCCTGCATCTTTTGCATTCCCAAGCCCAATAAAGAAAGTAGAAACTTGACCTAGGGTTCGCTTGAGACTTAGGCCCACTTGGGCTCCACTATCAAGTTGGAAACTGGTGTCTAAGGCTAGAGGTTCATAGGCAAACGCCTAAGTGGACAAGTGGTTACTTAATAGGTCCCTGCGAGAGCAGGGGAACCTCCCACTTTCCCACCTCTTACCTGGCCAGTTAACGGGCTTGAGAGTGGATTTGAGCTAGGCCTCAGTTGATTAGTGAGAAATCAAATGTTTATGTCCTAGGGAACCTTAGGTGTCATAGGATTAATTGTTTGCTAACTTATTTGAAAATAAAAAAAATCAAAATTTCAAAACAAAAAATAATAAAAATAAAAATAAAAAAGAGGATTTATGTGGGTTGACAATCATGGTTATGAAATGGGCACATCATTTGGACAAATTGGATCAGCCCATTATGGTATGCACTCTCAACCTCACCCACTTTATCCATCAACCTCCACTTACCAGTCCAATGGCTCCAAATGGACTCAAGCCCATCTGATTCATGGTCACCCAATTAAAGATCACATGTATGATTCAGGGTGGAAGGACTATGTTGACCCACGTTACATCTCATCACCTCCCTCAACCCAAGAACAGACCCAAACCTTTCAAGTGTTATCCACACCCACTCCTTACTCAAAAGTTGACCAAGGTGTCTCCCCAGAAAACTTGAGTTTACTCTATCAAGATCCTCAAGGAGAAATTCAAGGACCCCTTCTAGGTGCCAAAATCATATCTTGGTTTGATCAAAAAATTGGTGGCATTGATCTGCCAGTGTGCTTAGCAAATGCTCCTAAAGCACACCCTTCCAACAACTTGGAAAAGTAATGCCATATTTGACACTTAGAGATCACCTATTCTGGCCCAATCCCAAAGTCCACTTATCCACAACTTCAGCATTTGGCCCAATGCCAAATTGATATTCATGACAAAGCCTCATGAGGACATGTATATCCACAGTCCACTTATACTTCTCCCTCACATCAGGCCTCTTTGATGATCAATTTGGGCAACTTATGCAAAATTCCATGATAACCAACAAGTCTTTTGAGCAAACATTCGCCCATAAACAACAAGAATTAGAGCAATCATTTGTCAAAACTGACCTCTTGATTACTCAACTGATGGAAATCAGAAGGAGGCAAGATAGTCAGTCATCATGCCAACCCATTGACAAATATGACATCATATCTTGATTGTGACCAACATTTGACTCTCAAATTCTATTCGAAACTTCTCAGTCCAATATAATTGTGGACACGCCCACTTGGAAAATGAGATAAATTAATGAGTCAAATCAAGAGAGATGGGTGCCACTGAAATCAATCCATTGTCTTTGCCCAACTTAAACTGACCATCAGAAGACTCCATCCATAATGTCATATTTTGAGGAAAGCTCTAATGAGTTAGTTGAACTCAAGTTGGGGGGAGAGGAAAAAAGTGTTATTCAATGTTGGCCCGAGTTTGATGTGACATTGTTTCAAGTGGGCGACAAAGAAGAGGTGATTGTGGAGAAAGAGCTGGTGTAATCATCAATCATTCTTCTTGGGTAAGAGATGAATTAGCAATTCTGTCTAAATTCCACATTGACTGGGTCTCTCTTGATGTTGAGAAAGATAAGAATTCCTACCTCTCCTTGACTTGACAAATCCAATTTTCCATGGACATGCTACCACTAGCTGATTGGTCAACTGCACTTGAACCTTTTAAGCATCCTTGTGTTGAAAGTCATATCCATTTCATTCATGATCATGCTACTAATTTTGACTCAAGTCAGCCTGTGGAGTTCAAGCAATCCTCTGAGCATCCAACTCAATCTGACCTCAATATCATGAAGAAGATCTGAAAATGGAAGTTTTGGGTGAAAAGGGTGAAAACAATAAAGTCCGCATTGATGTGTTTCAACACATATAAAGATTTTAAGTGTCTATGAATATTCATTAATTAAGATATGATCTTGAGTGCCTCAATTTTCTTATCCTTTACTGATCTGCTAAGTACATTTGGAACACTTGACCCACCATAGCTGGTGATGCCTTCAAAGAAAAAATGGCGTCAATTGATTGGGGGTGTTACGTGACCCTGTTACCCCCATGTGTCTGGCTGAAGACATTAAACTTAGCACGTGTTTGGAGGCAATCCAATATTTTTAGGAAATTGATTTCTATTGATTTTGTTTTTTTTTGTGTCTAGGTGTTTGCTGGCCACTATCCTTAATAGCTAGCTAGTATGCAACCACCCGCATGTGATCATCAGGTTGCATCTCTCCTTTCTTAACTTACATTGGCTTTATCTATTGTCATTACTTTTATGCCATTGAGGACATGTCATTTAAGTTGGGGGAGAGACAATTGTATTTCAATTTTTTGTCCCTAACATTGTGCTTCATGCTTCATATTTCATGCAAGAAATCTTTTTTTGCTTCTAGCTTGACTCATAGTGTGTACTTGTGAAGGTTGTGAGTTGAAGGGGTGAGTTAACTAGTTACGTTTTTAGCATCTCCCTCAAATACATTTGAAATTTCATCAACCACAGTAAAGTATTATTTTGAGCTATTCAAATGGATGATGAGAGTTTTAACCGAACATTCAGTTGATTGATTGATATTCTACATTCCTATTGATGACCAATCGTGGGGGAAAAGCTACCTGCCTACAAATAAATGTGAAAATGTGTGTAGTAGTGAAAAAAAAAGAAAAAAAAAAGAAACATGGAAATTCCCTGATCTTAGTAACCGGGCCCTGTGGCTCCTAAGATAAGAGTTGAGGCTCACGTCAAACGGTGAAGGGAAGTGCAGCACCATGTAATGAAAAGAAAAAAAAGAGCATGAAAAAAGAATTAGGCAGAGTGAAAGCTACCTGTAATTTGAGATCGAATTTAAGGAGTGTAGAGTTGATACCATCCTTGAGTGATAAGTAAAAGCCCATGCATCCTCTTATTAATGCTCAAACATTATACAAAAAGTTATGAATTTTGTGTGTATCTTGAGGAACTGTCTAATGACATGAACTAACATATTTACCTTTGACACTCTCAACTGGAACTTGAAATACTTATTACAAGCATTCTCATTCTTATTGTCTTGTTCTGAGTATGATGTTTTGAACTCTTATTTGTCCCATTATTCCACTTATGTGCATGCTAAGGGACTACATTGAGTAAGTTGGGGGGTGTGATATTTGCGCTGTTATTGATAATAATCATGTTATTTTACTGTCTTATGGTCCTTAATTTTACACAAATTCATTGTCACTTTATTACAAAATGATAATTGATTAAATCTCTATTGTGTTGTGTTTGCAGGATTAATGGGCCAAGAAATAAATGTCAATGGGCCAATGAATTCAATTGGATCAAGAGAGAATGAGACTTAATTTAAATATCCCCCCTCTCTCTCTTTTCTTTTTTTAAAAAAAAACTCTTTCTCATTTTTAAACTCACTCTCCTATTTTTCAAAAATCTATTTCCTTTAATCTCTTCTCCTTCCTCTTTTCCTCTACTACTTTAGAACTCTCTTTCTCTCTCTCTTGCTATTATTCTTTTCTCCCACTTTTTCTCTCTCTCTTTGCTCCGCACACACCCCTCCCCTTTCTTCTCTTTCCCCGTCTTCTTCCTCTCCTCTTCTTCCTCTCCTCCGTCTCTTCTATTTCTCTCTCACAGCAGTAGCAGCACAGGCTCCTGCCGCCGCCTACACCACCGGACGCGCCCGCGCGCGCGTCGCCCTGCCGCGCGGCCGTCTGCCTCGCCTGCCTGCGCCCTGTCGCGCTCGTGTGCCCCGCCTGCCCGTGCCCACCGCTACCGCGTGCCACGCCCCTACGCCCTCCTCTCTACGTCCATGCATGCACGTAGAGGAGGCCGCGGCGCCTCTCTCTCTCCTCTCTCCTTTCTCTTTCCTCTCGCCTCTCTCTTCTCTCTCTTCTCTCTCTCTTCTCTCTCCTCTCTCTCGCCTCTCTCTTCTTTCTCCGCTCTCTCTCTTTTCTCCCTCTCTCTTCTCTCTCCTCTCTCTCGCCTCTCTCTTCTCTCTCCACTCTCTCTTCTTCTCTCCCCTCTCTAGCGCTCTCTCTCCTCTCTGTTTCGTCTCTCTCTTCTCACTCTCATCTTTCTCTTCTCTCTCTTGTTCTCTCTTCTATTCTCTCTCATCTCTCTCGATTTTCTATTCTTCTAAATTGTGTTGTTAGTTTAATTTCATTTTTTAGCACTTTTTGTTAAACTCTTTTACTTATTAGTGGAATTTAAATTTAAGCTTTGTTAATTTAGTTTCCTTCTATCTCTATTTCTCTCTTCTAACTACTCTTCTTAGATTAGAATTATTGGTTGATCAAATTAGTCTTAGGATTTAATTCTAAAATTCTCAACACACTTTTCTAATCAAGAACTCAAGGTTTTCAAAGTTAATAATCTTTTTCCCCGTGGATTCGACCGGTCTCACCACTTAACTATTGTCAAAATAACTAGTGTAGGCCGATACTATTTGAGATTGTTAGTCACGTGTTTAACGACGCATTCGTGGACTATCACCTGGCGCGTGGCTCAGGGTGATGACGGGAATAGCAGGGCTGGTATGTTGGAGACCGAGGCCTCGACTCACGGGGATGGTAATGATCAAACTCAAATGGCGTGAATCGGATGGCCCGCGGCCGAATAGGAGTGTTGTCGGATTCCCATAACAACATGGGGGCCAAATGTAGCTGCTACGGGGCGTGATGTGCCCGCTCTGGGTGAGGGTGAAGAAGCGGCCTTTCCTTTGAGGGCCGTCATGAGGGTTTGGATCTGGGACTGATCAAGCTGGGGAATTAAGTGCAGGAGTTGAGTGGCTTGATCGTCTGACTGGGGGGTGGATGGTTTGAGATGGGCCACCATCGTCGGGATGGTGGTTCTTGGTAGCGCAGACTGTGGCGACCCAAGGGCAGGCTGAATCCCCAAACAGATCATGAGGAAGGGAGTTCTCGTAGTCTTGGGAGGTGTAGAAGGCAGGGTCCTGATTCTCATCGTAGACCGGGTTCAGATATGACTCCATATTTGGCAGGTGGGTATGCCAAAACGAGGAAAGCCTGCCCAAACTTGAAAGACTAACCTAACCTAGGCAGACACCTAGTTTCCTAAACAAACAATCCTACGCAAACAAAAAGGAAAGAGAAAATGTCTCACCCAAAATAAGCAGTTGGCAATGATGATGGTTTCTTTTACTTGATTCAAGTTTGCCTTTTAATGGATTGATTTTTTTAGCAAGTTCTCTCCAAATAAGGAAAGTTCCTAATGGGAGAAGGCTTCCAATCTTCGGGTGTGACTAGGATTTCTCAACCTTGCCAAAAAATGAATGGGACTGACAACTAGGTGGCGACAGGTACAACCAGCCTGGCGACCGTGTGGGAATCCATGGTCAGCGGGGACTTACGGAGGCCCTCAAGCGAGTGCTCTAGTCGGACACAAGGAGTATGTGGCCGAGAGAGCGGGTGTCGCTGAGGAGGACAACCTATACTACGAATATGAAACGCGTATGCAGATCCTATGTTCACCGGAGTGCATGCAAAAACTCTAGCCTAAGTACTAACAATGTAGGAATTAAGCCGATTTGCTCTCAGAAGCAAAAGGCGACAGGTACACTGTCATGACAAAGATCGCGACAGGCGGCCAGTCGCATTCCTCTTCGCAGGGGACAGAAAGCAGAAAAGACCTAATTACTCACGGAAATCAAAGCAAACCTGTGACAAACATGACTTGATAGACTCTCAAAGCATGGAACAAGCATGATGTGACATGGAGCATGGATGGAGTAAGTAGAATGGACCCAAATTTCAAAAAAAAAAAATAGAAACAGGAATACTGACCTGATCATGACAACCTCCGCGTCGCAACCTTGATCGCGACAGCACCCACGCCGCATTCTTCACAGACACATAGGATTTGGAATAACGAAACAGGTGTACAAATAGAGATCGCACCTGATCGTGACGCGCTTCCCGTCGCCTCCTTTATCGCAACACTTAGACCATCGCTTTCTTTACAGAACCATAGAACACATAGAAGGAACAGGAAAGGGTACCGTGTACTGACCTGATCGCGACTCTCCGCTCGTCGCTACTTTGATCGTGACTCCTTGGTTGTCGCCTCCTTACCCAGAATAGCAGAACTAAAGGAAACTCAAAGAAAAGTGGACAAAGAAGAAACGAAACGAACACCACACACCAAAATGAAGAGGAAAGGCAGGGACAGACAACAAAAAAACATGATGGGCATTCGTTGTCCCACCGTGATTGCCAAAAGGTGTAATCACGGGATTGTGCTCCCCTTGAAAAATTATGAATATGGAAAATTAAGGAAATGTACCGTGATCGCCACCAAGTAGTCGCCCTAAGATGTGGATGATGGGACGGCTGACTACGTTGGAAAAGGAAGGGAAGGAGAAGGCGTACCTGTGAACGCGACACAAGGTTAGTCGCTACGCTTGTAATTTAATGCGACAGGCCTCTGGTCGCCTTCTGGGTCGCGACAGCTTGCTCGTCGCCTTCTTCTTCAAGGGATGGAGACCGCAGGTTCTAATCTTCCTGCTCCTCAGCCGGCCGAGGGGCAAGAGCCTCACGCTATCCTTGTCTTCTAGTACCTGCCAAGATCATGAAAACACAGAGAAACCCATTAGAACTTCGTGTGTAAGAAATTTATCCAATAGAAAACAAGAACACAAGCACTATTATGGTGGGAACTCATGTGGTTAGGGTTTTTAACCCCTTTGGGTGCTTAAGATAGGTGTGTGGCGAGTGTTCTAATATGAATCTACGAAAAAAACAAGAACTATGCATGCATGAAAAGAGAGACATAAGGGAGAGAAAGGGAGATAGATTGTGTAGCCGGATGAAAAACGCCCTGGAGGGCTCTTCTCGGTCGTCTAGAAAGAAAACTCTCTTCTTCAGAATTGAAGCTCTCTGGAAGAGGAAGAAGTAGACTCCGGCCTTTCCCAAAAAGGTGGAGAATTGAGGTAGTTATAGGTGATTATTCCTCGAAGGGCTATGAGAGGAATAACGGGCAAGAGTCCGAGTTTGAGTATGTATGGTTGTGCGTGGGCGATTGGAACTCGGAAAGGAGACTTTGAGGAAGGTTTCCCCAAAATTTGGAAGGATTTGGACACAATTTGGATGACCAAAAGGGGAAATATCCATGTATGGCATGTGTCCAAGTTAGGCTCGGAAAGGATCTTCTACATGAGGTCCAAAACGCGACGGCCTTATGGTCGCCTTCAAAAATGCGACGCCTCGATACGTCGCCTTCCTTATAAGGAAGGGGACTTTAAGTCATTTTGGCAATTTTTCAGGGAATTAAAATGCCTTTTATGAACGTGCCGTATCGAATTGTCGTCTTCTTGAACGCGACAGTGGTGTTGTTGCCTTCAGGGCTTCTTCAACATGCAGCCATGCAAAGCGTCCGATCTCCATGCACGGGCATCAAAATGACGTACGGTTTGAAACGTCGGACTCTTGACTCAGAGAGCTACAAGAGGATGATGAAGAGGATTGACTTCGACCAGGAAGACCTCACCAGGGTGATGAACTGATGAAAAGGATATCATGATCGGAGAAAGCCAGCTTGACGATGATGAGCCAACGTGGGGCATCAATGATATGACAAGGGATTTACTCGACTTATGGGTCGGAAATGGGTGTCTACATCTACCTGTCAAACCTATACCCTTAAAATCCAAGATCACTGTAGCCTCTCCACTAGGCTCAGAATCTGAACTCACTCACTACTTGCTGAAATGTGAAACTATAATTGGAGGACACAATCTCCCTGCCGACCTTATCTGTTTAGACATGAAGGGTTATGATGCCATTTTGCGTGTCGATTGGCTAATTGAATATGATGCCGATGTAAACTGTCGCCATAGGAGGGTCACTTTTAAAAGACCAAACCTTCCAACTCTATCGCTACGTGGCACCCGTTATCACAAACACCCTATCATGATATCCTTCTTAAAGGCTTCTAAGCTGATCAACCAAGGTTGTGATTCTTTCCTAGTTTCCGTCTTGCAACTAAAAAAAATAAACCAACCCTAGAAAACATTCCAATAGCCAGGGACTATCCTGATATATTTCCAGAGGAATTACCCGGCATACCACCTGAGCGGGAGGTAAACTTCACCATTGAGTTACTCGCTGGGGCAGCCCCTGTTTCAAAAGCTCCGTATCGCATGTCCCCTGTTGAATTGCAAGAGTTGAAAAGACAGATCCAAGAGTTGCTAGATCAGGGTTTTATCAGGCCTAGCACATCCCCGTGGGGAGCGCCAGTGCTATTTGTCAGAAAGAAGGACGAGACGATGAGGCTATGCATAGATTACCGTCAGTTAAACCAGTTGACAATAAAGAATAAGTATCCACTGCCCTGCATCGACGAGCTATTTGACCAGATCTCTGGTGCACAATATTTCTCCAAGATAGATCTAAGATCAGGCTACCATCAACTAAGAATAAAGGAGGAGGATATTCACAAGTCTGCATTCCGGAGTAAATATGGTCACTATGAGTTCGTGGTCATGCCGTTTGGTTTAACAAATGCTCCAGCGGCTTTCATGCAACTTATGAACAATATTTATAGGCCATACTTGGACCAGTTTATAGTGGTGTTCATTGATGACATCCTTATTTTCTCCAAATCTAAAGAAGAACATGACGAACACTTGAAGGTTGCTCTGCAAGTGCTCAGAGATAATCAACTCTATGCTAAACTTAGTAAGTGTGAATTTTGGATGGAGGAAGTGTCTTTCCTTGGTCACAACATATCCAAGGAGGGAATCTCTGTGGATCCATCTAAGGTGGAGGCGGTAAAGAACTGGGAAAGGCCGACAACTGTGATGGAGATTAGGAGCTTTCTGGGTTTAGCAGGTTATTATCATCGCTTCATTAAAGATTTCTCAAAGATAGCTGTACCATTGACCAGGCTTACCAGGAAGGAGAATCCATTGCATGGACTGATGAATGTGAAGAAAGTTTCCAGGCATTGGAAGGGCACCTTACCTCAGCACCCGTACTGACACTGCCAGTTGCTGGGGTTAGTTTTGAAGTATACACCGATGCATCCGGGATCGGCCTAGGCTGTGTGCTGATGCAAAATGGGAAAGTCATATGCTACGCATCTAGACAATTGAAGAAGCACGAGGACAATTATCCTGTACATGATCTGGAGCTAGCTGCTGTAGTCTTCGCCTTGAAGATATGTAGTCATTATCTATATGGTGAGAAATTCATTGTGTTTTCTGACCATAAAAGCTTGAAGTATCTGTTTTCTCAGCAAGACTTGAATATGAGATAGCGGAGGTGGTTGGAGTATCTCAAAGACTTCGACTTCACGATCCAATACCATCCAGGAAAAGCAAATGCGGTGGCGGATGCTCTAAGTAGAAAGCCAATGATCACATTGTCAAGTTTAATGGTGGATGAATGGAAGTTATTTAGAGGACTTCGCCAAGTTAAATATTGATGCTGACATCAAAGAGAAGGGATGCCTTGTTGCTAGTGTTAGAGCACAACTTACACTATTGGAGGACATCACAACACTCCAAGATAATGACCCTGTACTTGTGGAGATTAAGGCTAATCTAGACCAGAGCCGGATTTCTCATTAACTGAAGATGGAAGACTTCTTGCTAGTGGATTTGATGCTATCTGGGTTATTGTCGACCGCTTAACTAAGTCTGCTCACTTCTTACCAGTGAAGAATAAGTGGTCAGTAGATGTTCTGGCTGCATTATATGTGAAGGAAATAGTCAGATTACATGGAGTACCGGTGTCTATCGTATCTGATAGAGACCCTAGGTTTACATCCCACTTCTGGAAAGGACTGCACTACTCCTTGGGATCTAAACTAAACTTTAGCACGGCTTTCCATCCATAGACATATGGTCAGACGGAGAGAACCAACCAGGTGATTGAAGATATTCTTAGAGCATGTGTCCTAGATTTTGGAGGTAACTGGCACGAACACTTACCTCTTGTGGAGTTCGCCTACAATAATAGCTATCAAGCTAGCATTCAAATGGCACCATTTGAAGCACTCTATGGCAGGAGTTGCCGATCTCCAATATGCTGGTATGAAGTTAGCGAAAAAAAATGCTAAGACCAGAGATGATAAGGGAAACCACAGAGAAGGTAAAGCTTATTAAAGAAAGAATGGCAGTGGCGCAGTAAAGACAAAAGGCATATGCAGATAATAGAAGAAGAGACCTGGAGTTTTAGGTTGGGGAACATGTATTCTTAAAATTGTCTCCAGGCCGTGGAATCAGGCGTTTTGGCATTAAAGGCAAGTTATCACCATGGTTTGTCGGGCCTTTCGAAATCCTTGAAAGAATCGGCGAGGTGGCATATCATCTTGCTTTACCACCACAAATGGATGGAATACATGATGTGTTTTACATATCCATGTTGAAAAAGTATGTACGGGATCCGTGGCATGTCATAAAATATGAGCTCCTGGAATTCAACAAAGACGGAACGTATCAAGAGAAGCCAATTAAGATCGTGGACCGGGAACTGCGCCAATTAAGGAACAAGATCATCCCACTGGTAAGGGTTAGATGGAATCAACGCATGGATGAAGACGACACGTGGGAAACCGAGGAAGCAATGCGCAAAAGATACCCGGAGCTATTCACAAGTACACCTCACTTGTACAATAACTTTCTATACATGAATTTGGGGACCACATTCTCTTAAGTGGAGGAGGGTGTAGCACCCCGAAAATTTTAATTACATGAAAATTCAAAATAAATGGAAATAAATAATTTCCATAATATCGGAGTATTAAACATACGTATCATTATCGTATGAGTTAAAACACATCGGAAAAATCCGTAAAAAATATAAATCAACCCCAAACATTTTTATAAAAATTTCACAAAGAAATTTAGGCAAAGAAAAATCGGATTAGCCAAGTTTAAGTGTTTCACAACTTATTATCGTAATTATGAATAAGTTGGAAAATCATTATCACACATACTTGGATCAGTCAGAAAATTAAATAAAAATCATATATGGGCTTCAAATAATATCTTCTAATGACCCATCAAGAAATTTAGGTCAATAAAAATCATTTGGACTAGGTTTAAGAGTTATTGTGACCAATTATCCAAATTAGGAAACAAGTCGGAAAACCATTAACACGAAAATATGACGCAACCAAAAATTTAACAAAAGTGTTGGAGAGACTCCCGACATTATATATTAATGACCCAATATCTTAATTGGGCCAATGAACCACATATGACCCAAAAATCAAATGAGGCTAGGAAATGCATGGAAATTCGTAGCTTAAATTACTTGAAATTAAAAAGAGGCAATTAGAGTTGAATTGGGAAGAGATCTTACACTCTTGGCAACCCAAATTCGTGCCTACCCACCCATAGAGGTTGCTTGATGGCCAAAACTCTCTAATGGAGGGAGAGATCTTCAAATTTTGGAAAGACACAAGCCAATCCCGCAACCCTTCTTTCCTAGTTACAATAGGACACCTAAATACCTTGGTTACTTAAATACTCTTCACCCAAACCCTAGGGATCAGTTTACAACTTGCTGGGGTCGTGTGGAGGAGCTCTTGGAAGCTGGGGAGCTGTGGATCGACCAAAGAAGGACATCTTCTTCCCCCGTTCGTCTTCTGCGACCTACACAAACTGTCCACTTGAAGCCGATCAAAGGTAGGCCAAACCTAAACTAAACCGTGCAAGGCTTATACCCCTGGAAAGAGGGTCACGTCTACATCCTAACCCAAGTGTAATGCCTAAATTTCATGTAGTATACAAAGAGTATTATGCATTCTCCTGCGAGTGGTTTGAACAGGGGTTTTCTGGAAGAATGGGACTTCTTCAACCAAAAAGGTAGGTTTTCTCGGGCCAAACCTTAACATATCTTATACCAATGTGTAGAGCATCAAGTTAGATTTCATTTACCACTGGTTTCATCGAATTCCATCGAGTAGATTTTGAGTTATAAGCGTTTTCCCCAAGTCGCGCACTGTTAGGGCTTTTTCTATTCTTTATATGTTGCATGTGATTCGAGACTGAATTAGAGCAAACCCACAACATGAAAGTTTTTTTACTAATTGTCCTCGTCATGTTTTGTTTTGAACATTTTATCTAAATATCATTAGTTAGAGAGTTATAAGCATGGTAAGAGGGTTGCTGCATGAAACTACATTTTTCAGGTTACACTTGGTGTTACGTTGTGTTTGACTTGATTAAACCCTATCGAAACCCTCATGGCGTTCTAATTCCGATTTACTGGAAGCACCCTCGCATGTCTAGATTAGTTTAAAACTGGTTTCGTTATTTTTCATACACTGTACAATTTGTTCTCTATTTTTGAACCACCTTGTGCCAATATAAGGCTGTTCTGGACCACAATCAAAGAACATGTCCTTT
The DNA here is from genome assembly GCA_014218235.1 of Colocasia esculenta. Lineage (NCBI taxonomy): Eukaryota > Viridiplantae > Streptophyta > Magnoliopsida > Alismatales > Araceae > Colocasia > Colocasia esculenta. The sequence continues at coordinate 156,930,246 of CM024757.1, forward strand.
CTCTGCCAAATTCAGGCGCAGACCCTGTGAACACGACGGCCCAATAGGCTGCGTTCTGTGGTCTTGTCGCGATAGCATACCCCGTCGCGTTCTGAACGCGATGAAGCGCTCCGTCGCTACCTTGCTGCCTGATCTGACTGCCCCGTCGCATTCTTCACATCCCAGTGTCGCATTCTGTTCCAAACCCGTCGCAACCCTTACGGGGATCCGTCGCGACCTGACCTTCGGGTCTGACCACCCTGTCGCCTTCTTCATATGCACCCGTCGCGATCTCAGGATTTTGCATTAAATCCCCACTTATTTTCTTGCAAATCTAACTGCCATACCCGAGGTCCAGTTAACATGATATTTAGTGTGTAATTCACATGTTTTGGGTCTGATCATTGCATGGTGGTTATTTTAATGGCTTAAAAGTGATTAACCCATTTAAAAGCTTTAATTACATGAATGCTATTCTAATTGCTCCTTAAATGTTATGATCCATTCATGCAACTCATGATTTAATCTCTCCATTATTCTACCATGTTTTAAAGGATAATTATTGTTCTTAAATCTTGCAATCCCATGTGTAGTTAAATGCATTGTTCAATTCGTGCCATCATCTTAAGTGCTTTTTCCGCGAGTTTGAAACCAATGGTTTAAGAATTGAGACACGCGTACATCACTACACACTTACACGTCTAGGCAGCCCTTTCTTGGGGATTTGGAAGCTCTCTACCAGTCATTCCGAATCGGTAGACTAGTGACCTTTTCTCTAAAGCCTCCGTAAATCTCCTCTGACCATGGATTCCCACATGGCCGACGAGTTGGTTGTACCATTGAAGTTCCCTGGAGATAGCGTGCACTACCTCTCGTCTTGTTCTCGTGAGTGTGAATTACAATGTAGACTAAAGCCGTTAATGTAAATATTGAACTAAATTATAAATCGTACTGTTATGCTACCGAATTTATCTCTTGACCATTGTTATCATGAAATCATGTTCAATTACTTATTACTAGTTCTCATCATCATCATGAACATAACATTACACGTGCTTACTTATTGAAACTCTCATTGGCCATTATAAATGACTGTGGGTATCTACATTTAAAATTTAAGTGAGATGCTGACCGGGCACAGCGAGTGTCCAAGGGCTCGAGTCTAGCCCCAATGACGGAGAGTCATAAATATACTGTTAACCATGGGGTATAATGATTACTGGCATTGCATCTGCGCTGGGAGTCGTGCGTGTCATGTTGAATGATAGATACAATAACCACATACACGTGTCCTGGTGTACATTCTTGATGGATCTTTTCTTGGTGTACATTAGTGTCTACGTGCCTGATTAGTGTTACATGATCGTGTTCGTGCATGCTTGCTTGCTTGCGTAATATGGCCATCCTGCATTTAATGCAATTAGTGATACCTTGCGTTCTTGACATCAAGTGAATTCTTGCGTGCTTGTACAAAGTGATCTATTGCTAGTTCTATCTTGTCATCCTGTTCAAAATCACGTTCTATCATGATCACTCTATCTAGCTGTTAATGTATCATGTTTTAATGAGTTTTATTCGTACTCGCATATCATTCATCGTGCTTACCTAGTTCTAAATTGCTAATCACTTATATTATTGCCCGCACATTGAGATATAAATCCTACTGGGCTAGTTTGCTCCTACTTTTACCCAATCTAGGTGACTTTGACATTCAAGAGAAAGAGCAAGACGAGGATGGGAATGCGTCCGAGTGAAGAGCGTCCCAACTATGAGTCTAGTTATAGTAGTTTGCTATGAGTGATAGATTCATGTAGTAGGAAGTGAGGAATAAAATGTACTTTTTCTTTTTATTGAGTCTTAGTCCTGTAATAGTTCCCTTTTGGAATACAATGAGTTGAGATTTGAATAAAAAATTAGTTGAGTTCAATATTTGGGCCCTATGATGATGTATGTTGTTATACATTTAGTGCGTGCTAGCTAGAGGCTTATTTGCCGACTGTTCACGTCGCGGGATATCGTCTCGAATTATTTCCGAGTTATTATTAATATCCGCTGCGTAATTCTCGGGACGTGACAGTTTAGTGGTATCAGAGCCTAAGAATACCAAATAGGATATATGTGTCAGGATTAGGAGATACCTATGGAACCTAGGTCATGGAAACTAAATATAGTAGTTTGAGCGCCGGACCCAAATCGGGAATCCGATTAGGATTTTTGCCAGTTCACACATGTCGCTCTCACCCAACCGGTCGTTCCAGAGTGAACAACATGTTGATCGTATTCCTATTTCAGATTTTGGACCCCTTACTTGTGTGTTCTAACCATTTACATTTTTGGTTTTTTTTAGAATAATTGTTTGAGCGTCGAACCCAAACCAGAAATCTGAACAGGATTCCGTTAGTTCCCATACATTGATCTCATCCACCTGGACGTATCGGAGCAAAGGACATGTCGATTAGATTTCTATTTCAGATTTTAGACCCCCGACTTGCGTGTTTAACCCTTTACAGTTTAGTTTTTCTAGGATTAGTGGTTTGAGTGACGAACCAAAACCGAGAATCCAATCAGGATTCTGTAAATTCCGACATGTCACACTCACCCACTCGGTCGTATGGGAGTGAAAGACATGCCGATCGAATTCCTATTTCAGATTTTGGACCCCCAACTTGCGTGTTCTAACCCTTTACATTTGGGTTTTTTTTTAGATTAATGGTTTGAGCACTGAGCCCAAACCAAAAATTCAATTAAGATTCTGTCAGTTCCCACACATCGCTCTCACCCACCCAGTCATATTGGAGTGAAAAGCACGCCTATCAGATCCCTATTTCAGATTTTGGACCACCAACTTGCGTGTTCTAAACCTTTACACTTGAGTTTTTTTTAGATTTGTGGTTTGAGCGCCGAACCTAAACTGGGAATCCAATTAGCATTCCATCAATTCTCACATGTCACTCTTACCCACCCGGTTGTGTCGGAGTGAGCGACACACCCATTGGATTCCTATTTCCAATTTTGGACTCCCAATGTGCATGTTCTATCTCCTTACACTTGATTTTTTTTTTAGATTAGTGGTTTGAGCGCCGAACCCAAACTGGGAATCCGATCAGGATTTCGTCAATTTCCACACGTTGCTCTCACCCACCGAGTCGTGTCGGAGCAAACAGCATGTCGATCGGATCCCTATTTTAGATTTTGGACCCCAACTTGCGTGTTCTAACCCTTTACATTTTACATTTTTTTAGAATAATAGTTTGAGCGCAGAACCCAAAACGGAAATCTGATCAGGACTTCGTCAGTTCCCATACGTCCCTCTCATCCACCTGGTCATGTCAGAGCAAACAACATACCGATCGGATCCCTATTTCAGATTTTAGACCTCTGACTTGCGTGTTCTAACCCTTTACACTTGAGTTTTCATAACAGTAGTGGTTTGAGCGCCGAACCCAAACTGGGAATTAGATCAGGATTCCGTCAATTACCACACATCACTCTCACCCACCCGGTCGTGTCAGAGCAAACGACATGTCGATCAGATCCTATTTCATATTTTGGACCCTTGACTTCCGTGTTCTAACCCTTTACATTTGGGTTCTTTTTATATTAATGGTTTGAGCACCGAACTCAAACGGGGAATCCGATTAAGATTCCTTCAGTTACCACATGTCGCTCTCACCCACCCAATCGTGTCGGAGTGAACGGCATACCTATCGGATCCCTATTTCAGATTATGGACCTCCGACTTGTGTGTTCTAACCCTTTACACTTAAGTTTTTTTTTAGATTAGTGGTTTGATTTCATTCAAACTATGTGAAATTAAAAGTAATACTGACCATAGGGGCTTTCTGTGAGGTGCTTGCTCCTCAGATGGCAACCACCAGCTTCTAGACTATGGTGCTAAAGTGCAGTGGCAGCTGCTATGATAGCTTTTCCAAGTTGAGGGTTCTAATGTCCTCTCCACCATTGCAGGGCGTTGTAGCTGACGAACTCGCGTAGGATGGAGGTGTGACTGAACTCACATACTAGGACAGTACTGAAGTAGTATCCAGGTTGTCCCCAAAACTGTACACTCAGCCTTTCCTCGGCCCTCTCGCTTCGTCGACCCGGACCTCCGGATCCAAGTCTTGCTGGGGAGTGCCCTCCGCATAGCGATTTGCCATCGTCCTATCATAGATTTTCTGTAGAACAAATTAACAATGTATTATCTATTACACATTTATTTAATCTCTAAATTGAATAAAAAAATTATATATAGACTTACTGCAATCGTGCCAGTACTCTAGCTGACATAGCCATTCGTCCCCTTCCGCTTATTTGTCCGATCAAATAACTCACAAATGTAGGGGCACGCTCGGGCTCGTGACGCTTAAAATTCAACAAAAGTAGTTCGTTTCACAATAATAAAGTATTAAGCAATTAAAAGTTATTATACTTACCAATTTCTGGTTGTGGGTCGCATAAGAAACTAACCCACTAGTCTAAACATTCTCTTTTGGATGAGCTGCCTGATTGTGTTTAGCCACATGTGACCTCTCCTGCCACGGCCCCGTAACCCAACAATGACAAAGAGACTCCCAATAGTCCCTCCTCATCCACATCGGGCCATAATCCATCCAAGCCGTAGAATCCTGGCTGCCTGCGATCTTCACCGCCTTGTCCCGGGCCTCCCACAACGACTCTTTGAAATTAGTCTAGGCAATAGACTCCCAAACGGCTCGTGCTCGAGGGGATCCTCCTCTCTCGTCAACATGTACCTCCGCTATTTAGAAATCAAATTACTCAAGTTAGTTCACTAATTGAGAGGGATAGTAATTAAAGAAATGACTTCAAATGAGTAAAAAATAATATTACCATGAATATGTCAAATAACAGATCCCAAACAGACAGAGGGAACTCTTTCGACGAGTCCATTGATCTTGGAACGTGTGTGTGCAACAACGATGTAATATAGCAAGAAGTAGATCTTGGATCTATCTTCCCCCTGCAATTGCACATTAATTTTCTACATGAACCATATAACATAAATAACAAATATAATAAGTTTGAAGTGATTAAGTTTACCCAGAAATCCAACATGGCTGGCGTCCAGCTAGCTTTGCCACCTCCTCCACCGCTAGATGATGACTCTCTACCTCTATTGTAAATATTAAGTACACTGTTATTAAAAAAATTGGAAGAAACAAAACATACTAAATTATGGAAACATGTATGTACTTGCTGCTAAATGGAATGGGACAAGTGACGGTAGTCGGCATGATGCGGATCCTACAAACTTATATGCACGTTAGAAAATATAAAGTTAATAAGCACAGTAATATAGAGAATTTTGTGTTTGGGTAGATATATATATATACCTGTCATCGGGACAACTAGCATAGTCTGGGAGGCAGATCTTGTAAAATTATTAGAATATTAGAAAATATAAAGTAAATATACACAGTAATATGGAGAGTATTATGTTTGGGTACATATATATATATACTTGTATCGACATAGTCGGGGAGGTAGATCCTACAAACTTGTTAGAATATTAGAAAATATAAAGTAAATATACACAATAATATAGATAGTTTTGTGTTTGGGTACATGTATATATATACCTGTCGCCGGGACAACCGGCGTAGTCAGGGAGGAAGAATCTACAAATTATATGCACATTAGAAAATATATAATTATATACACAATAATCTAAAAGAATTGAGTTGAGTACATATATACCTATCGGCGTAGACCCTCGGCCTACAGAAGTAGAGGTTGCACTGGATGAGGTGAACCCCTCCCACTATGTCCTCCACGCACCATATCTCTATTGATAACAATAAAGATATAACATATCATCAGCACTCAACTTTGAAGTAGCTATTTAATAACATATAATTAGCAACAACAATTAGTTCTTATAAAATTTTGGAATATTATCTACATTCATCATCAAATGCTGAAGATATGTCTAATTCAGCATCATCTTCATCATCATGTTCATCCTCATCACCGGTCCACTCTTCCTCCTCATCAGACTGCACCTCCCTCTCAACAACCTAATTGTCTATGACATTTGGGTCAACTTCTTCCTCTTCGTTATCTATATATAAGAAAATTGGTTCATTTATATCATCTACATTGAATTGCATAGGAGGAGCCAACTCTCGTGCGTCACTCCGGTCTGATTGAAAAAAATTGTCAATAACATCTTCTAGTTCTATATCAGCTAGGAGAAGCTCATACTCAGGGAATAGCCTTATTTTCACTCTACAAGTAGCTCACCAATCTCTCAATTTGAGAGATGAATAGTTCAAATAATAAACTTGTTGGGCTTGTATCGCCAGAATGAATGACTCATACATACTCAACTTGGATTTATGATTGACATCGACGTTCTCATATGTTGTGTCATTACAAATAGAGGTTGGATCCAACAAATGACACTTGAAGAGAAATACATGGTTGCCTTGTCCCAAAAATTGCAGTTTGATGAGTTCTTCGAGAATGCCATATGAGTCTACTTCATTGTCATTGTAGGCACTTCCGCTTCACACGTATGCCGCTATTTATCGTAGACTTATTCCGTCCATAATCTCTCGTGTAAAATCGATATTCGCTCACAATGTATCCTGGATAGACACGTACAATCTTCGAGGGCTCGTAACTGATCTCTTGTACTCTTGGATCAGTAATAAAGCCTTGTTCAACCTATGTTAAAAGGAATGGACATACAATGACAACTATGAACAACTTATGCATAAGAACATAACAACACTTGTGCATAAAAATATTAGACATTTACTCGATATCTTAACCAAGTATCAAAAGACTTCCCCTATTTCTTTCCAATCTGCACGTCAGTCAGACATGGATTCCATTGGAGTATAACTGACTCAAACTCTCTACACCGAAAATGCAACACAACCTCTAAATTTCTTAATTGCAAATAAATTAGGGCTTACTTAATGTAAGGGTATTGTTCTGCACAATTCATGAAGATGTAGATCTCTGCAGCTATCAACACTCTGTCTTCGAGTACACGAGTAGAAGAATATCCGAATGCTCATTCGGGACACTTGAATATAGAGACTCGGTTAGACACATTAAAATATCCACCATCATCATTACGTGGAGGTTGAGTGCATCGAGTTCGTATTTCCGATTAAAAGTACATCGAATAAAAGTTCGATATCTCATCAATAAGGTACACATGGGTAATGGAGCCCTCAACTTGTGCTTTGTTGCGGATCTTCATCTTAAGATCGTGCATGCACCTACAACAACAATTCAAATGAATACATAAGAAATATAAAAGGTCATCGTAATGTGAATAAATGGTTGCCTTGTCCCAAAAATTGCAGTTTGATGAGTTCTTCAGAATGCCATAATAGTCTACTTCATTGTCATTGTAGGCACTTCCGCTTCACACGTATGCCGCTATTTACCGTAGACTTATTCCATCCATAATCTCTCATGTGAAATCGATATCCGCTCACAATGTATCCTGGATAGACATGTACAATCTTTGAGGGCCCGTAACTGATCTCTTGTACTCTTGGATCAGTAATAAAGCTTTGTTCAACCTATGTTAAAAAGAATGGACATACCATGACAACTATGAACAACTTATGCATAAGAACATAACAACACTTGTGCATAAAAATATTTAGACATTTACTCGATATCTATACCTCTCAAACAGATACATCCATCGAAATTGTATTGGTCCTCCGACTCTAGCCTCATATGGCAAATGGATGATCAAGTGCTCCATTGAATCGAAGAATACTAGAGGAAATATCTTCTCTAATTTACAAACTATCTGTACTATATTTTACTCGATATTTTGCAATTCATGAAGTCTGAGTTCTGATGCACATAAAATCCTGAAGAATTGACTCAGCTCAGTCAATGCTTCCCATATCTACTTCGGCAACAACTTACGAAAAGCAATTGGAATCAATCTTTGCATGAAAACATGACAGTCATGACTCTTCATTCAGTATATTTTCACCTTATTGACATTTACATAACGAGCAATATTCAAGACATATCCATCTAGAAATCTCAATTGCTTCAACCATCGACACACTTCCTTAATCTGTCTGGCCCCGAGAACATATGAAGCTTTAGGTTGTACAACTTTTCCTCTAAGATGCTGCAGTTCTAGTTCTAGATGTCTACAAAGTACTTTCAAATCCATTCGTGCTTTGACGTTGTCTGTCATTTTTTCTTTGGTGTCCATAATTGTGTTGAACACATTACCAAAAATATTCTTCTCTATATACATGACGGTTAGGTTATGTCGTATCAAAATTGTTGACTAATAAGGCAATTTCCAGAATACTTTGCTTCACCCAATTGTGATCCTTCCTAAACCCTGAGATTTTTTGGATACTACTAGCCAGTTGTGATACAGTCGGTAAGTTCTAGACCTGTCTCGCCATGTTTCCACCAGACACCCATTCCCTATCTACCTCATCTAATTCAATTGTATTTTTCATAAATGAATCCTTCTGCTTTCGTAAAGGATGGTCACTTGGTAGAAACCGACGATGATAATCGAACCAGCACGCTTTTCCCCCAAATTTCAACACGAATGATTTTGAATCTTCCATACAATATGGATATGCCAACCTCCTATGTGTGCTCCAGCCAAATAACATGTCGTACATTGGAAAGTCACTTATTGTCCACATTAATGCAGCCTTCGAATTGAAATTCTATTTTTTGGATGCATCATAAGTGAGAACCCCATCTGACCATAACAATTTCAGCTCATCAATCAACGGTCTGAGATATATGTCTACATTTTTTTCAGGACCTTTTTAGACTAGGAATTAGCAATGATAGGAAGAGATTCTCACGCTTTATGCACATGCTTGGCAGAAGGTTGTACAGTGTTAAGAATACTGGCTAACATGAGTAAGATGCCATCATGCCTCCGAATGGATTGAAGCCGTTCGAGCATAAACCCAACTACATGTTGCGTGGATCCTTTGAGAATGATTGATTTCACCATCATCACGACAAACTCTTTCCGCATGCCAAGTCATATGTCCAGCTGTCTTTGGGGACATGAACAACTGCTGCAATCTGGGTGTGATCGGAAAGTACCACAGTGACTTATATGGAACATCCTTCTGCTTTGACTTGTCTCCTCTCTTAGGTTTGAATCTATCATGCTTACAAATACAACATGTTGTCTTATCTACATCAACTTTGTAGTACAACATACAATGATTAGGACATGAATCAATTTTTATAATCCAAACCCTAGATCATTCACCATCTTCTTCGCACGGTAAAAAACATCGGGCAACCTCTCTGATAGAGGAAGCATACTCTTGATGAGTAAGAGAAGCTGATTAAAGCAACTCTCACTCATATGAAATTCAAACTTTAAATCCAGTAGCTGTAACACTGTAGACAACCGTGTATGCTTCTCATAACCATCCCATAATGGCTCATCAACATCTCAAAGTAACTGATAAAATCTCTGAGGTGTATTATTCGGCACTTCTTCATTGTAATGGTTATCATGAATGTTGAACTCCGAACTAGTAGCATTGACAACCATCTCTACGTACATACTTGTTGAGGCAAAGTTGGCTAATTCATACAACTAGATATTAAACTCACCATGAGACGACCATAACTCATAATGGGCAACAAATCCTCTCGTATACAAATGTGTTGCACATCACATGTTGATATCCACTTCTGTTCTTACAAGCTGAACAGGGACATCAGATATTACCTATCAGATCAACTGCTACCGATGAATTCCTCAATGCAAATCGAATGAAACTATCAACTCTATCTTTAAACTCCTCTGTCACAACTCTATTAACTATTCCATAGTACATCCATGACCGATTCTCTTACGATATTTTTCCTACACAGATTAAATGTCATCTCACGAGCATCACTACAAAATCTCTTGTTGACCATTTGTTGAGTTAAAACTCTACCCACCCTCACATCATTCGAGTAAGTCAAATGAATAGGTAGGGCATATTAATTAGATTATCACTTTTTACCAATCCATAAATATTTGATCACACTCAGATGACCATTTACTATGTGTTTGTTCATTTTGCTAAAATTTCGGTAGCATCTCCCCACACCTCTTCAATATACCAAAACATTTATTGATTAAGAAATTTTCTTAAGCACTTATTTTTAAGTGGTTAAGAAAATATTCAAAATCAATAAAGGTATACCAAAGAGGAGTGAGAAGACGCAACCAAAAATTTCAACAAACTGTACAAACACATATAGCAAATAACCACCTAATTGTGATCAAATATTCACAGACTGTCCAAAACGGGACAATTCAAAACTTTGAGTTAGATATACTTGTTCTCATCATTGAAAATGAGACTCGTGCACACTAATCCCAAAGTCTTGAACGGAAAGGTTCATTGACATGGGCTTAACACACTCTCATGAGATGTGTGCAGTGATAAATTGTTATACATGCATAGATCAAATTTAAAAATGACAAAATATGAAGCTTAAATGAAAACAAATATTACATGTGAACAAGTGCAATATTAAACCAAATTCACACATACATGTAAATGAATTACATTAAAGTAAGAAGTGTAATACTAATCACTAAATTGGAAATAAATAATTAAAAGTAATCCATATAATAGTGTCCTATTGAATTAAGTTTGAATCAAGGATCTAATGTCTAGAAAGAAGAGTTTGTACTCAAAATTTTTTTTCCTATTGCTATATAATCTCCTAAGTGGCTTGCGAAGTCCTTCACCACTAGTCAGGAGTTCTTATACTATGTGTACCTTGTATGGTGTGTGAGAGTACTATCTATATATAGCCTCTTCTTGTCTAAGGCAACAGGCGTGGAGCTACAATTGGAATGTATTTTTGACTATGTGACTAGTTTGGTGGTGTCGTGAACTTGTCAAGGTTTGTTTCATGACCCGAGTATGCATCCTACTAACTGGCTCTTTATTACTTGTTACTGCTACATGTTGCTTGTAGCTTGCTGCATTATTTTAATTCCACTTGAGACTATCATGTTTAGTGTTACTTTAATTTCAGCATGACATTATTCAGTATTATTAATTATTTTTCTTGCTTCGGTTTGTGGGATTTCCCTACTGAACCGATGATTTTCGAGACTTACTCTACTACCTTTATAGGCACGAGTTCATTGAGACATTAACCATGAACTAACACAACGGAAGCATAGTGATGTTCAGTATACTAGTAGATAGTTTTTCTTCTTTTTTTTGTAAAACCTTAGGGTATACCTAATTAAGGTATTGTACTTTAGTTTTTGTACTCATATTGTAAATTGAGACACTGTATAAATTGTCTAATTGAATCCAAGTGCTTCTTTCATGAGGAGTATATCTCCATGTAACTACTTAGATTGAAACTCCAAACAAACAAATTAATCATTAATTTGAAAATTGCAAATAAGATATTTGAATAATTTCATGATTGAAATCTACTCTTACCTATATGCATATACTTTAGGTTGCCCAGGACCTTACTGTTGGAGGCCCACGTTGTAATGACTGAGATATAAACTTCACATAATTTTATAGTTGAGATAAGTAGGGAAAAGCCTTTGAATATGAAGCTTTACTCTTATATGTGATAGATAGTTTGAGGAAAGAACACATTGTATCGTGAAATCATTTTGATTAAGGTTTATTTTCCGTTTATATGTTGTCAGGTTTTGGTTGGCACCCCCATATGGGATTATAGCTTAGTTGAGATAATTAAAGGGAACATCTTATGTGGTGATTAACACTTGTGAACTCAAAAAATAATAATAATAATATAAGATCGTGCACTTCATTAATTGGTTATTTTTTTAGAACTCAAAACACTCTAAAATTTTGAATTATTTTTTCCAGATAATTTTAAACTATAAATAGTTATTTGCAGGATAATATAAATAGTATAATGGTAATCCCCATGTAGGGCACTAAAAGTCTCTTGGTTCCATTTATGGTTCAGACTTATGCCCACCGAAAATCCAAAGTCAACAAGAAATTGATGAATTGAGACTGGAATAAATTAAACTATAGAAATATAAATAATTTCATTTATTTTTGTCCAAACTACATAATCTCGACTTTAAAATCAAAGAGAACCAAAAGTATAAATGATAGATTTTAAAAGCCCAAGAATTATTTAGACCATTTTACAAGCAGAAGAACAATGTGTTGACCTAAAATATAAATCGTATGTAAACGACTGATTAGCGCTCTATATACCTTAAGATGAGATTATAAATTAAATTGTAGGAGAAATAGATTATATAAAAAAACATTCTCATAATATAAAGCACAGGAGGCCGCGGGGGGGGGGGGTAACAGGAGGGAGGGGGGCTGGCAGAAGTACATAGGGGGGCAGGAGTGGGAGGGGTGGGGTCGCCAAAGAGGGAGAGGGGGAGAGGGGGGGTTGCTAGGAAGGGGAGGAGGGCCTACAAGGATGGGGGACTGGGGATGGGAGGGGAGGGGGGTAGGGGTCGCCAAGAGGGGAGGGGGTGGGATCACCATGAGGGGGAGGGGGGTTGGTAGGGGTAGGGGGAGGGGAGTGAGACGGGGAGGGGAGGGGATCGCAGGGAGGGGGTGGGGGTCATGGGGAGGGGGGGAGGGGGCTGGCTCAGTGGGTGGTGGTGGCGACAAGGAAGGAGGAGAAGGAGGCTGGTGGTGGGTGGCGGTGGGGATAAGGAAGGAGGAGGAGGATGAGTGGGTGGTGTAGGAAGAGGGGTCATCTCAGGGGGTGGTGGCGGCGCCAATGCCGGAGTAGGAGGAGGGGTGATTCAATTGGTGGTGGCGGCGACAGTGCCGGAGTAGGAGGGCGTAGGAGGGGAGGGACAACGGCGGTGATCGATGGCAGTGGGGCACAGGGGAGGGATAGGTCGTACTTGTGATCAGCGGAGGAGGAGATGACGATGTCATGTCATGGTTGGCAGCGCAGGTTGCGGTGGGGGCAGCAGAGTTGGTCGTGCCGGAGGAGGATGTGGTGGCACAGTCGCGTCCCACAGGATGGCGACGAGAGAGAGGAGAGAGATGAGAGCAACGAAGTGGATTCGGAAGCAAGGCGGGAGGGAAAAAATGGGAGATTTGCTGACGAATATTTTTGACGACAAAATTTCTGTCGGAATTCTGTCAACATTTTCGACGGTTTATTTCGATAGAATAAATCTGTCGATAATACGACGAAATTTCTGACAGTTTACTTTCAGTCGGAATTTTGACTGAAATTATGATGAAACTTCTTCCATCAAATTTTCGAGTGGCAATACCGTGATATATTGTCGTTGGTAATGTCGCTTTCCCATGTAGTGGCAGTGGTCCATCGCGTTCATACTTGATTGGTGTGTTTGGACCAATTGGCATAAACGCGTCGCGTAGGTCTGTCGTGTTTATGGATTTGGTTTATTGTGTTGGTTTGAAGGTGACTGGTTGTCCCATTGCATTCTTATCGGCTGGTTTAGTTGCGATGCTTTGGTCTATCACGATTTGGCTTTGACTGGGTCGGGCTGACCTGGTGGTGACGTGTCAGGCCATCGCGATTATGTCACAACACTGAGCCCTATCGTGGTGGTCTTGTAGTCGTGATTAGTGTGTCCATTGTGTTTGAAGGGCGACGTCTGTGTCCATCGCATTTCAGCTTCCAAGGTTGTTTTTGTGAAGGTTGGGCAGTGATGGTCCTGTGTGGGCCTAGACTTATCTATTAGTGTGGATTTTAGATGTTTAAGTGTGTTTAGTGTTAGTAAAGCATGTTATAGATTTAATGGTTTGGTTTATGGTTAGTTAGTGTGTGATATTAGTTATGGTGATTATGTTAATTAGGTTAAGTATGTTATTATTTTAAGGTTTAGTGGTTAGTGTTATGTGTTGCTATAGAGGTCAGGTGTTGACCAATGACAAGCAGGTTGGAATGTGATTTATCGTGGTTTTGAATATAGGTTTTATTTATATGTTAATTATTTGTTATGGCTTGTGTGTTGCTCAGTTTGGTGGTCCGGTGCCTTTTTCGCAATGCCTCTTCAGTCGGGTACCCCAGGTTCATTGTGAGCAAGGCACGAGATTGCTCGTGGTTTGTCCCGGTGTTGTGTGTACCGTAGAGGTCTATGTCATCTTCTTGGACACCCTCACTCTTGTGATGAGTTGTATGTCTGGCTGAGGGAAAGACATAGAGGGACAACGACTTGAGTGAGAGTTTGTATTCAGTCACTTGTAGCGCGCTCGTGGTTGGGGTTACAGACACCAGTAGATGTACTGGGCCCTAGCTAGTCCTATTTTCTAGTGCCTCACTTTAGGGAGCTCAGGCCAGAGTCCCTAAAGGTGCCAGGCATAGGCCTACAATTGTGTGGTCTGTAGGAGTGGTGTTGGTTGGTCTCCACTATTTTTTAGCTTTACGTTGTGGTTTTGGAGTGGTAGCTGGACTTACGTCCATGGCTGCGAGACTGAGAGGTATTCTTCTATTGTTGTGTGTCCGGGTTGGATACTAGTATCATGAACCAGTAGTCTTCCCCACGTGGGTGGCGTCGTTCTTTCGACTCGAGTTTTCTAGTGGTTGTGGTTGAGAGTGGTGGCTTTCTAGTTGTGGTTAGTTATGGTACCATACCTTTCTAGTGGTTGTGGTTGAGAGTGGTGGTTTTCTAGTTGTGGTACCATGTGGTTTTAGGTACCATTACTCTATGTGGGTAGCTAGTTATTGTGTGGCACGTTGTGTGTGCCAATGTTTTTAGGTATTATTGTGGAGTCGTGCTCTGTGGAGGGCATGTTGCGTGACCTTCACTAATTGTGTTCTGGGTCTAGTGTTGAGGTGGACTGGCAGAGTGTTATCAGTCCTGTTACCTCTCGTTAGTGGTTTGCCTTTGTGGCTTGTGGCATAGTTGGTTTCAGCTATCATTGTGGATTGGTATTTCTGTACTAGTCCAACTGTTTCCTTTACTTTACATGAGCTGTGTTAGCTGGTGTGCTTGCGGTTAATTGCAGTTTCAGTACGTTTATTGTTAACACGTTTGCTTTAGACGTTCTTCAGTGTGTGATGCCAGTGAGACCCTTAAGGTTGAGGTCTCGATTCCTTCTTTCGTTGCCAGATTGTTGTTGTTTTAGAGAGACCCTTGTTAAGTCTGTGACTGTTGAGGCTCACTCCCCTAAAGTTCTTTTCAGGGTTAGCAATGTGTTTGACTTGCGGTGGCGGCGTGACAGACTTGCCACCACTAGTAGTTGAGGTTTTAGTTATTGTTGTGTAAGCTTTGCTCCCTCAGGGTATGCCCCACATAGTTGTATTTTCTCTTGAACATGTAATAATGTGTCAGGACAATGTAAAGTTGTGTAAATGAGTATAAAATACATCTCCTTTCTTGTATCGTAAATTATTGTGGGTTGTCTTTATATTTCACTGAACACGTGTGTGAGCTATCTTTTGCGAGACTTTGGTCCGTTCGTGGGAGGCAGACTTCAATATCTGAATGAACTCTTAGTGTCATATCCCGCCAATTAGTAGCAGAATAAATCAGGGAGACGTGAGCAATATATATATAGTAAACGTAAATTGCGCATACAGTCGTAAAAATCAGAGCAACTAGTGAGCAATATTTGCAATAAACTCTTCATTTTATTGATAATTCACCTAAACTATTACAATCACTAATTTTGAGCCAAAATATAGCGCTCAATGATATCATTACATTGGAAAGGAAACTAAGCAAGTATCTAACTAGACTCTATTATACTAAGGTCATTCCATCGCTATAACGCCAGGTCACCCATCACTCCAGTCCATTCCCGTCGGTGTGTGAAAGGTCATCATCCGACTTACCTAAAACACTTGTAACAAATAGCGCAGGATTAGCGATAATGCTCAGTAGGACTTAATATCTCGTGTAAACAGGCATGCTTTAAGTGATTAATATCTTGTAAAGCAGGATAACTAAAGAAAACGATCAAGTATAGTCAAGAGAGTAATAGCATATGATAGCAAGAGAACGATAGTACTTTCAAAACAAAATTTGCAAAACTAGCATGATAAAGGATTAGCCATATAACGAGATAGCGTATAACGTTGCACAAAAGTGCACTAGTCGAGATAGCATGAAATGTTTGGTCGATCTTCTTGTCAGCGGAGAGAATATAGTATGGTGATTGATTGTCTTCGATTAAATCTTGATAGTATGGCTCTTGGGTATTATGTCGTATACCCTGATCATTAAACCCCCACGAGTTATAGCCTTTCGAGCACACCTCCCAGGACTAGATCGGGCCCTTTATAATGTTGCCTAGCATGATTATGTTTGTTATCTTAGACAGTCAAATGATGGTCAAATAGAGTACCAAAAATAGATGAGAGTAATTGATGAATAGATGAGAATGTAGAGAGAACATGAATAGATGAGAGTGTAAAGGGAATAGATGAGAATGAGGGTCGTAACCGTAAATTGATGATAACAGGCGATAGTAACAGTTGTTACAACACGATCGTGTGTCGGCAGTCCGATAGATGTCACCACCACCCAATAGTCGTGCCATGAATACAGACTAGAGGCCCGACATGATTCTAAGGTAAGAAAGAATAAACTAAGGTCGTTGGATCATGTTGATCCCTAAGGGTATAATAGGTATTGATGGTACAACCCGCTTGTCGGTAATGAACGTCCGCCAAAGCCAATGAGTCTTATGGAGGCCTCGACAAGGAGTTCCTAGTTCTGTCAGGAGTATTCCCAATGGAGAGCTCATCCAAGCGAAGATAGAAGTGTATAGAAACAATTGTCCATCTTGCCTCGAGTGCTCGATGGCAGAGGGATGCGATAACGGTATCCAAATCAAGCGATTAAAAGAAACAATTACCAGATATATTATTGAGTAAATTTGGTAAGGTTTCATGTCAAGGATTTATGTTTAGTGTGTGCATGTGTACGTTAATCAAGATAGCAAGAGATAATTGTGCACATAGCTTTTAATTAATGGAAATCATGTGAATATTGTTAGGATCGGATATTCGGTTATGGCAAAGTTAGAAGGGGGGTTGAATAGATTTGCAGCGAAAACTTAAGCAATTTAAGAATTACTTGGATTAAAAGATCTACTCCATTAAAAACCCTTGATTGATGTAATGTGTGTCAACAAATTAACAAGTAGTGTGTAGACGAAATCCCTAGGCATACATCTAGAGCAACACAATGTAACCACAAGTCAAACCACAATGCTGAAGGGATTTTTTAGGTGGTTCAGAGATCACACCGCGTGACTCCTACGTCCACTCCTCACACAGGAGACACACTACTCAAGAACTTAGTACAACACCCACACAACACAAGCACAACGGCTCAACCACACATACACACGCTAGATCAAGTCCATAAAAGATAAGATCCTCTAGCCCTAATCTGATCAAGACACCACACACATGTTGTCTATGTAAACACGCAACCAGATCAACAATCCGTATGTGGATCAAGCACAAGGAACGCTTGAACCATTACCACCACGCAAAGATATGAAAGGTAGAATAAAGAAGAGTTCTGAGTTGAAGATCAAATCCAAATGAAGAACTCTTCATAGTGGTCGTCCAGAAAACTTCAAACTTCATGTTGATGATGATCAGATGATGTAGGAGAAGCTTCATTCGTGGACAATCCAACTTCAACTCCGCTCGTGAGATGGATCTTCCTCGCGCTGGATGGAGAGTTGAAGCAAAAAATAGGGGAACCTTCTTCTTCTTGTTCTTGGCTTAGGGTTTTTTGGGTGGAGGCTCCTTGCTGCGAAAATACCTCTATATGGTCTATATATAGTGGTGTCCAACCATAGAGAGTCGTGCTAAAAGGAAACACCCAAATATAGATCATATCATAACCATCAAATCTTCCCAAAGCTCCGTCTGTCGACAGCCGACTTGTTGCTATCGACAGGTGCTGACAGGTTTGCAGAAACCAAAAGACTGGCCTTCCAAGAAACCATTTTCTGTGTGTATCTGTCGATAGGCTACAGTGTATCTGTCGACAGGCTACAGTGTATCTGTCGACAGGTACACTATTCATCTGTTGACAGCACACTATTCATATGTTAACAGCTACTTATTCCAGCAGCTTTATGTTCTTTTGCACTTGGATTTGTTGCTTGTCTTGTGTACATTCACACCTACATTAAAAGACAATTATTAGTGAGATATAATGAACATATAAATGAACAAGTTAGACATGTTTTTCTTGATTAGCATTTGTTTTCTTGATTAACATTTGCTTGACTTGACATTCTCATTATGTTTCACATATTCACATCACATCATTTATATTGTTCATGAAATGCTCATTGATTGCTCATCATAAAAAAAAAACATACATATGTCAACTTAACATACTCATGTAAACTCAGCATTCTCCCCCTTTTTGATGATGACAAAATTTCAATTTATACACAATTGATGTTTCTCCCTTTTGGCAACATCCAAAAAGATAAGTCATGCACAAATGGAAAGAATGAAGCAAAGAACTGTGTTTCCAGTCATTGATCAGTAAGTACACACAGTTACAAAAAAAAGGTAATCCATTGCATGAAACAACAAAAGCAAAAGTGAAGGAGAAAGAGATGACGGAGTTAACAGACTGATGACTCAAAGAAGTGGAAGGAAATGAAGCAAAGAACTGTGTGACCACAGAACTGAATTGTGAAAGATATGAGTGGGGAATGAGTGTTCAATTAGAATTTTAAGGTTGAGAACTGGTTTATACCCATTGCAAGATGTCATAGACACTAGTAGTTGGACACATAAAATTCTACAATGGTTAAGAAATAATACTTCGGGAATCTCAAGTTGTAGCATTTAGAAGACATCGTTCAAAAACAATGAAAATAAGATAACCCCTTTGAATAAAACCGTTGTAGAAAAACATGTTCCTTTGGGTGATGTTCAGTTGGTACTTGAAAGTAATGTCTACATGAGCGATTAACAATAAACAACACATTGCCCTTGATGTAAAAACATGGAGGCTACACTCTATTTCTTGCATTGAATTTTTTCTTTGTCAAGTTAATGTGGGAAAAGTAGTAATTAAGATCACTTTCACCTTTTGACGTGAAGGTAGACATTTGGGATGCCCGTACCCCCAGTTACTCAGTGTAAGTGACCATCATACCATTGTACAGAGATAATGAAAGTACTTTTTGACGCGAAGACAGACATTTGTGATGCCCATGTCCCCGGTTACTCGGTAATACTCATCATTGCTCTACCTTTATCCCATTTCAAATACTTTTTGTTTGAACTTTGAGTTTAGAAATAGGTAGCTTTTCTCCTTTTGTTTTTAATTCTTAAATCATGATCAAAAGGTTATTTAAGGTCAAAAGCCAATGTAAAACATAAAGTTCAATAACCTTCGTACTTATCAATCCACTTGAGAAAAATGATTATTTGCAAGGGAGTTATTCAAGTGAGTTAGGTTAGAATCATTAGATTTGATCAATGTTTTCTAGATGACACAACCTAGACTCAAACACAAAATATTATATCAAAATCATTGTGATTAAGTCAATGTCTTTGATACTATGTGAGTATGAAAGATTGCAATGAATAGTAAGTCCCTATTCTCCCCTTGCATCAATAATATGAACATACTCATAAAGA
Organism: Colocasia esculenta; assembly: GCA_014218235.1. Taxonomy (NCBI): domain Eukaryota; kingdom Viridiplantae; phylum Streptophyta; class Magnoliopsida; order Alismatales; family Araceae; genus Colocasia; species Colocasia esculenta. The sequence goes on from CM024757.1 coordinate 156,949,833, forward strand.
AAGGATTAGAAAAGATGAAGATTTATGGATGAAGTGAGTATCTGTCGACAGCAAACATGAGCCTGTCGACAGATGCAGACAGTTGTGAAGTTCTGGGTTCAGGCAAGGTATGGGCTGTCGACAGCTGGGGTGCTGGCTGTCGACAGATACAGACAGACAGAAAATATGAAGTTCGGAACTGTGCCTGGCTGTCGACAGCAGAAGAAGTGGCTGTCGACAGATGCACACAGGGTGCAATTTCTGGGTTCTGTGAAGGCATATCTGTCGACAGGCTGTTTGGGGCTGTCGACAGGGGCTTTGAAACTTCAGCTTTAAGGCTTTGAATTGAGAGTGATTTGAACCATAAGATTGAGGGATAAATACACATTGAATATGAAGGGTATCCCTTATGAATTTCACTCACCTAGCCTTAACTTACTCCCCCATAGAGTGTGCATATGATGACTCATCATTCAAGCAAATCAATCAATGAGATACACAAACATACCAAGCATTTGCACATAAAAGAACATCCATAAGCATAAAAACACCAACATTCATTCTTTTAAAGAGAGACATGTGGCAAGATTGATGTGAAAGAATGTCCCTCAAACAACTCACTCAAAAACTCTTTTTGACTTACTCCCCCATAATGTATGCATGGTATTGAATGAACATTCAAGCAATTCACACATGTTCATGTCAAGCAATTTGCACAAGGAGAGTATAAACGTGATCAATTGAGGTTCTTGAGATTATGATTTTTTTTATAATCTTTATGTAGTAGAAGACTATTGATACTTGGCGGAGAATATTTCTCACGCATAATGATAGTTTCCAGACAAGCCGGACTTGTCCTTCCATTTCACCATTTAATATACCAAATAGTCACTACATAAAAGATCCATTTTTTTTTTTTTTAGCATGACTCCAATGGCTAAGAAGCATTGTCATTTGGGGATAGCATCAAAACATTTTTCATTGCTCAGATAGAATTAAAAATCCATTTCAATTCTAGCAGTTCAAATCTGTAGTGATAAAGAGATTTTACCTGAACAGTCGTCAATTTCAATCTAAAAATTTTCCTTTGTTCTCCAATCATTTCTTGCCTTGCACAGCCAATGTCATGAATCCATTTAAACTGTATGGCTGCAAGACATCTCAGCTTGTTCATTAAGCTGGTTTTGGAACCCACACTTGCTTGGGTCCTGCAATGACGTCAATGTTAGAATTCAACAATGATTTCTGAATCCAAAGTGACTTTAATTTTTGAATAGATGTATTTCTTTCATTAATGGAATTATGAGCATGGGGCTTGGGAGCATGCACAAGATAACCATTTCTATGCCAACAGTCCCTAGAGACATGACCATGTTGATGACATGCATAGCATTGAACTGTTTTTAGCATATTTGTGAGAGTGTTGATTTTTCTTCCAACAGAATTAGCAAGATGACCAAGTCTATTGCATTTGAAGCAAACGGGTTGAGTACTTACCTGGAGCTTACCATAGTGTGATTGCATTTGCTGGAATCTCTGAGGTCCTTTAGAGTACCTTTGATTATCCTTGGGTTGAGAAGAAGGAGATGGTACCCTTTGGTATCTCTTGGCATGATGTGGAGTTGGAGATTTCCTTGAAACATTCTGGGTGCTGGAGGAGGTGTGGAGACCTTGTAGACTCTTGTTTTCTTTTCCATTTTTTTTTCTGGTTTTCAATTGAAACATGATTCTTCCTTTTTGCAGCATTTTTTCAATTTTTTCTTTTTAGCTTTCAATGCAACAATTTCTTTTCAGAAGTTAGAAGTTGGTTTTTCATGACATCCAGACCATTTTGTATTTGTTCTTTTCAATTTCACTTTGAACAACTTGATTTTCAAGTCAGCAATTTTCTTCTTAAAATTGTTCCATTCATCATTTAATGGTCTGTCATGATACAAGCTTTCAATCTTCTTTTTCAGATGATTATTTTCCTCAACAGTTGATTGCATTTTTCTTTTATTTGGTGATCATGAGCCATGTTGGAGATTTGTTTGTTCAATTGATCATTATCAAATTTGAGATTCTCATTATGATCAATCAATTTTTCATTTTCATTTTTCAAATCAAAATTTCAGATTCAACCTGATCATGATCTTCTTTCAATTTAGAAAACATGATTCCATAGTTTTTGACTTCATTTTCCAATTTTTCATTCTCATTTTCAATTTTTCATTTTCTCATAGAATGCTTGAGCATTATCAATTATCATTTCATTCTTCTCTAATTTTCTTTTAGCTTCTTGTTTTGAGCTTTTACCTTCTTAAATTGATTGGACAAGTGCTCATAGCATTCTATCAATTCATCATAGGATATATCATCCTCTGAATCAGAATTAGATATTGATGCATCAAATGGATCTGAATTGGATTTACCTGACCTTTGAGAGTTTCTTGACTTCTCTGACAGATGTGATCCTTCAGATTCGTCTGAACGGAAGAGCCTCTTGAGCTGCCATGAGCCATGTAGCATTTTTCTTCCGTTCCCTTTCTAGACTTGCATGTTTTCATAGAGGAGACCTGCATTTTATCAACCTTGTCATCAAACTCAATTATCATAGGTCTATTTATGATACTTGAGAACTTAGCCATATTTCTGAATATGTTTAGATGATTAGACCAATCAACAAATATTGAGTGAGATCAAAAGGCAATAAAAATCAATCAGATCAGAATCAGATTTAAACCCACTCAACAAAGCAAGATATTGTTAGGACTCAGAGCGGTTAAGCACACAAGACAGATCTCCCAAACACAACCGATGAACAGAAAACCCTCTCTGATACCAATTGTTAGGATCAGATATTCGGTTATGGCAAAGCTAGAAGGGGGGGGGGTGAATAGATTTGCAGCGAAACTTAAGCAATTTAAAATTACTTTGGATTAAAAGATCTACTCCATTAAAACCCCTTGATCTGATGTAATGTGTGTGAACAAATTAACAAGTAGTGTGTAGACGAAATCCCTAGGCATGCATCTAGCGCAACACAATGCAAACCACAAGTCAAACCACAGTGCACAAGGGATTTTTTAGGTGGTGGTTAGATCACACCACGTGACTCCTACGTCCACCCCTCACACAGTGAGGACACACTACTCAAGAACTGAGTACAACACACACACACGAGCACAACGGCTCAACACCACACACACGCTAGATCAAGTCCACAAAAGATCAGATCCTCTAGCCCTAATCTGATCAAAACACCACACACACACACTTGTCTGATGCAAACAGCAACCAGATCACAATCCACCGTGGATCAAGCACAAGGAACACTTGAACCATTACCACACACAAAGATATGAAAGGTAGAATAAAAGAAGTTTGAGTTGAAGATCAAATCCAAATGAAGAACTCTTCGTGGTGGTCGTCCAGAAGAACTTCAAACTTCGTGTTGATGATGATCAGACGATGTAGGAGAAGCTTGATTCGGGACAAACCAACTTCAACTCCGCTCGTGAGATGGATCTTCCTCGCGCTGGATGGAGAGTTGAAGCAGAAAGCAGGGAACCTTCTTCTTCTTTTTCTTGGCTTAGGGTTTTTTGTGTGGAGGCTCCTTACTGCGAAAATACCTCTATATGGTCTATATATAGTGGTGTCCAAGCATAAAGAGTCGTGCTAAAAGAAAACACCCAAATAGATCATATCATAACCATAGGATCTTCCCAAAGCTCCATCTGTCGACAGCTGACTTGCTGCTGTCGACAGGTGCTGACAGGTTTGCAAAAACCAGAAGACTGGCCTTCCGGGAAACCATTTTCTGTGTGTATCTGTTGACAGGCTACAGTGTATCTATCGACAGGCTACAGTGTATCTGTCGACATGTACACTATTCATCTGTTGACAACACACTATTCATCTGTTGACAGCTACTTGTTCCAGCAGCTTGTCTTGTTCTTTTGCACTTGGATTTTGTTGCTTGTCTTGTGTACATTCACACCTACATTAAAAGACAATTATTAGTGAGATATAATGAACATATAAATGAACACGTTAGACATGTTTTTCTTGATTAGTATTTGCTTTTCTTGATTAACATTTGCTTGACTTGACATTCTCATTATGTTTCACATATTCACATCACATCAATTTGTATTGTTCATGAAATGCTCATCGATTGCTCATCATCAAAAACAAACATACCATATGTCAACTTAACATACTCATGTAAACCCAACAAATATTACCCATTGTTATTAAACATGTCATTACTGTTCACACAGTACATTTCAGAAGTTAAATAATGGTCAAAGTACATGATTAACATGATTTCCATGAGGAATTAGGGTTCTGGTTTACACAGTAAGAACGCGATGGGGGTACCTGTCGTGTTTAAAATCACGACGGGTAGGTTGGTCATGTTCACATGAACTTGGTCAGGCAAATCGATTATTGTTGTAATCGCGACAGGGTGACCGGTCACGATTTGAGCAAATCGGTCTAGAACGTTACGTAAGGGTCTGTCGCATTTAGGCCAATCGTACAGGGTGTGAAGAACATGATGTGTCGGGCCGTCGGGATCATGTCACAACGTGCCCCTCTGTCGCGACCTTCTGAGAATCGCGACAGGTTGAGCCGTCGCATTCTCAGAAGGTCAGGATGTAAGGTCCTCAAACTTTGTTCTTATTATTCAGATTTTTGTCATAATATACTTAGCTGCTTTTGTGTATATTGTTTATGTGTATATGTGCATATATGGATATACATACTTATTTTTGTATATATTATCTTTATTAAATTGTGCATATTGTATTTAAATTATACAGAGCATATTGTATGTATTTGTATATGGTGTATATATGCCATTTGATGTTTCTATTTTCTGGTCGAGATGCTAGTAAACGCCAACATCTATTGACGTTGAGGGCATGTTGACGGCAAACAGTGTGCCGTTGACTCAGGGTTGGCGTCCAGATCGATGGTCATTTATTTCCTGTTAACGGCAGAGAAGTGGTCGCTTACTTCTCAACTTCTGTTGCAATTTCAGATCGGGAAACAGCTATGTTTTGCCCGGTTCTAGATTTGGAAACCCACCTCCAACGGTAGGATTCCATCCTTAACACGTACCCAAGCCCTCAGCTCTATAAAAACACTTGTTCTTGGCCGAGTTAGGTCTTTTCGCCCAAAAGAGAACCTAGGGTTTCCTATGGTGAAAACTGAGTTTTATGCGACTTCGATCTGGTGATTTGGTGCGTCTTCCTGCGATCTACATCGACCGAGAGGTACTCTGGACATTTGTGAGGCTTCCCCGACTCCGGTGTGCGACCTACATCGACACAAAGACCAGATCTTGGAGGATTTTGAGCACCCTCTTGGCTTGGCCGAGGAGGGAATCTTCGGCTAAATAATCTCATTAGACAATTTTTCAAAGGCAAGTGATCTAGGGATTTCATCCCTACCCATGTCCTTTAGGTCCTAGGATTTTATTGGATTTTTCCTCGTGTCCTGGAACCCCCAATTCGTCAAATTTTGTGCATTCAGTCTGTGTTTATGCAGACAGGAACTTGGCGGCAAGCTTGCTGCCATCAAGATCTTGAGTTGGCAGCAACATCGTGTGCCGTTAACCCCTGTTGGCGGCAACCCCTTTGCCACCAAGTTCTTCAAGTTTTACATAATGGATATTTTGATCTCTGTGGTTTGTTTGACGGATTTTTGGGTATATGTGCATGCTGTGAAAATTATATTTGGCCAAGTACAGTCATTAGGTAATATCATGAGGTGTCAAATTTATGTAAATAGGTTTATTTATTAAAATTTATATAACGAGATGATTTGACCATGATAATTTCTGAATAATTAGATCCATTGTATATTAGGGTTTCAAAATTTTCCATGATGGTACGATGACTGATTTTAGGTTTTTGAATTGTTAGATCCGACTTTATGGATGTGAATCATGTTTAATGAATTTCTTCATGAAAATACCTGAAATTTGTCCTAATTATTAAAATTAGATTTATTGTTCTAAAAAATCTGACATTTTAGCTATGTGATACGTATCCTATGTAAAGTCTGTGATAAAAATTCCATTCTATTTTGATAACAGTAGATAATGTTACTAATTTAATAAAAGGGAATGACCATGATGAGCATGTTAAGGTTAATCATGTGAAATTAAATGATTAGCAGTATGATTAGGACTGCAATATGATATAATTGTCATTGTGAAACAGTAGCATCATGTTATGAAAAGTGAAGCATGTGTAATTATTAAAAAGTGAATGCAAATGTGTTCAATAGTGCATGTGTATAATGTGAACATGTGATTAAGTGTAATGTGTAAATAGTACCAAGATTCGTCATTGTGTTGCCTAGGTGGTGGATATGTGTTATGTGTATATGTATGTGTGTCATTCTTGTGGTGGTTTGGACTATGTGTCACGACAACTAAGTGTAAACAATGTAAATATGTGAATGTGAACATGTAAAATGTGCAATGTGAGAGATGAGCATGTGTAAGTGTTAAAAGAATGTGTTAGCATGCAAATAGATGTGAATTTGTGTACATGTGATTTATTTATATAAAAACAGCAAGCTAAATGTGTAAATAAGTGTGATAATTGCATGTGAAAATGAGTAGATATCATGCTAGGTATGTTATTTACCATGTACATAGTTCCATGCTCTAGTTGTACATAATTGTGAAATGAATTGAATAAGATTTGAGCCCTTGAACCGTGTTGGTTACAACGTGTAGAAAGCATGCTATAGGTTTTCATATTTGTTTGGTTAAGTGATATGAACCATGTACCATGTTTATTCCTAATTATTTAAAAGGCTAGCATGTGTATGTTATATGTGTATGGATGGCATCTTTGGATTGCTTGCTGGGTCTTTTTAGACTCATACTTGCTTTGGCGTACAGGTGAGACAGGTGCCTCCATCCCAGAGGAGGACATAGTGAGGAGCGACTCCGAGCACGAGGAGTAGCTTCACTTGTGGACGTTACTACATTGTTACTTTCTTTCATTAGTAGGTAAACCTTGAAATTGTATAATTTATATTGACAATATTTTATTTAAAGTTGTAATAATGTGGACATTGGTATTTCTTTTATTGCTATATAGACTGTGGATATGTGATGATGATGGAATGAGAATGATAATACTTCTTTTAATTCCGCTATAAATTTTGATATTTATGTACATCTCAATCTATCGTTTAGTGTTGGGTAAATGTCCCACTGTGACGACGTTCTTTGTACCGACGTGGATTGGTATAATCGTACCGGTATATGGAGGGTCGTTACAGAGATTGGTATCAGAGCAACACGGGTTGAGATTGTACATGAATATACAATCATCTTCACAATATGCTAAGTCTTTATAGAACATGTCCATATATGTAGAAAATGTCTAATAATGAATGAAAGCTAGTTAAGAAAATGGTTCGGACTAAATAACTTAGTTTCTAACTAGATTAAATTGTTTTACAGGTTATGGCTACTCGTGGTAGGCGTGGTGCCCAGGCTCGAGATGACGAGCAGAGACATGAAGACAGGGGTGAGCAGCAAACCCCAGCACCACAGGGTCCTACAGTACTTCCTCCACCACCGTCTTTGGATTATGGACTGTTCATGTAGGGTTTGGTTCAGGCTATGCAGACCCAGGCACATACTTAGGCGGCACTGTAGGCTCAACTGCAGGCTCAGGTTAGGATTATTAAATAGAGTAGCCTGTTTTTATTAAATGTATGATTGTTATATGTGTTGCTTATATTGCTTATTGTGGCAGGCTTATGCTCTGGCTCCAGCTCCAATTCCTCAGGAGCAAGGCCATGGTGGTCCTTCCATCATGGAGAGATTCAAGAGGATGGCTCCGCCCTCTTTTAAGGGGGAGAGTCAGCCACTATTAGCAGAGAGCTGGATGAGGGAGATTGAGAAGATCTTCCGAGCCATTAGGTGTGCCGAGGAGGACAAAGTTAGTTTGGCCTCCTATATGCTGCAGGTATTTATTAATTGTGTATGCATGTACTTATGTTAGGTTAAGTTTTGTCTAGATTGGTGCTTATGGGTTGTATCTTGCAGGAGAGAGCCGATGTGTGGTGGGCCTCTTTACTCCGCACCAGGTTCGAGGATGGTGCTGTCGAGGTGAGTTGGGATGAGTTTACGAGGCTGTTCCGGGCCAAGTTTATCCCAAAGCATATCCAAGACAAGATGGGGCAAGAGTTCTTTGTAACACCCCATATAAGAATATTTAAATGGACTAAATCAGCAAACTACCAATAACCCGGACTAGTCATTTTCAGAGCTCGAGCAGGAAAAGAACTCTGAAGTTAAGCATGCTCAATTGGGAGTAGTCCCAGGATGGGTGACCTTCCTGGGAAGTCTACCAACTAGTACGGTTGTTAGGTCAGTTTGTTGGTTGGGTCGTCACAAATGGTATCAGAGCTTGCCCAGCTGGAAGTGCAGGAACTAAGTGCCACACAAGACAAAGTGCTACGCTATGGGAGCCACCTCTTGAGGCCATAATGGCGCAAAGTGCTACATAGTGGGAGCCACCTCTTGAGCCTGTGGGGGCCACCTCTAGAATCCTACCTGCCTGGGGTTTGATTGTGTGCTATATGTGAGCAGCGACGAGGACGTCGCTTATATAGGAGAGGTAGATTGTAACACCCCATATAAGAATATGTTAAATGGACTAAATCAGCAAACTACCAATAACCCGGATTAGTCATTTTCAGAGCTCGAGCAGGAAAAGAACTCTGAAGTTAAGCGTGCTCAATTGGGAGTAGTCCCAGGATGGGTGACCTTCCTGGTAAGTCTACCAACTAGTACGGTTGTTGGGTCAGTTTGTTGGTTGGATCGTCACAAATACAAAACTGTCACGCCCCGACGCGGAATATCGGAGCGCGAAGGCAGTTGCAAGAAAAGGGTATAGAGCGAGTACTAGATATCAAACCATTGCACATTAAATAATACTAAAACAAATCTTTCTCATTAATAACTTTTCAAATGTCTAGCTACAACCACTAATATCAGAGCTATTCTATAGGGCCCAATTACATTGCCAAAAAAGGAAGTAACTAACTATAACTCTAACATAACGACTCGAGGGCACTCTTGGCTTCACTCTTGGTCATTCCCTTCCTCGTGAGTGTATGTGTCTTCCTCGGTCTCACCTAAGAACACAACATCAAATAACATAGGGTGAGCGATAACTCCCAGTAGGACTTAAATCTCAGGCTCAAGCAGGCTTAAATAATTAACGCATTTAATGGCAGAGTATCTAAAGATAGCAGGTACAAGAGAGTCAAAATATAGAAAGAGATAGCACAACAGGTAACAGGATAGCACAATAGCACGAGATCGAGTATAGTTTCCAAAATAGCACAAGCATCAAGTATATCACGAATAGCAGGATGGCCATAGCACAACTAGCACAAGTATAATAATAGCACGACGAGTATAGCACTTGTTTGTCATTCTAGACATCGAGAGAGTATAGCACGTTTTGTGTTTTGATTGTCATATAGATAGTCGAGATAGATAGCACTTGAGTGTAATGCCAAACACTCTGATCATTTAACTCCCATGGGCACTAGTACTTTCGGGCGCACATCCCAGGACCAGATCGGGCCCTTTGTATATTTCCAGGTATTGGTTATATTGTATCTTTAGACAATCAGTCAATGGCCAATATAGAGTACCAAGAAGTAGATAAGAGCACTAGATGAATAGACGAGAAAGTAGAGTGAACGTGAATAGACGAGCGAATAGAGTATAGATGAGAGCTAGTGGACATTACACGTAATGCGACGAGTAAATAGGCGATAGTAACAGTTGCACAACACTCGCACATGGTGTTGGCAGTCAGGTGGAACTCACAATCTTCCCGCTGGCCATGTTATGCACTAGTCCAGAGGTCTGACGTGATTCAAGGTAAGAGCGAACTTCTAATAGCCGTTTGGATCATATCGATCCCTAAAGGTGTAATGGGTGTTAGGGTACAACCGGCTCGTCGACCATGTGGGAATCCATGATCAGACGAGACTTACGGAGGCCTTGTGCAAGAGTTCACTAGTCTGAAAAAAGGAATATCCGATGGAGAGTTTACCACAAGCCAAGTAAAGTGTGTATATAAAACAGGTGCTCGACATTCTAGAGGAATTCTAGAACAGTGGAGGGTCGATATCGGTATGTAAACAACGCAAGAAACGAATACAAGACCTTTAAAATATGGCAATTAATATACTTATTTGTAATAAATTACCAGATACATTATGAGATATTTTATGCCAGATTTCAGCCATATATGGATGGTTCATGTGTGTTCATGTGTAAGAGAAATCATAGCTAGAAATAAGTCGTGAATATGTATGTTAAATCATTCAATGTAGCTCCATTTTTTTAAAACAAGTTTTTACTGGGGGTATAACTGTAAAAAGGTGACATAGGCCAGTAAGGATCGCGATAGGGACAGGCAGATCGCGACAGGGCATGAAAAGGGTGGCGACAGGGCTGTCTGCTCAGGCGGTCAGAATGCGACGGGGTCTCCTGTCGCGTTCAGAACGCAACAAGAAAGGCGTCGCGACGGGCTTGAGAACGCGACCTGTCGGGCCGTCGGGTTCTCAGGTCCGTGGACTGAGTCTGATAGAGCTCTGATCTGTCTTGGATTGCGGTCCAGAAACTCGCCTTTTTGACATAGGGTAGTTCAAAAAATCATAACTAATTATATACACTATGAAAAATCATGAAACAGTTTTGAATTGATCCAGACATGCAAGGGTACTTCCAGTAATTAGGAATTTGAAAACAATCATGGTATCGATATGGTTCTAACAAGTATAACAAGAAGCAACCTGATTCCAGGTGCAGCAGAGATGAATGATTTAATTCGAGCAACAGGCTTGATAAAAATTAGGGCTTTTAGGGACAAAAGATCCCTAGACACAAGTAGTATCTACAGTAAAATTTTCGTAGCATGGGAACAAGTGTACATGGAGATCTGATTTAAACATGATGACTCGGGGTTATCATGTATGCAGAACTTCAAAAATCAAGAACAAAAGATTGGCTTGATGAAAAATTATGAAACAAGAAGGTTTTTGTCCCTGGTGATTGGAACTACCTATAGACGGATTTGATTTGGTTTTGCTTGTGAGAATGCCTACCTTTGACTCGATTTATCTTCTAGGGCTTAGAACTCCAAGAACGAAGGAAGAAGCTTGATGGATCTTCCTCTCCTCGATTTCTCCTCCTCCTTGGCCTCTTCTCCACCTCCAAGAACCCCTTTGCACGAGCTAGGGCCGGCCATGAGGATTTAAGAAGTGTATTTATATAAACACAAGTTCGTATTCCTACTACTACTCAAATTCCTCTTAATTCCGAGATTTCCTAACTCCACCTTTCCTCTCTTGCTTTCCAATCTCTAATTGGGTTAGGATAGTATCTAAATTCGTGCTAGACTATATGGGGTAGGTTTAGGAATCCTATTCCAACTCTAATTGACACTTTTATTGCTTTAATAACCCCTTTCTAATTAGGAGATAATTAAACTCCGAATTTAAGGTATTTTCTCTATTATTCTCCTTTTTAAAATCTCTATTTTAGCCCACTAATTGGTAATGGGTCAATGTAGAAAAGCCCATTACTCCTTTTCTTTTAATGGGTTTTATTTAATTCTCTCTTATTTGATTTCCTACATCTTCCTTTATTGATCTCCTAATTAAATAATATAAATTTTTAAATTTTTATTTCCCCAAAAATTTAGGGTTGCTACATCTGTAACACCCCATATAAGAATATGTTAAATGGACTAAATCAGCAAACTACCAATAACCCGGACTAGTCATTTTCAGAGCTCGAGCAGAAAAAGAACTCTGAAGTTAAGCGTGCTCAATTGGGAGTAGTCCCAGGATGGGTGACCTTCCTAGGAAGTCTATCAACTAGTATGGTTGTTGGGCCAGTTTGTTGGTTGGGTCGTCACATCTTTTCTCTTACTCAGAGCTCCATGACGGTGTTAGAATATGAGGCCAAGTTTGCTGAACTGTCTAAGTATGCTCCTCACATAGTTGTTGATGAGCGCAGGAAGGCGAAGAAGTTCGTGATGGGTCTTAAGCCATCACTGAGGTCGTGGCTTGTGGCGTTTGACCACCGTAGGCTAGATGAGGCTCTCAGCACTGCGTGTAGGCGAGAGAGCGAGATGGAGCAGTATCTGGAAGAGAAGAAGGCATTGCAGAAGAGGTCCACGCCACCTTTCTAGCGGCAGGACAGGAAGAAGGCAGCGTACTATGTTGGGTTGAGTGTGTATTTGAAACCTTTTAATGATGACTTTAATCATGACTATTGACATCACTCATAATTTGATTTTGATGATGACATTTTGTACATATTAAAATGATGACTAATTGAACATGTTATACATGTTATACATATCACAACAATGTTTAAACAACATGTTTTTGATGATTAATATCTCACATTTCAATGATAATATCTTGTACTAATGGTTTACACTTTATATTTTCATGTTCACACACTTTTGTCGTAGTGGTGTTGAGACACTCCCTGATGGTGTTGACACTGGGTCATTATCCCTGAAGCCTTTTTATGGAGGCTGGGTCAAGTGTGTCGACACAGTCAATGGTAGTGTCGACACTAGACCTAGTTTCCAGGAGATCCATTTGTCTGACTGGGACAGTGTGTCGACACACACAGTGGTCGTGTCGACACTAGACCCAGCATCCAGAGGACCCTTTTTGCGCAAATAGGACAGTGTGTCGACACACTCAATGGTAGTGTCGACACACTCCGGCTGAAATTTCAACTTATGATTTTTCTGGACACGTGGCCGCTTGGGGATCAAGGGAAACTGCCTAGGTTTTTGTGCCCACGCACCCTAAGGCACCTTATGGTCATATGGGGCTATAAATACCCATGTTTTTGGTACTCCAAAGGGATCTCAAAAAAAAGAAAGTTCAGAGCATTCTAGAAGAAGAGCATTTGAGCTGGAAAGGCTCCTGCATCCAGAAGGAGAGAAGCAGAGCGCCGCCAAGGGGAAGAAGAAGGATATGAAGAAGGAGAAGAAGGGGAGGAGCTCGTGGTTGCAGCAGCGCTGATCCAGAAGGAGATCCAGCCAAGTCCGTGTTTCATTTGAGTGTCAATTTTCCTAGGTGATCTGTGTATGTGTTCTACACAGATCGTCCAATTCTATTTGTCTCTACCATTTCTCTTGTACTGAGATAGATCGTGCTAGAGGATTTATTCTCTAAGTGTGCTTGTTCTAGCAGAACTTGGATCTATTGTGATCCAGAGGTTTGAGTACTTTGTACTCTGGTTTGGAGCCATAGTGCTCTGGGTTGGAGCCGTTGTGCTCTGGTGCTTGAGCCGTAGTGCTCAAGGGCTTGTGAATTTGCTGAATTCACATGTGGTCTATGGAGTTGGTTGTCGTGCCTATCTCCTGGGTTTCTTTGAGTCGTTGCACTCAAAGAGGTCAGAGTCATCGTGCTCAATTTGTACTGCACTAGTGCTAGTGGTTCCTCTGTTGTGAGGAGGTGGACGTAGGAGACACAAGTTGTGTTCTCCGAACCACCTTAAAAATCTTCTGTGCACTGTGGTTTGATGTGTGGTTTGCTATTCTTATTCACTATACTCACACACCACACTTGGATTGGATCGAATTGTGTATTTCTCTCATTATAATTCTGCTGCTATTCACACACATTCTCAGTTCATCTTATTAAGTCACCTAACCGATCTCAACATCTGGTATCAGAGCAGGTCAAAGTCAATTCTATACTCTGAGGTGCTTTGGTGAATTTTCTGTATTTCAGATTTTGATTCACTCAATTACTTACTCAAATTGCTGTGTGTTTTGTTTGATTATCTTTATCATGGATTCTAAAGGTTTCGTTGCTAACATCATTCAAGTAATAGGCCTCCATTTTTTTATGGTACTAACTATCCTTACTGGAAGAATAGGATGATGGTTTTTCTTAGAGCACAGAACTATGAAGTATGGAGAATTGCTGAAAAAGGACCAATCGAAGTCACTGGAGATGAAGATCAATGGACTAGGGAGCAGATCAGAAGGGTCACCCTGAACTACAGTGTCATGAACATGCTGGAACGTGCCATTCATCGAAGGGAATATTCCAGAATCTCTATGTGTAAGTCTGCCAAGGAGATGTGGGATAAATTAGAATTGCTTTATGAGGGCACATCTCAGGTCAGGGAGACTAAGGCTAACATGTTAGTTTCTAATTATGAGTTCTTTATCATGAAATCTATGAAACTATATCTGAGATGTTTGCTAGGTTCATGGTTATTATAAATGGACTTCGAGCCTTGGGTAAGGAATATTCAAATGAAGACTTGGTAAGAAAAATCTTGCGCTCCTTATCTCATGTATGGCACACTAAAGCAACTGTTATTGAAGATTCAAAGGATTTATCCAAAATCACATTAGATGAACTCATTGGATCATTAATGACATATGAGTTAAGGCTTAAGAGATCAGAAGAACACATGCTAAAAATAAAAACCATTTTTCTTAAAGCTTCATCAAGTAATAAAGGAAAATCTAAAGAAAATTTTGAGTCTGAGAAATATGAATCTGATAATAATAATCTTGCTTTCATCACTAGACAATTTAAGGCATTTCTGAAATCAAACAAGAAGAATTTTGGTAATAAGCAAAATGCCATATCTAGTAAAAAGAAACATCTCTCCCATGTTGATCATAAGAAAACTGATGAAATTCCTGTGTGTTATAGGTGCAACAAATTTGGACATATGAAGGCTGATTGTCTAGAAGGTAAGAAGGAAAAGCATAAAACCACAAGAAGGAGTTCCACAAAAAGAAAAATAAGTCCATGGTTGCTACATGGTCAGATGATGGAAGCTCAGACTGCAATGAAGAATCCTCAACTTCAGATGAAAATGAAGTTTGTTTTATGGCTGGAAGCAGCAAAGAATAGGTAGATATATTCTTTAAACTATTTACCATTGAAGATTGGCAAGAATCATATGCTAACTTGGTTGAAAATATGTCTGAAATTAGAATAGAAAATAAATATTTGAAAAGAAAAATTGAAAGCATTCTTCATGATACTTCATCATCTGTAAAGATTTCTGAATTGGAAGCTCAAATTTCAGACCAAATCAATAAAAATGATGAACTGTTAATTTTTGTTGATGATCTGAAATTGAAAATTCAAAAATTGAACAATGAATTTATCAACTCTGTTAAGAAATTTGAAGAAAAAGAAAAGGAAATCATGAGAACTTGAATCAAGTTGAAAAGCTAAACTTTTGCATTAAAGAAAAAGAAGACACCATCAAGAACTTCACTCAAGGTAAAGATAATTTGAATGCTCTACTTGGAATGAAGATGAATTCAAATAAGTATGGCTTAGTTTTGAACCACAAAATTCAAAGAAAACTAATCATCTCCAAAGAAAATAAAACCATCAAAAATTCCTTTAATAAAATTTGTCAAGGTAAGTTCATCTGAAAACAAAGGAAAAATACAAAAACAAAAAGAACTTGAGAGGTTGACAGATACCCTACCTAGGTCGACACACACACAATATAGGTTGACACAAACCATGCATAGGTCAACCTACCCTTCTTATAAAAATCACAAAACTTCAAACTAATCAATAATCATCCTTCTCATGGCAATTGGAATGTTTTCTCATCTTACAATTCAAGATGGAATAAGTCTTAGAACCAAAGGTACAATGGTACCCAATGGTTCAATCCTTATTTCTATCATTCATCTTTTCCTGCATATCAACAACAATACATGCCAAGTTTTTCACAGTGGAACAAATCAACTAAGAGGTATAATGTTCAGAAATTGAAAAACAAAAGTTGATTCTTTTGTTTCGAAAAACACTGTGAAGAAAAATACACAAATTTGGGTTAGAAAGGATTTGTTATCTCTTCTCACTTAGGATATTGGTACCAATCTCATGTGGGTACTAAAAACTTTTCTTGTCTAATTTGTTATGTGTAGGAAAGTCGTGCATCCAATTCCAACAACATCTGGATTCTTGACAGTAGATGTTCACGGCATATGACAGGAGACAGAAATAAATTTTCATGCTTGATTGAAAAGAAAGGTGGATCAGTCACCTTTGGAGGTAAGAATAAATGAAAAATAATTGGCAAATAAAAATTGGTAAGTCTTGCATTACCTTAAGTGATGATGTTTGTTTAGTTGAGGGTTTGAATTACAACTTGCTTAGCATTAGTCAATTGTGAGACAATGGACACAAGATTCTTTTTGAACATGATTCATGCAAAATAATTGACTCCTCTTCTGAGAAAATTAAATTGATTGGAAAAAGAGAAAATAATGTCTACATGATTGATTTGTGTGATAATTCTTCTTTAAATGTTTGTTTGATTGCAAATAAAAATGACACTGTTTGGTTGTGGCACAAAAGGTTGGGTCATGCAAGTTTCACAACCATTAGTAAACTCATAAGAATGAATCTTGTAAAAGGTCTTCCTGAATCTTTCCCAGTCATTGACAATCCTATTTGTGGGATATGTGCTCAAGGAAAACAAACAAGAAAATCTTTTAAAGTGTTCAATGAAGTACTTACATCTAAACCACTTGAGTTGCTTCATATGGATCTTTTTGGTCCAACTAGAACTCAAAGTCTCAGTGGTAATAGATATGGATTTGTGATCATTGATGACTTTACAAGATATGGTCTTATTCTTATCCCATAAAAGTGATGCATGTTTAGAATTCAGGAGATTTTTCAATTCTGCCTTAGTGGGTTTATCTTTCAAACTGAATTCCATTTTAACAGATTATGGGGTGAATTTGAAAATAAATCATTTTCTGATCTCTGTACTGAACTGAACATTCTCCATAAGTTTTCTTCCCCTAGAATTCTAGAACAAAATGGAGTTTAGAAAGGAAAAATAGAACTCTTGTGGAAATGGCCAGAACTATGCTCATTGAAAGTAAACTGTCTAAATCTTTTTAGATAGAAGTTGTAAATACAGGTAATTTCATTTTGAATAGAGCATTGGTAAGACCAAAGATCAGAAAAACCCCTTATGAGTTGTTCAAAAATAAAAGGCCAAGTGTGTCATATTTCAAAATTTTTGGTTGTAAATGTTTTGTTCACAATAACAATAAAGAAAATCTTAATAAATTTGATGCAAAAAGTTTTGAATCAATCTTCTTAGGTTATTCTGAAACTTCAAGAGCTTATAGAGTTTATATTTTAAAAAATAAGACTGTGGAAGAATCTCCACATGTCATTTTTGATGAAAACTTTCAAAAGATTGACATTCCTACTTTGAGTAGAACTCCATTATGTGATGATGAGGATGATTTTCTTGAATATCCATCTACAAATCTTGAAAAGCAAGAAGTACCAAATGCACATGAGGTTCTTGAATTGCCAACTTCAAGTGATTCAGGCAATCATGTTCCTGAAAATCATGCAAACCCTGAGGTAATTTCTGAACCAAGATTTTTAAGAGACCATCCACTTTAAAGCATTGTTGGTAATTGCAAGATAGAATAAGAACCAGATCATCTTTTCATTCTGTCATAGATGAAGATTCTTTGGCACTACTTTCCCAAATTGAACCCAAAAATGTTGATGAAGCTTTATCTTGTGAAAACTGGATAAATGCTATGCATGAAGAGCTTCATCAATTTGAAAAAAATCAAGTTTGGGATTTAGTACCAAAACCTTCAGATTTAACTTCTGCCATTGGAATTAGATGGATTTTCATAAATAAATTGAATGAATCTGGTCAAATTGTTAGAAATAAAGCTAGACTTGTTGCTCAGGGGTATAACCAAGAACTTGGTATTGATTTTGAAGAGTCTTATGCCCATGTAGCAAGACTTGAAGTTGTTCGAATATTCCTTGCATTTTCTGCTTCTTTGAAATTCAAATTCTATCAAATGGATGTCAAGAGTGTATTTTTAAATGGATACATAAAAGAAAATGTTTTTGTCAAACAACCCCCTGGTTTTGAAAATAAAAATTTTCCAATCATGTTTTTAAACTTAATCAGGCTCTTTATGGTCTTAAATAAGCTCCAAGAGCTTGGTATGATCGGTTGAGCTCTTTTCCTGTAAATAAAGGTTACATAAGAGGAAACACTGATCAAACTTTGTTTACAAAAGCTGCAAAAAATCATTTCATTGCTGTTCAAATTTATGTTGATGATATCATTTTTGGATCAACAGATAATACTTTGTGCAATGAGTTTGCCGATCTTATGCAATTTGAATTTGAAATGAGTCTCATGGGTGAACTTACATTCTTTTTAGGCCTACAAGTACATCAAACTATTGAAAGAATTTTTCTAAGTCAAACAAAATATGTCAAGGAGTTGCTCAAGAGGTTTGACTTCCAAAACATCAAGCCATCCAACACACCAATGGCCACAAGTGTAAGACTTGAGAGTGATGCTTCTGGTAAGCCTGTTAATGCTACACTTTACAAAGGTATGATTAGATCTCTTCTTTATTTAACTACCTCTAGGCCAGATATTCAATTTAGTGTCTGCATGTGTGCAAGATTTCAAGCAAATCCTAAAGATAGTCACATGTCTGCGGTTAAAAAAAAATTCAAATATCTTCTTTCTTCATGTGATTTGGGTCTTTGGTATCCTGTTGGATGTAAATGGACTTGATTGCATATAGTGATGTTGATTATGCGGGTGCAAACTTGATAGAAAAAGCACTAGTGGGTTGTATTTATATCTAGGAGGGTGTCTTATTTCTTGGGCTTCCAAAAAGCAACATTATGTAGCTCTTTCAACTACAGAAGCTGAGTATGTTGTCGCTGGTAGCTATGGTACCCAAGTCCTTTGGTCAAACATCAACTTCTAGATTATAATCACACATTAGGTTGCATTCTCATTCTTTGTGACAACACAAGTGCTATAAATCTATCCAAAAATCCTATTCAGCATTCCCGCACAAAACACATTGACATTCGGCATCATTTCCTTCGAGATGAAGTCTCAAAGAATTCTTTTGAACTCCACTTCATTGACACAGAAAAACAAATTGTAGACATTTTCACTAAGCCTCTTGCAGAACCTAGATTCACTTCTCTTAGAAGGGAACTTGGTTTATGCAAGTTTTCACATGTTTGAAATCTTCATCTCATTTCTTTATGCAAATAAAAGTCATTCTTCTTGCAAATAAATTCCTACTTCTCAGTTGTATTGAAATTCTTGGTATATCAAATCGTGATTTGAAGAAAGGCAAGTTAGGCTTGTCTGGACACTTTCACTATGCGTGAGTATATGTCTCCGCCAAGTATCAAGAGCCTCGTATGCAATTGTAGAGGGGGAGTCCTTGTCTTTCAATAAAATATTCTTGTTCATTCTGCTTTCACTTAATTCCTATTTCTCCAATAATCTTCATGTTCACCTTGTGAGGGGGATACATGAAAGGGGAATCATTGTCATATTTCTTGAACTTACTTGTCTATTTTGAACCCCAAGTCATTAGAATTTTTGAGTCCTTGTGCTATTTTCTTATGAGAGAATTAAAACGTTGAAATTAAACTCATTGTGCATTTAGTTTAATTTTGAAGATTCAGTATCATTTCAAAGTTGTGCAATATTAATATTGAATGTTTTAAAATGACTTGCAAAACACTTGTAGGCACATTAGTGGCTTTATTATTTAACATGTGCATGTTTAAGCTTCCTTTTACCAAATGTTAAGAATAATTTTTCTAAATTCTTAGTCATGACTTTTCTGGTCAAAGCAAACATATTCCTACAAAACATCAAAAGAAAATGATCAACAATCTGGAAAGATACAAACAAAGCAATGCAAATTCTTGAACTAATGAGTAACTGGGTCATTTCACATAAAAAGTGATTTGTTTCGCGTTAAAAAGTGTAAATCAAAGTTTTCAACTCTGTATAAGATAATGAAAGTTAAACTACTGAGTAATCAGGAGATCTCGTATCTAATCAATGTGATCTCTTGCATTGAAAAGTGAGATTTAACTAATTTATTCTTGTATTCTTTCTCAGTTAAAAATGAAAGAAAATCAAATTGACAGGGTGGAAAAGCTTAAGACCTTAATAAAGTTCATGTATACTGAGTTTTGACCTATTATTCTACATTGTGTTAAAATTAAAGCTCCTAACATCCTTGTTAAATATTTCTGCTCATTCATATAGGTCACTTTTCTTCACATTTGCATCATTATTTTAACTACATTCAGATCATTATATTTGCTATACTTTGTGTTGAGTGTTTCTTTGTGATTAAACTTTATTGCACAATACAAAGAACACAATAATTTCTCTCATATGTAAATATCACTTTGCCTCATTTATTTTGATCATTTCTGCCATTCATTTCCTACATTTCATTTCTTGATCTCCTACAATCTTTGTTTCTCTCTCTTATCTATCTTTTTGATGCTGTCAAAAAGGGGGAGAAAGGTCTCTAATGGGAGAAAGTTTTTTTTTTTTTGAGAAAATTCAAAAAGGGGAGATTTGAGTCAGGCTATTGGGAGATTGTGCATATATTTTGTCATCATCAAAAGGGGGAGAATGTTAGGTTGAGTGTGTATTTGAAACCTTTTAATGATGACTTTAATCATGACTAATTGACATCACTCATAATTTGATTTTGATGATGAAATTTTGTACATATTAAAATGATGACTAATTGAACATATTATATATGTTATACATATCACAACAATGCTTAAACAATATGTTTTTGATGTTTAATATCTCACATTTCAATGATAATATCTTGTACTAATGGTTTACACTTTATATTTTCAGGTTCACACACTTTTGTCACAGTGGTGTTGACACACTCCCTGATTGTGTTGACACAGGGTCATTATCCCTGAAGCCTTTTTATGAAGACAGGGTCAAGTTGTCGACACAGTCAATGGTAGTGTCGACACTAGACCCAGTTTCCAGGAGATTCGTTTGTCTGACTGGGACAGTGTGTCGACACACTCAGTGGTCGTATCGACACTAGACCCAGCATCCAGAAGACCCTTTTTGCGCAAATGGGACAGTGTGTCGACACACTCAGTGGTAGTGTCGACACACTCCGGCTGAAATTTCAACTTATGATTTTCTGGACACGTGGCCGCTTGGGGATCAAAGGAATCTACCTAGGTTTTTGTGCCCACGCACCCCAAGGCACCTTATGGTTATATGGGGATATTAATACCCATGTTTTTTGTACTCCAAAGAGATCTCAAAAAAAAGAAAGTTCAGAGCATTCTAGAAGAAGAGCATTTGAGCGGGAAAGGCTCCTGCATCCAGTAGGACAGAAGCAGAGCGCCGCCAAGGGGAAGAAGAAGGAGAAGAAGGGGAGGAGATCGTGGTTGCAGTAGTGCTGATTCAGAAGGAGATCCAGCCAAGTCTGTGTTTGATTTGAGTGTCAATTTTCCTGGGGGATCTCTGTATGTGTTCTACACAGATCGTCCAATTCTATTTGTCTCTACCATTTCTCTTGTACTGAGATAGATCGTGCTAGAGGATCTATTCTCTAAGTGTGCATGTTCTACCAGAACTTGAATCTATTGTGATCCAGAGGTTTGAGTACTTTGTACTCTGGTTTGGAGCCATAGCGCTCTTGGTTGGAGCCGTTGTGCTCTGGTGCTTGAGCCATAGTGCTCAAGGGCTTGTGAATTTGCTGAATTCACAAGTGGTCTGTGGAGTAGGTTGTCGTGCCTATCTCCTGGGTTTCTTTGAGTCGTTGCACTCAAAGAGGTCAGAGTCATCGTGCTCAGTTTGTACTGCACTAGTGCTAGTGGTTCCTTTGTTGTGAGGACGTGGACGTAGGAGACACAAGTTGTGTTCTCCGAACCACCTTAAAAATCTTTTGTGCACTGTGGTTTGATGTGTGGTTTGCTGTTCTTATTCACTATACTCACACACCACACTTGGATTGGATCGAATTGTGTATTTCTCTCATTAAAATTCCGCTACTATTCACACACATTCTCAGTTCATCTGATTAAGTCACCTAACCGATCTCAACATACTAGTCACCGCTGCGTCCAGTGGCAGGTAGTAGTCAACAAGTAGTTACTCGCGGTCCCCCAGTGCCAGGCCCAGTGATAAGAAGATGTGCCCTCACTATGGAAGAGTTCATGGTGGTACCGAATGTTGGAAGTTAGCGGGGAAGTGTCTCAAGTGTGGCAGCTCCGAGCATCAGAACCGAGAGTGTCCCAGACTGCTGCAAAGTGTTCAGCTTGAAACTCCAGCCCTAGCAACAGCAGCACCAGTAGCACCAGCCACAGGAAGGCCTCGAGCCCAAGCTCGAGTGTTTGTTTTAGCGCGAGAGGATGACGAGCAGGCGGAAAATGTCACGGAAGGTACGGTTCTATTCATGGGTGTGCATGCTCGGGTTTTGTTTGATACGAGTGCCACTCACTCGTTCATTTCCGAGCAGTTTGTGAAGTAGTTAGCTATAGAGTCAGGAGTTAGAGGTTCCTTTATCTGTGCACACACTGGCAGGTACGGTATCGACTAGGAAGTGTATTCCGTCTTTATCAGTGTGCATTGAGGACCGAGGTTTAGTTTGGTGCTCCCTTCTGCTCAAGATAAAGGACTATGATGCAATTCTAGGTCTGGATTGGCTAAAGGAGCACTATGCTTTGGTAGATTGTCATGGGAAGAAGATTACTTTCCGTATTCCTGGTGAGGATGAGTTCTCGCATCCATTACCAAGGAACTTTGCGGGAAGGTTTGTGATCTCCGCCATGAAGGCGATGAGGATGGTGAACAAGGGGGTGTGACGCTTTTCTTGCCAGGGTGTGACACTTTTCTTGCCAGCGTGGTCTTAGTGCTGAAGGCTGATCAGTCACCGACCTTCAGGAGATTGAGGTAGTGCAGGAGTTTCCAGACGTGTTTCCTGATGATTTGTCTGGATTGCCACTGGCTAGGGAGATAGAGTTTACTATAGAGTTGCTTCCAGGCACCTCTCCTATCTCTAAGGCTCCATATCGGATGGCACCTATGGAATTAGCTGAGCTGAGGAAGCAGTTGCAGGATTTGTTGGACAAGGGATTTATTCGCCCTAGTGTGTCACCATGGGGTTGCACCTGTATTATTCGTGAAGAAGAAGGATGGTTCCCTTAGGTTGTGCATTGATTATAGGAAGCTCAACTAGGTGACTGTGAAGAACAGGTATCCCTTACCGCGGATTGATGATTTGTTTGATCAGCTGCATAGTGCATCAGTGTTTTCTAAGATTGATCTACAGTCCCGCTATCATCAGTAAAGAATTAGGAGTGAAGATGTGTCCAAGATGGCCTTTATGACTCGTTATGGTCACTATGAGTTTTGGTGCTTCCATTTGGTCTGACCAATGCCCCTGCAGCGTTCATGGATCTCATGAACAGGATGTTTAGACCTTATTTGGATAGCTTCGTCGTGGTATTCATTGACGATGTGCTAGTCTATTCTCCTGATGTGGCTACACACCGTGATCATTTGAGGGTTGTTCTGAAGGTTCTCTGAGAGCACAAGCTATATGCCAAGTTCAGCAAGTGCGATTTCTGGATGCGCGAGGTTCATTTCCTTGGGCATGTTATCTCAGGCGCTGGAGTAGCAGTTGATCCGGCGAAGGTCCAGGCTATGTTAAATTAGGAGATTCCAAGGACCCCATCGGAGATTCAGAGTTTTCTTGGTTTAGTGGGCTATTATAGGAAATTTATTGAAGGTTTTGCATCTATCGCCACACCTTTGACTAAGCTAACCAAGAAGGGTGTGAAGTTTGCATGGTTTGAGGATTGCGAGAGCAGCTTTCAGAAATTGAAGAAAAGGCTTACATCTGCACCCCTATTGATCTTGCCGAGTGGTGTAGAGGGTTTTGCCATCTACTCAGATGCATCTCGGATCGGTCTTGGCTGTGTATTGATGCAGCATGGTAGGGTAGTGGCATATGCTTCTCACCAATTGAAGGAGCATGAGCGTAACTATCCGACTCATGATTTAGAGCTTGCGGCAGTGGTTCATGCACTGAAGATCTGGAGACACTATCTTTATGGTGTCTAGTTCGAGGTGTTCACTGACCACATGTAGATAGCCGATTGTGACTAATGGGTTGAACCACATTTCTTGTTACCTAGTGGGCCCCTAATTGGTCACTCACCTTGAGCCCATCATTAGCCTCATTTTGAGCCCATTAAACCATTAAAATGCCTTGAAATCCCGCACATTATCACCTTGAGAGAGTCCTTGGGGCATAATAACCCTCATCTTACCATGTGGTTGGCTGATAATTCTCAAATAATTCAAGATTTATTGTCGCGACGCATCATGGCGTCGCGTCTCTAGTCGCAACGGTTCTAGCAGCTGTGACAGCCCATGCATTATCCATGCACGTAGGCAAACTTTTCCGTCGGCCCGCCCCGTCGCTTTTCTAGTTGCGGTCCTACGATACGCCGCGACAATGACCGAACCCTCTGGCCACCATAACTGCCCCTATTTATCCTCCTATGAATCTAGATTAATCCCTAGGGATTATCTCCACCCCTTGGGGCGAGATTTCGGCCCTAGGAACTCTCCTTTGGCATCTCTGAGGACTCTCTACTCGGTTTTAATGAGGCTTTATCTCCCATTTTTAATTTCTAACTCATTTTAAGGAGATAATGTCATTTATTCTCACTCCAAGCTCTATATAAACAAGGCCCCTCCTCAAGAACGGGGAGCCTCATTACCACCCGAAGGGCTGCCGAAATTTCCTCTTGATTATACTTAGCCTCACAGCCACCCATTCCCACCATTTTCCCTTCACATTGTACTTCCCAAAGCTACTCTTTTCACCATCAATGGAGCGCGGAGCGTGAAGAGGGTGACCCCAACAATCTCCTGGAGCATTTGCACATCTTTGGAGCTGTACCCACGCCAGGGAGTCGCCCTAATGGGGGCTCATCTTCTTCCTCCTTCCTTCCTCCTATTTCTACATGCATTTTTATGCTATTCCTCGATAGAGCACGCTTACTATCCACCCACGTTTTCCCACACCAATAGGGGTTCAAAACCACCCCAGGTGTGTTCCCACCATGGTCCCCCGCTTTCTTTCATCTTTAGAATAGATAATGTGCTTAACATATTCTAATGGGGTGTTTTCTTTGTGTTTATCTTTGATTGGCAGGCAAGAAAGTGAAATCTACGGGAAGCTCTAGTTCTCTGGCCGGCTGGAGGACGAGAAGAAGGTCCATACCTAGATTCTCCCGCATTCAGAGAACGCGACAGTGGAGGGTGACGCGACCTTAGACGCGTCAATGTAAGCTGATGCGATACCAGCTATCACGGCGGCCATGGCGACCGCGACACCAGGTCCGTTTTTATTCTCTTTCCTTTTCCTAGTTTAAGTCAGCCATTATCTTATTCCTATTCTTAGGCGACTTGCTAGGTCGCGATCACACATATTTCTACACTACTAATTTTAGTACACGTTCGTGTGTCAAGGGGGGGTACAATCCCTGTGATTACACCTTTTGGCGATCACAGTGGGACCTTCACTGCCACCCTCGTGGATTTTAACTGCTTGCTTGCTATACTTTCTCCTTGTTTGCCTCTTTAGTGTCTTGTTAGTCTTTTGTTCTTTGTTTCCTGCATCCTTTTCTGCTCTGTTATTGTCGCGACAGATCGCGGGGACGCGACCTTGTCGCGTCGCAACGGGGAGACGCGTTCTCAGATCAGTGCTTTTTACTCCCATGTTCACTTTATCCAATGCCCATGAGATCATGCATCCTTGTGCCATTGCCTATATCATGTGTTCTCGTGTTTCTGTCTGTTAGAATCCTGTCAAGGTTCGAATTTTCCTTTTATTTTCATTGTAAGTTTTCGGTTCCTATCGCGGCAACTGGAGAGGACGTGAGCAGGTCGCGTCTTGACAAGACGTCGCGTTATCAGGTTTGCTTTGTATGCTACTATTTTTATCCATGAATCGGTTTCTATGTGCTTCCTGACCCATGTTGTACTGATTTAGTGCCTTTTCTGTTTCTCATTTTGGTAGGTAGTCTGCTTGAGTTGAGTTGGTGACTTGTTGTGTTTTCGGGCCTCTGCCAGTATCACGACAGCCCGCGCTGTCATGATAGGGTCGCGGCGTATACGGCTGTCGCGACTCTGCCCGAGGACTTATTTTGTCACCCTGTTTGCTCCTCACCTTCATTCTTACATACATTTCGGGCCTCTTGGTCCCTTGCATATGCCATTCATCCCATCTGTTCAGGTTCCCCCTTGGTTGAGTGAGTCCTCTCACCTACGAGCACTCGTAGGCTGACTCGGGCCCACCTTCTGAGGACCTCCATAAGTCCTCATGACCGTACGCACGTTGCGGTTCACCTGGCCGGTTGTACCCATTGCACCCATAGTTTGAGCCACCCTCGCATGTGAGTGTACACCACACTTAGCCACACCGAAGCACTTGAGTTCATTCCTACTAGGGACCGCTTGACCGAGTGACATCCCTTTATCAATTCATTTAAAAGGTCAAGTTCAAACCTTAAGAAATCTGCGCTTTAAACATGACAACTTGAGTGCTTTGGTCCACCCCTCCTCATCTCAGTCTTTCTTATTGTGATAGAGTTTAGGTGTGTCTGTATCACTCTCCCAATTGGCTAGGGAGGTGCATGCGTCGTTGCCTAGGGAGATCGAGTCAATCCCCTCTGACCCTTGTACTTTATCATAATTCTTTGTTCATTGGACCAATTCCATGTCCTTGCCGATGATACCTTGCCTATCGGGCTCCTTGAAGATGTGGCCCAATCCACTACGGCCGTACTTCCGCCCCTGTTCAGTCTCCTCTCATCATTGCGGGTCAATCCTGTCCTCCTTCCCCTCCAAAGGAAGATGACCCCCATTCACAGTTCAATCAGCTACTTCTCATCTGACTTTAGAACAAGTTCGGGAGTTCATTGCTGTTGCCAAAGGCAAGCAACCCTTGTCTCCGTCTGCTCGTAACTCAGTTCGGCCAATGGACTCCTCTGCCCATGTTGCCTCAGCACCCCATTTTCCTTCCTCAGGGGCAGATCCTACACCCCCCGTCCTCGGCCATTCACTTTTCAGAGCCAGACTACCTTCCAGCATGAGAGGTTCGGCCTCGGTCCCTCCAATTTCAAACTACTATACGGCCGAACCTACTTTTCTACCCCGCGAGAGGTCTCATACTTTTGAGCAACCTCGCTCCATTGTCTCTACACATCACGTTCAAGCCCCCTCCGACTTCCTTGCAGAGTGGGCTGTTATGAGAAAGGAGCTCCATGACCTCAGAAAGCAGATAGACCGTCGAAGGGTAGCCGGCATCGCTCTCCCGTCATTCCAATACCTCCGGGTGCCACCTCAGTCAAAGCTCCCTATCTATCGACGATACTCTAGGATAGGGGACCCCTATGTTCATTTGAAGGATTTCATTTATGAATCTGCACCTCACAAGTACGACCGCCACCCTCATGGCCTACTTGTTCAGAAAATCCTTGGATGGTCCAGCTCTAGAACGGTTTTATTCTTTACCCCCTAAGGAAGCGGAAGATTTTAGAATTGTCCAAGAGAGGTTCCTGCAGCAATTTCAAGATCAGGTTGGACCCGAATATTCTTTTGTGGATTTGGTAGCCGAAAAAATGAAGTCGGATGAGGAGTTCTCTACTTATGTTGATCGATGGCGCGCACTGTCTTCTAAGGTCCGCTACCCCATGCTGGAAGAGGAGAAAGTTAAGTTGCTAATCTCCATTGCCACTCCTACCTACCGAGCCATCCTGGCCATGAATGACATTACCACCATGCACCAGCTGTATAGCCGAGCCCGCTTTATCCAGACCCAACTCAGAGACTCGCCTATACACTCCATGTTCGAGACCCCTAAAGCCCGTTATGCCAAGAAACCCCAAGGTCCAGTCACCGAGGGAATCCAAACCAACGAACAGGCAGGTGCAGTCAGTAATCCCCAAGGCCCAGTAGGTAGATCCCAGCAACCTCAACAGCCATGGAACAACAATAGACAACCTCCTCCTCAAGGTCAGAATCCTCCCCAAGATCAGCGCCAATACTCTCAGGTCCCTCCACCCCAGAATGGTTTTGCACCTAGGAAACCCAACGGACCTAAGAGAGCCCAATATCCTCCTCTGCTCGAATCTTTGGCCAATGTCTTCGTAGCCCTCATGTCCTTGAATGCCCTCCGACTCCCTCCTGAGAAGCCGAATTGGAATATGGCAGCGAACCAGATGAAGTACTGTGTGTATCATCGTCACCCGGGCCACAATGTGTCAGATTGCTTCCAATTAAGGGACATCATATATGATCTTCATGAGCAGAATCAGGTCGATTGGGTAGAGATGAAGAGGTTAATTCAGACACTAAGAGACCGGCAGGGTCAGAGGCAACAGCAACAGCAGCAGAGGCGACAGTAGCCACAGCAACAGCACAGTACCAGCCCTTCCAGCAACAGTATCACCAGCAACAACACAGCCGCAGCAACCGCAGCACCGGTGAATGACCTTGGCATAATCCGCAATCCCATGCCCCAACATCCGGTAGCTCCAAACCCTCAGCCTGCTCCACCACCTCCTCCACCCGCACAAGTCAATCCAGTTGTCCATCACCCGCCACCAGACGCTCAATGGGCCTTTGATGATGAACACGAAGTGGGCCAGCTTTTGGCCATTTCTCACATCACGCCCTCCACTACCACGTCTTCACCTAATGAACCTCCCTCCTTCACACCCCCATTGCCACCATCACCTCACCACCCTACAACTCCCCAATCATATCACCCATTACTCTCCCACTAAACAACATCCCGCTATCCCCTGCGCCAGCACCTTTACTAGCCAACCCCTCTATTTTGGACACCTCACCTTCTCCCCCCCCACAGCCTTGCCTTGCGGAGCGGACGGATGTTCCACCGGATGTACCCTAATGCGTCCGTGGCCATGCCAGGTCAGCCAGTACAACAAGCCAGTACTCAACAGCAGCAAGATACAGAAGAAGTAGAGCCGGTCCCGGGGACCCAATATGATATTTTGAAACATCTGGACCAAACTCCTGCCAAAATCTCTATTTTAGAACTGATCAAGAGATCACAGACTCATCAAGATGCCCTTAGGGCCTTCCTACAGAGGGTCATAGTCAGTGAGGACATGAACCCCGACAACCTGCCCTCCGTGCTTTCTATTGTGAACAAAGGGCCCACAATCACTTTCTCTGATGGCGAATTAGCTGCTCCTGAAGCCAGGAAAATGCCCTTATGTGTCCACTCACGATAAATAAGGTAGCCATTGATGCAGCGTTAGTGGATACAGGAGCTTCCATCAACGTATGTCCACTAAGCACCCTAAGAGCCTGCAACATCTCAGAACGCCAGTTGCAACCTACCCCCACTACAATAGCTGCATATGACAATTCACGGCGGGCTTGTCACTGGGTCATCACATTGCAGGCAGAGTTGGGGCCACTTGCTATGTCAGTCGAATTCTATGTGTTGGATATCGATCACACTTATAAGGCCATTCTGGGACGCCCGTGGATCAAGTCACTAGGGGCAGTGCCTTCCACAGCACATCAATGTTTGAAATTTCCCTTTCAAGGAAGGATGGTCAAGGTCAAGAGTGTAACAACAACCCACACCATAGAAGCGGTCGAAAGAGTTTTGCCCTCAGTCTGGCCATCCAATAAACCAGTCATTTCTATACTTGACATGAACTACCCCTGGGCATATACCTTCTCCTCCAACCGTCCAATTATGTCCCCAACAGTAGCAGCAGTCAGGAAGGATGGGTCAGCAAATGCAAAAGGATGGGATATCATGATCAGAATTGGCTACCAGATCAAAAAGGGTTGGGTGCTCACCTCCAAGGCCGAGTCAGAACTGTCACTGGCACGAGGAAATCCACGAAGCATGGTTTGGGGTACGCGGTATGGGCAGCATCCTCATCCCATTCACAGTCAGATCAGCAACCTCTTGTTTGGACACTTTATGATCACTTTGTCAGAGGACCTGTACAGCCAGGATATAACACTATGGTGAAATAAATGTCGAGTTCTGTGTATCAAGCCCTAGAAGCACAGCGTCCTGGCAAGAAGAAGAGGGTAGAGGCAGAAACCAAAGAGTCAGATATCGAAGATCTGATCTCTGCATTTAGTCTGTTGTTCAAAGAGGATAGCAGAATTTCCACACAAGAAGCCGAGACAGAAGAGCCAAGAATGGAAGGCCTCAACCGCTTGTTCAGCAAGGAGGGAACATCGCAGTCTCAAGTGGTAGTATCAGCATCAGCACCACCACCAAGCGACAGTTGCTTGGATTTGGTGAGGAAATTGAAGTGGTTAGTTCAGCCAAATCAACAAGGGAGCTTTGGCCAAGGTTTTTCCAGTTTCTCAGTCATTTTGTTTCATCCATCTTTATCTGCAAATTCCATTTTATTCCCTTATCCCCTCCCCTCATTTTCCAATTCTCCCCCGACGCTGTAGAAGCGTTACTCCGCCCTTCGACCTTCTTCACCATCCTCTTTAATGGCTCGGTTCTGTCCTTCTCCTGAAGCCTCCCGAGTTAGTTTAATGTTTCCTTAAAAACAAAAAAAAATGTGTGTGTCTTCCTTTTCCCCAGACGGCGATCCCCTCTCCTCCTGCTCCTGCTCCCGACGGCGATCCCCGTCACCTCCCTGCTTTCTCCTGCTCCCGACGACGATCCCCGTCACCTCCCTGCT
The DNA here is from genome assembly GCA_014218235.1 of Colocasia esculenta. Classification (NCBI taxonomy): domain Eukaryota; kingdom Viridiplantae; phylum Streptophyta; class Magnoliopsida; order Alismatales; family Araceae; genus Colocasia; species Colocasia esculenta. The sequence goes on from CM024757.1 coordinate 156,980,499, forward strand.
TTCTCCTACTCCCGACGGCGATCCCCGTCACCTCCCTGCTTTCTCCTACCCCCGACGGCGATCCCCGTCACCCCCCTTATTCCTCTCGACGGCGATCCCCGTCACCTTTCACTTTCCTGCTCTCGACGGCGATCCCCGTCACACCTGCTCCCCTATGGCGATCGCCGTCCTTCTTTCGCTCAATTCACGCCTTCGCCTGGTGGCCAGACATGGCCATTTTGGGCGATTCGGGTGAGGGGCCTTCTGTTCCCCTACACCGCGATTCTGTTGCCGGCGCCCTGAGCTCGGGTGGCCCGCTTCCTCCTCTAGTCCCATCGGAGGACCTTCGCGACCCTACCGCACCCTTTGTTTTCCGTTCCAATAAACCTCTGGACACTTCTCCAGAGCCTCCTGTAAATATCAAATCTAGTTTAAGTCTAGGATAGATCCTTGCAAGTCCATGTCCCCATCTAGGAAGAAGAAGGGTAGTGGCATACCCCATAGATATCTGTTGGACTTAGTACATAGGTGTGGCGCTCTACTAGCTGTCAAAGAGTTCGTCCAGGAGGCAGTGGTGCTGAACATAGGGGATCTGCATTTGGAGGAAGGGCTAGACGATGAATTTGGAGTATACGAGATTCTAGCCGATGATGACCATCAGATGAAGGGGATTATGAGATGGAGGATGCTGCCGATATGTATGCAAGTGGCATGAGGAAATTCGATGAACCTACCTCGGCAGTAGATGAACCCATCAAAGAGGTAAACGTGGGAACGAAAGAGGACCCCAGGCTCCTAACCATAGCCTCTAATCTCCCTCCCAAAGAAGAAGAAGAGCTCATAGAGATGTTAAGGGAGTTCAAGGATTCATTTGCCTGGTCCTACGATGATATGCCTGGCATTGACCCCAACTTGGTAGAGCATAGGTTGATCTTGAAGCCAGGGCAGTTGCCATTAAACAGAAGCTAAGATTCCTCCCCCACATAGCTTTGAAAATGAAAGAGGAGGTTGATAAACTACACAAAGCCAAGTTCATTCGTGTAGTCCTCTATCCTTTGTGGGTAGCGAACATTGTCCCGTGATGAAGAAGGACAGAAGAGTGCGTATCTGTATAGACTTCCGGGACTTGAATAAGGCATGTCCAAAGGATGATTTCCCGCTACCTCATTTGGATGTTTTGATTGATAATACAGCAGGGTTCGAAACTCTATCATTCATGGATGGGTATTCCGGCTACAATCAGATTCGTCTAGCCCCGGAGGATCAAGAGAAGACCTCCTTCACCACCCCATGGGAAACATATTGCTACGTGGTCATGCCATTTGGACTAAAGAACGCCGGCGCCACTTATCAAAGAGCAATGTTAGCTATCTTCCACGACATGATACATATCGATGTTGAGGTTTACGTGGATGATATCGTGGTGAAGTCTCGGACCCGAAGTGAACATTCCTCCATGCTTGCTAAAGTGTTCCGTTGCGCACAAGAATATCAATTGAAGATGAATCCAAAGAAGTGTGTGTTTGGGGTTTCCTCAAGAAAATTGCTAGGCTTCATAGTTAGTAAACGGGGGATTCAGATAGACCCGCACAAGGCCAAGGCAATCAATGAGATGCCTCCTCCCAAGAACATATCTGAACTTTGAGGTTTGATTGGTCGACTGTAGTTCATAAGGAGATTCATATCTTAGCACTCTCAAAGGTGTCGTCCCTTCTATGAAGTGTTGAGAGGAGGGGTCAATTTTGAATGGAACGATAAGTGCCAAGAGCCTTTGATGAACTCAAGAGTTATCTTATGAATCCACCCGTGCTTCAGGCACCTATCCCTGGGAAACCCTTAATCCTATATATGTCAACAATTGAGGACTCCCTAGGAGTTGTCCTTGCTCAGCATGACGAATCCGGCAAAGAAAGGGCAGTCTACTACCTATCTAGGCTCTTCAATCATGCCGAGCTCAACTCACCACAATGGAGAAAACCTGTGCAGCGCTAGTCTGGGTAGTGCAGAAATTGAAGCACTACTTCCTAGCTCATAAGGTGAGTTTGATTTCTAGAATGGACCCTATTAGGTATCTCCTAGAAAAGCCAGTCCTCGCCGACAGATTGGCACGCTGGCAAAGTTTCCTCTCTCAGTTTGATATCTCCTTTATTGTTCAGAAAGCCATGAAGGGGTATGTCATTGCTGAGCACCTTGCTCACCTCCCTCTCTCTCATAGTGATACGGTTCAAGAGGAATTCCCCGATGAAAACCTATCACTTGTTTCTCTGATCCCTTCTGGTCACTCCACTTCGATGGAGCTCTCAATTCTAGGGGACGGGGCATAGGTGCTGTCTTGCTCACCCCCAGAAGGGGTCGCCATTCCTTTGGCTTATCAACTCCAGTTCTATGCCACCAACAATATCTCCGAGTATGAGGCTCTCCTAGCCGGTCTTAAGCTTGCCTACCTCCTAGGCGCGCGTTACCTCAAGATCATAGGAGATTCTCAACTCCTCCTTCGGCAAGTTCTTTCTACCTATCGCACTCGTGACCCTAAGCTCAAGCCTTATCAAGATCTGGTCACGCTCCTGGCCAAGCAATTCCGTCAACTTATCTACATCCATACTCCTCGCTCTCAGAACATTATGGCCGATGCTCTAGCATCATTAGCTTCATCTCTCTCATTCCCTCTAAGCCGTAGTGCTGAGACTATCACTGTTCAAAGGTTAGAAGCTCCCTCCACTCAGGATCCTTGGTTCTTGAACCTTAGGAGCTCTCTAGTTCTGAAGGCAGAGAAGAAGGAGGCAAAGGAGTTATTGCTGGTTGAATTAGGAGAATTCGTAGAAGAAGAAAGGCCGTGGTACCATAAGATTGAGCAATATTGTAGAGACGGTACCCTCCCAGAAGGAGCTGAAGCAGAGGATAGGCGAGCTATTCGTAGGGCGGCGCTAAAGTACACCCTCATTGTTGAAGTGCTTTACAGACGCGCTCTAAATGGAATGCTCCTTAGATGTGTGACATAAAGAGGCTTGTAAGGTGGTGGAAGGATCCCACTCTGGTGAATGTGGAGGGCATGTTAATGGTCAGATGTTGGCTAAAAAGATTCTTAGGCAGGGCTACTACTGGCCAACCTTAGAAGAAGACTGTGCTGCCTACGTTCGTAGGTGTGTCAAATGCCAAATCCATGCTCCCTCCTCCTCTCTACATCCACTATCTTCTCCTTGGCCTTTCTCCATGTGGTCCTTTGATATCATCGGGCCCCTTGGTGATCCTAATGCTCAGATAAAACAAAAATCCTTCATCCTCACTGCTACTGAGTATTTCACCAAGTGGGCTGAAGCAGAAGCATTTGCAGAAATCAAAGGTTCTACCGTGTATAGATTCATCATGAAGAACATCATTGCACGGTTTGGAGTACCAGGCAGCCTCGTCACCACAATGGACCCCAGTTCATATCCCAAGAGCATCAAGACCTATGTAAGAGATTCAATATTTCCTTGCATCATTCGTCTCCGTATTATCCTCAGGGCAACGGCCAGGCCGAAGCCACAAATAAAACACTTTGAAAATTCTAAAGAAAACTTGTGGGTCTAATAAATTCGCTGATTGGCCAGAAAAGCTCATTGAGGCTTTGTGGGCCTACCGCACCTCCGTCCGCACGCCCACCAAGCAAACTCCTTTCTCACTTACATATGGAATGGAAGCGGTATGTCCACATGAAATCCTCATCCCTTCGCTGAGAATTCAGTTATACAAGGAACTTAATCCCGATGAACATCGGGAGGCGTTGCTTACACAACTAGAACTCTTAGACGAACGGCGCCTGGCTGCAGCCGATCATGTGCTTTCATATCAAAATAGACTCTCAAGATCTTTTCAAAAGAAAGTGATTGAGCGCAAATTTCAAGAAGGAGACATGGTTTTGAAGCATATTTTCATAAAACCTGGAGGCCGAAGGTCCAAATTGTCAGCAAACTGGGAAGGGCCGTACGTCGTTAAGGAAGTGTACCCGGGGAACGCGTATAGGCTAGTTAATACCGATCGCGATGAACTCTCTCACCCATGGAATGGATTATATCTTAAAAGATTCTACCCCTAATAAATAGTCTTTTGATAACAACACCAATTGACAGGTAGCCATTTGCCAAGTGTCTCACTCCCTCTCCTACTGGCAGAATAACACTTATGCTCAACCACGCACTCAACACGGTGACCTAAGGTCATTTCCCCTTCATGTATGATGTTCCCGCTTAGCCCTCGTTCAGGGAAGCAAGGGTCAATTCTCTCTTACTCGGACAAGGTCTAGGGGCAAGGGGAGGCTAGCCTGTAGACGTGCAACAGTGTAAACCATGTGTTTGAAGTCTCAAAGAGGGACGGGTAGTTCTAAGAGAAAAAATATATATAGCACAAAATAAAGGGATAAATGATAAAATGTAGGGGTATGTTAAAAGAGTGGCAGTACAGTTCCCCGCGGGACGCCCTTGAGCCCAGTCGTACGCATGCCCCAATCAAAGAAGAAAATACTGTGGCCTAAAGTCCCTGGACAGCAGATGAATCTCACATGTGACATACTCGTTGCAAGTTTTACAAGCCAGTAACCCCGACCCTGAGATTAAGTCTTACCACATTTATATTCTTCCTGTCCTCCCTAAAATGACCAAAGAATCCCTACGCATGGTCTGTGTTGGAACATAATATCTAAGGGGCAAGAAATCTTAGCAAACCCAAGACGAATGCACATAAACCTTATTCGCCAAAGTGAAATGGAGGTAAGGCTCAGGACTAATCACTTAAGATCAAGAAGTGTTTGTTATCAAAAGAAATTTCAAAAAAAAAATTCAAAAAAATCAAAAGATCCTCAAAACCCAAAAAAAAAATCAAAATTTCAAAAAACCCAAAAAAAAAAACCTCAAAACCCAAAAAATCAAAAGATCCTCAAAATCCAAAAAAAATTAGAAACCTTTCAAAAATCCAAAAAAATTCAGAAATCTTTCAAAAAAGAATGTGTGTACATATCACTTTTCTTTAGCATGCATTAATTTTATTTTCTTTTCGCCTATTTAAAAGGCTCAGCCCTTGACAATTACGGAGTTAAATTTTATCATTTCAGTGCAAGGGGCTGAGCCTAAGAATAGATCTAACTTATTCTTCTAAGTGTGTGCAGGAACAGGCATTTCAAAAGCAAGTACAGCGTCGCACTCAGAACTCCCTATCTCTCTCGCTTGTTTGAAATTCACCTCACACTCATGTCAATCACAAACCACTCATTTATCACAAATATTGACATGAAAGTAAAGATGCACTAATTGAACAACATCTACATAAGATAAGGGGGGGTGGCTCACAAACTCCTCACTGTCCACCGCCACTCTCCCCGGATCCCTCCTGCCTATCCGGAGGTGGGAGCATCTTGCCACCACCTCTGCCATCCTGGGCACTACCCTCACCCTGGCGGTGCCTCTCCTCCACCTCGTTCCTCCGCCGACTGGAGGAACCTGCTAAGTACTGTCCAATTGAGGCGCCGGTCGCCCTGCTGACGCTCGCCCGCTCCGGCTCCTGCTACGTGAACGGCCTATATCCGTCACAATCTACTGGAGGCTCCGTGCCACGTCTGCTGCGTCAGCAACTCCGCGCGCAGTCGGGTGATCTCCTCCTGGTCTCTGGGCGGCCACTGCACCTGCAGCGCTGCCAGCTCCCTCGTCGCCTCCGCGACCTGCGCCTCAGCCGCCTCTGCCCGGGTGCGCAGCTAGTCCCTCTCTCCCCGGAGCTGGTCCCTCTGACCCTGGAGATCCAGGGCATGCTTTGTGGTGAGCTGCAAATCTCTCTCCTATATCAGAAAAATCAGTCAATGGTCAATTGCTAAAAATTATTATCAATCAGGAACTCCATTACACTTACCCGCTCCTCCAGGTGCCTCTGAGCCTCCTCAGCCCTCAGCACCGCCCCCGCCAGCCGGGCCTCCAGAAGTGATGGAGAGCCCCCTGCACCTCGAGAAGAAGAAGCACTGCCTGCTCCGGTGCTCCTCACTTTCTCCAGCTCACTCCGCTGCGCACAAAAGCACATGTCAGTTTCCAAATTTTGCCTAAATAAGATTAAGTACTGAAGTTGGGCGAGGTACTTACCAGCTCCACTGCCTGCCTCTGTGCTGCCGCCCAATCCTGCATCGCCAAATGCAATAGTGCTCGAAGCGACGCGATCTCACCAGCTACATCCACCTGCAATACATTTTCAAATCATCAGCTCAATTCCATAACTCCTAAATTCATTGAGTCGTGGTTTAGGAGTTTTATTGGTGTCGGGCGCTCTTGTATACCTTTCCTCCATACTTCAAGGCGTACGCCTGAAGGTAGGCATCGTCGGTGGTCGCGTCTGACTTGACAGCCTTTCCCTTGCATTCCCAGTTGCTGATCTGCTCCTTTGCCCTCTCGCGCCAATCTGTCGTGTCGTGAAGTCCCCGGAAGCTCCGACCCGGTCGGCAGAAACGGTCCCAGACGGGGAACTCCACGGCACTCTGTCTGAGTCCGAGGGAGCGCTGGCAAAGGTGCAAGTGAAGAGGTAGCACAAGGTTTAGTGCATGCAACCACACCGACCTACCGAAGTAGGGGAGGGCCTGCACTAACTAGGGCTGTCCCTCATCACTCTCCCCCAGGTATGGCTGCCAAACCACCTGCAAAAAGGGCAAATCTGATCAGTTATCAGGCATTTGAATCAAGCGAGTAATTTAGGCAAAGGGAAAGATTAAGGGTACTTACGTCCAGGTAAGGATAGCTGTCTAGGGCCTCCTGAAGTCGCTCGAGCTGGTCCCCGAGGCTGCGGGAATCCCGGATGGGACCCCAACGGCGTGCAATGGGTACCAGACCCGGCCGTGCAAGCTCTCCTCTCCTCAAAACTGGGAGGTGTAGATAAGCCAGACCTGCAAGATAAGAATCACGTTAGATAGCAGTTTATGGCAAAGGGTAGTTCAGATCAAAGCTTAAGGAAAAGGTGCATACCTAGAGGAAGGGAAAGAATCCGCTGGTCGACGTCTGTCGCTCCGAGGTGCCCAAGCTATCGAACTGATGCGCCAGGAAGGCTGCTCCCCAGGCATACCCCCCTACCTCACCCAGCTCCTCTAGCAACGGCAGGAAGCGACAGTGGACTGTGTCGCCCCTCATAACAAACAGAAGTCTGCCAAGGAAGAGCACGAGGAAACAACGCAGGTCCAAGTCTGCCTGCGCCCCAGGCTCACTGGCTAACTCCCTCCGACTCACTCGGGTCAGCCTGTCTAGGTGCTCATCGTCACTCTCCCCCGCTACCTTCCTCACATCGAACAGACTTAGGCTCTCCTGGAGGGGTACCCTAGGAACTAGGGAAGACCTACGCTCCACGGGTAAATCTAAAAGTCTCTCGGCCAGGTCGTGGTAGCAAGGGTAGGTATATCCGCTCACAGCCTGCCCATAGATCCTGAGCCCTGTGATCCGGCTCACATCCTCAAGGCTGGGATCATGTGTCCCCATGGGAATGCAAAGCGATCGCCTCCGCGTCCCACCTACTCCGCAGAGCCTGAGTAAGGGCCGGATCCGCCCTCATCCTATCCATCCTGAGGATCTCTCCGAACCCCATCTCCTCTACCCTCTCCCTCTGGAAAGGGGGGAATGCCAGGAAAACCGCCAACACCGCAATCCATGATACTCGGGCCCTCATCTCACCCTGCAGATGCATTCAAGTTCAATTAAAACCTTTTGTGTGTTCGGTTAAGATCGCGGCAGCCATGGCGGCTGCGACCATGTCGCGTCAACGCGGGCCACCGCGACCTCATCACGGCAACCAGCGAGGCCGCGATAAGGTCACGTTGACCTAGGACGCCGCGACATGGTCGTGACGCCCCGCCCCGCCGCGACACGATGTCGCGGCAGGTCAGGCGGACGCATTTTCAGAGCCAAACCGGTCGGAGCCTCCTTGGCCTCTAGGGGCTCCGTCTATCACTACCACACATTCATACAAGGTTTTAGGGTTGATTTACTTACCGATTCATGGCTTTGGCCCGTTTCTTCCGCTCCTCCTCCACGTTCACGGTCGGAGCCTCCACCTCCTCTTCCTCCTCCATCTCGATCTCGGGCACCTCCTCTTCGACTGGAGGATCCTCCACCCGGCGCCGGGAGCTTTGACCTTCCGCTTGCCGCTTCCTCTGGGACGAGCTCTCGCCGGCGTTCTTCCCTCCTTCCATTGCAATTTCGGCTTGATCGGAGGGTCCTCGAGCTAAGAGTTTGCTAAGAAAGGAGCAAAGGTGCTAGAATCGCAAGTGGCTTGGAGGATCAAAGGCTTAGAGATTTTTGAAAGCCGGAAGGGAAGAAAGAAAGAGCCGTTTGGGTTTTGAAAGAATCGGTTCTTGACGCGACGTAGCGGACGGTCGCGTTAATATCGCGACACCCCGCTTGGCTACGACATTAAGGCGACACCCACTACCATCGCGACATCAACAGAGCCCAATGCATTTTAGGAAAATTTAGTTTTATTCATTTCAAATGCGAATCATTACACGCTTTAATTCTTTCTAAGCATCAGATAAAAACTACAAATTCTTTCCTAACTACCATCTTGCCTACAGATCAAATCAACTCAAATCAAATGCTCCCCGCTGCCGGTTGAATCTCCTTCAACGCCTCGAGGTACTCTTTAGTCACATCCTCATCTTCCTCTACCTCGACTTGGAGAGGGCTCGTCATGCTTACTTCCCAATGGACGATGGCGCTGCACACGTCGCGCTCGTCCTGCTTGTCACCCCTCTCCTCTCTTGGATAGGTGGATAATGTGAGAGAATGGGGACCACCGTGCGGGCCGCACCGCATTGGAGGTAGCATCGATCCGGATTGTACAGAACTAGCGCTTCATTGCCTATCAACCTCAGGGCGAGCCCGGTGTGCTGAGGAAGGTGGACTATCTGGCCATGCATGAAGCGGGGGCGCATATCAAACCCCACCACAGTCAGTCTCCTGAAATAATCACGCCAAGCTTTCAACCCCTTCACCTGCGCGGTCTTGCACCAAACCCAGGTAGACATATGGAGAGGGCCACCTACATAGGACAATGGGTGATTGAGCATCGATTTGCACTCCGTGGCTAGAACATCCATTGCCCGGAATTGAATGTGAACCCCCATCCACAACTCGAGGGCAACAATAGAGCCAAAGAAGGGACCTCCCATGGCAGCGGAAGACAAGCCGGCGTAAAGGAATCCCAAGACCGCTTGCCCAATATTCATACCTTCAGAAAGGGAATCCACGATGCTGAGGTTTGCAAAGGAGATGGCCCCGTCCGTCGTGGGGAAAAGGATGACCCCGCATATGCAGATTGCAGCCGCTTTAGCAATGGCCTGATAATTGCGCGTCTTACACTTACATTGCGAAGTGATCCACTGTGCGATGGGTAGGAGGTGAGCATGTGTCCCGCTTGTCATAGAACGTAGATCCTCTTTCCTCATGGTGATCTCCGAGAGGATGCTCCAGGAATTGATTGGCTTCACGGTATAGGAGATTGTTAATTCTTCACCCCGTTGGTACCGCGGGAGGCCGAGCATGACCTCCAACTCCTCCAGCAGGATCGTAGCTTCAAACGTTGGAAAAAGGAACGTGTGGGTTTGCGGATGCCACAACTCCGCTAGCGCTGTAACGCTATCCCACACGTGTATAATTCTATCATACTTCTTAGCAAGCACTAGAACGGTGCTCAAACCCCACTCTTTTAAGTGACTGATGGAAGCTTGAGGGAGTAGTTCCAACATAGGGGAAAGCCATGGTGGCCTAGAGAATCTCCTTTGACCAGGCAAAATATGAAGGGGAGAAGAAGAGGAGAGTTTAAGAACGGGAAGAACAAAACAGAGCAAAACAGAATCAAAAAGTGCAGAAATAGCAGAACAAGAAAATAAAAAAATGCACTTACTTGGAGGTCCGGGCGCATGCAAATGTGTCCCGGGATGGTGCTCAGCTGTTGGAGATTGCATGGGACTCCCTTGTAGCCTTTGGGCTGGAGTAGGGAGGTATCTCCTCCTGGAAAGCAGAGTAATCCCTCTTCATGCTTGCAAAACAGGGCAATCTGGAAAAAAGAGGAGAAAGGGGATTAGCTGCGGGATTAGCACCCCCACCCCCTTTACTTATAGAGTCTCAACAGTCATAAACCCATTCTAATCCCGCAGCTAGGTGTCAGGATGAGATTAGAAGAAGTCTAGGAGTCCTAGTGTTTGTCTAAGAGTCCTAGGATAAGGATAAACCCCATTTTTCTGCCTTTTCGGGGCTCTGTTCGTGTCGCGACACCGCGATCTGACGCGACCTTGTCGCGGCAGGGCGGTGTGACGCGACTTGGTCACGGTCGTCTAGGGAGTCGCCTCTCTACCCGAGGGGTTTGTTTTCATGTTTGTGCTGTGTTGTTTGATTGTTTTTCAATTTGTTGCATGTTTGTTACCTCATTTTTGTCAATGTCAAAATTCAAAAATCAGAAAATCAAAAAAATCAAAACACAAAAAAAGAGATATCGTCACAGGTAAGTCAAGTATTGTATTTCTTTCCCTACTCCTCTCATTCCTATATGATATTCTACTTATTATATCACTTCAAGGATCGGCTGGTTCTCAATGTGCTCTAGGATTTGAGTTCCCCTTTACCAAAAACAGTGATAATCTAGGTGCACATTGTTAATCGTCGGGCAGGCCGTTAGGTTAAATAAGTACGGGAACGATGGGTTCAGGCCTGTACTGCGGTTACAGGTAGTCTCTTGACCCGTCCTTATTTGGCCTGGCAATATTATCTTGATATATTTTCTATTTTCTCCTTTCTTTCGTATTTGTTTTGATGATTTCTTTTATTTAGCCCAGCATGCATCATGTAGGACTTTGAGCTCTCCTGACTCATTTTAGACTTTTGATGAACCCTTGTTGAGTGCCCAATCATTTTCATCTTCCAAAACAAGAAATCTCAATTCCACTCCGAATCGGAAGGTTTGCCTCCAAGTAAGTTGTTCCCGTCCGATTGACAAGAATTTCCCTGTCTGGATTCCCTATCCAATTATTCGTCCTACTCCTTTGATCCATTTTGGTTGCGAACCGCTCCCAGGACAGAGTCATGAGTTACCTGCCTGGCACGCACATGTCACTCCAAAACGAAACCTGCAGGCCAATCGGCTAGGGTACCTCTCAATCGAGGGTTGATCTCCTTTTCTTTTCTCCCTCTCATCCAGACTTGTGTTCTTCTTGACATCTTGCTCGAGCAGCTGACTCGGGGCTTTCACGAAGATTCCAATTGCACATTGGTTAGATCGGGTGTCTCTTAACCTTGGCTTCCACTTTTCAGTTCGCTCAGCATCACTTCTGTTCCGCCGTCACTACATGACATCTCCACTCCACTTCCGCTTTGCTCCCCTACAAAGTGGAAGCCAAGGAGGGGCAAATCTGTAGACACCCGATGGTGACTAATGGGTTGAACCACATTTCTTGTTACCCTAGTGGGCCCTTAATTGGTCACTCACCTTGAGCCCATCATTAGCCTCGTTTTGAGCCCATTAAACCATTAAAATGCCTTGAAATCCTGCACATTATCACCTTGAGAGAGTCCTTGGGGCATAATAACCCTCATCTTACCATGTGGTTGGCTGATAATTCTCAAATAATTCAGATTTATTGTCGCGACGCATCGTGGCGCCGCGTCTCTAGTCGCGACCGTTCTAGCAGCCGCGACAGCCCATGCATTATCCATGCACGTAGGCAATACTGTCGCGTCGGCCCGCCCCGTCGCTTTTCTAGTCACGGTCCTACGACACGCCACGACAATGACCGAACCCTCTGGCCACCATAACTGCCCCTATTTATCCTCCTATGAATCTAGCTTAATCCCTAGGGATTATCTCCACCCCTTGGGGCGAGATTTCGGCCCTAGGAACTCTCCTTTGGCATCCCTAAGGACTCTCTACTCGGTTTAATGAGGCTTTATCTCCCATTTTTAATTTCTGAGTCATTTTAAGGAGATAATGTCATTTATTCTCACTCCAAGCTCTATATAAACAAGGCCCCTCCTCAAGAACGGGGAGCCTCATTACCACCCCGAAGGGCTACCGAAATTTCTTCTTGATTATACTTAGCCTCACAGACCCATTCCCACCATTTTCCCTTCACATTGTACTTCCCAAAGCTACTCTTTTTACCATCAATGGAGCGCGGAGCGTGAAGAGGGCGACCCCAACAATCTCCTGGAGCATTTGCACATCTTTGGAGCTGTACCCACGCCAGGGAGTCGCCCTAGTGGGGCTCATCTTCTTCCTCCTTCCTTCCTCCTATTTCTACATGCATTTTTATGCTATTCCTCGATAGAGCACGCTTACTATCCACCCACGTTTTCCCACACCCATAGGGGTTCAAAACCACCCCAGGTGCGTTCCCACCATGGTCCCCCGCTTTCTTTCATCTTTAGAATAGATATTGTGCTTAACATATTCTAATGTGGTGTTTTCTTTGTGTTTATCTTTGATTGGCAGGCAAGCAAGTGAAATCTACGGAAAGCTCTAGTTCTCTGGCCGGCTGGAGGACGAGAAGAAGGTCCATACCTAGATTCTCCCGCATTCAGAGAACGCGACGGCGGAGGGTGACGCGACCTTAGATGTGTCAACGTAAGCTGACACGATACCATCTATCGCGGCAGCCATGGCGACCGCGACACCAGGTCCATTTTTGTTCTCTTTCCTTTTCCTAGTTTAAGTTAGCCATTATCTTATTCCTATTCTTAGGCGACTTGCTAGGTGGCGATCACACATATTTCCACACTACTAATTTTAGTACACGGTCGTGTGTCAAGGGAGGGTACAATCCCTGTGATTACACACAAGAGTCTGAGATATTATTTTTCTCAGAAGGAGTTGAACCTGCGGTAGAGGAGATAGATTGAGTTCCTCAAGGACTACGACTTCGAGCTTCAGTATCATCCAAGGAAGGCAAATGTCATAGCAGATGCACTTAGCAGGAAGAGATCTTTGCTCCAGCAAGATTAGAAGATGTTAGAAGATGTAGCCTGTGCGATGACTGAGTTAGAACCGCAGCTATGTCAGGCTTTCGTGGCTCAGTTATCTATTCGGTCCACTATTCTAGATGCGGTGATTGAGCAACAGAAGGTTGATCCTAGACTCCAGGAGTTGGTTGGCACGGTAGGCATTGCTCGTGATGAGGACAACGTTATTAGATTTCAGGACCGAGTTTGTGTTCCCGATGTTGTGGATGTTCGTGAGCATATCCTAGCAGAAGCTCATAGGTCGAGGTTCTCTATTCATCCAGGCAACACTAAGATGTACCAAGATTTGAAGAGATCCTTCTAGTGGTCTGGCATGAAGAAGGATGTGGCCGATTTTGTATCCAGGTGTTTGGTATGCCAACAAGTGAAGGCTGAGCGCCAATGACCATCTGGTCTTATGCAGAAGATGGAGATCCAGTATGGAAGTGGGAGGCTATCACTATAGATTTTGTGATGGGTTTGCCCAGATCAGTGAAGGGCAATGACTCAATTTGGGTGATTGTAGACCATTTCTCCAAGACGGCGCATTTCTTGCCTATGAAGAAGAAGCAGTCCATAGAGAGTTTGGCTAGGCTGTATGTTAGTAGCATTGTGAGGTTGCATGGTGTGCTGAAGTCGATTATTTCTGATCGAGACCCGAGGTTTACACTGAGGTTGTGGCAGGGTCTTCAGGAGGCATTGGGTTCTCAGTTGAAGCTTAGTTCGGCATTCCATCCCCAGACAGATGGCCAGTCCAAAAGGACTATCCAGACGCTCGAGGATATGTTGAGAGCGTGTGTGCTTGATTGGAAGGGTGATTGGGAGCGTTATTTTCCTTTTGTGGAGTTCGCCTACAACAACAGCTTTCACGCGAGCATTGGTATGGCTCTATTTGAGGCTTTGTATGGGCGGCCCTGTAGATTTCTTTGTGTTGGGAGGAGACAGGCGATAGGCAGTTGATTGGTCCAGAGTTGGTGCAAGAGACTTCAGATAAGATTTAGCTTATCAGGCAGAGGCTTGTTGCGGCGCAGGATAGGCAAAAGAGTTACGACGACAACAGAAGGAAGGATTTAGAGTTCGAGGTGGGCGAGGATGCTTTTCTGAAGGTTTCGCCTACCCGAGATGTTGTCAGGTTTGGCAGGCATAACAAGTTGAGTCCTAGATTCATTGGCCCATTTGAGATTCTTAGGCGGATGGGCAGCGTGGCATATGAGCTAGCTTTACCCCCAACGTTAGCTAGTGTTCACCCAATTTTCCACGTATCTATGCTCAGGAGGTATGTGTGAGATCTGTCGCATATTATTAGTCATGAGCCAGTGAAGATTCGGCCAGATCTGTCGTATGTTGAGCAACCCATAGCTATTCTTGATCGGAAGGTTTAGCACCTTAGGAACAAGAGTATTACGTCTGTAAAGGTGCTTTGGCGGAACTTCTCGCGAGAGGAGGCTACATGGGAGCTTGAGGATGCTATGATGAAGAAGTATCCCCAGTTGTTTGGTTAATATGTCGTTCTAACTTCGAGGATGAAGTTTTCTTTAAGGGGGAGAGGGTGTAAGGTCCTCGAACTTTGTTCTTATTATTCGGATTTTTATCATAATATACTTAGTTACTTTTATGTATATTGTTTATGTGTATATGTGCATATATGTATATACATACTTATTTCTGTATATATTATCTTTATTAAATTGAGCATATTGTATTTAAATTATACAGGGCATATTGTATGTATTTGTATATGGTGTATATATGCTATTTGATGTTTCTATTTTTGGTCGAGATGCCAGAAAATGTCAACATCTATTGACGTTGAGGGCATGTTGTTGGAAAATAGTGTGTCGTTGACTTAGAGTTGGTGTCTAGATCGATGGCCGTTTATTTCCTGTTAATGGCAGAGAAGTGGCCATTTACTTCTTAGTTTCTGTTGCGATTTCAGATCGGGAAACGACTGCATTTTCCCCAGTTCTGGATTTGGAAACCCACCTCCAACGGTAGGATTCCATTCTTAACGCGTACCCAAGCCCTCAACTCTATAAAAACACTTGGTCTTGGCTGAGTTAGGTCTTTTTGCCCAAAAGAGAACCTAGGGCTTCCTGTGGTGAAAACTGAGTTTTGTGCGACTTCGATCTGGTGATTTGGTGCGTCTTCCGGCGATCTTCATCGATTGGGAGGTACTCTGGACATTTGTGAGGCTTCCCCGACTCCAGTGTGTGACCTACATCGACACAATGATCGGATCTGGGAGGATTTTGAGCACCCTCTTGGCTTGGCCGAGGAGGGCATCTTCGGCTAAATAATCCCATTTGACAATTTTTTAAAGGCAAGTGATCTCGGGATTTCATCCCTACCCATCTCCTTCAGGTCCTAGGATTTTATTGGATTTTTCTTTGTGTCCTGGAACCCCAATTCGTCAAATTTTGTGCGTTCAGTCTGTGTTTCTGCAGACAGGAACTTGACGGTAAGCTTGTTGCCGTCAAGATCTTGAGTTGACGGCAACATCGTGTGCCGTTAACCCCTGTTGGCGGCAACCCCTTTGCCGCCAAGTTCTTCAAGTTTTACAGAATGGCTATTTTCATCTCTGTGGTATGTTTGATGGATTTTTGGGTATAAGTGCATGCTGTGAAAATTATATTTGGTCAAGTACAGTCATTAGGTCATATCATGAGGAGCTGTTGAATTTGTGTAAATAGTTTTATTTATTAAAATTTCTATAATGGGATGATTTGACCATGATAATTCTTGAATAATTAGATCCATTGTATATTAGGGTTTCAAAAATTTTCCATGATGGTACAATGAATGATTTCAGGTTTCTGAACTGTTAGAACGACTGTATGGATGTGAATCATGTTTCATGAATTTCTTGATGAAAATGCCTGAAATCTATCTTAATTATAAAAATTAGATTTACTGTTCCAAAAAATCTGAAATTTTAGCTATGTGATACATATCCTTTGTAAAGTCTGTGATAAAATTTCGTTCTGTTTTGATAACAGTAGATACTATTACTAATTTAATAAAAGGGAATGACCATGATGAGCATGTTATGGTTAATCATGTGAAATTAAATGATTAGCAGCATGATTAGGACAGCGATATGATATAATTGTCATTATGAAACAGTAGCATCATGTTACGAAAACTGAAACATGTGTAATTGTTAAAAAGTGAATGCAAATGTGTTAAATAGTGCATGTGTATAATGTGAACATGTGATTAAGTGTAATGTGTAAATAGTACCAAGATTCGTCACTGTGTTGCCTAGGTGGCGGATATGTGTTGTGTGTATGTGTATGTGTGTCCTTGTGGTGGTTTGGACTATGTGTCACGACAACTAAGTGTAAACAATGTAAATATGTGGATGTGAACATGTAAACTGTGCAAATGTTGGAGATGAGCATGTGAAAGTGTTAAAAGAATGTGTTAGCATGCAAATAGATGTGAACTTGTGTACATGTGATTTATTTATATAAAAACAGCAAGCTAAATGTGTAAATAAGTGTGATAATTGCATGTGAAAATGAGTAGATATCATGCTAGGTATGTTATTTACCATGTACATAGTTCCATGCTCTAGTTGTACATAATTGTGAAATGAATTGAATAAGATTTGAACCCTTGAACCGTGTTGGTTACAACGTGTAGAAAGCATGCTATAGGTTTTCATATTTGTTTGGTTAAGTGATATGAAGCATGTACCATGTTTATTCCTAATTGTTTAAAAGGCTAGCATGTGTATGTGATATGTGTATGGATGCCATCTTTGGATTGCTTGCTGGGTCTTTTTAGACTCATACTTGCTTTGGCGTACATGTGATGTAACACCCCAGAAAATACATTAATTAGAAAATATAAAAAAAATAAATTAAAATTTTTATCAAATAATAAATCAAACTAGTTAAAATATATACGTGCCATTATTTCATGTATAAAAACTCATATAAAAATTTTGAAAAATTAATAGTTATACTTTAAATGATATTCTCTAATGACCCATCAAGAAATTTGGACATAGAAAAATCATTTAGACCAAGTTCAAGAATTTATGCGACTTATTAGCATAATTAACAAATAATTCAGAAGAACCCATTATTTTATGAGCCAAAGTGGATTATAAATTAAAATAAACATGTGGGTAGACTTTAAATAAAATAGGTTGATAGCCCATTATGATAATTGGACCAATAGACAATTTTGGCCGATGAATAAATTCTCTAATAAAAGAATAATTAAAAATTTATTATGTAAAGTAAGAACATGGGTTGTACAATTAAGCTCATATAAGTTATTGGGCCAGGAGTAAGAGCCCAAATGATGAAGATTAGAAATATTGGCATAAATAATACTAAAATGAATTAAAATAAGAAATTAATTGAATAAGTGTGATAAATAGATTTAAATTAGAATAAAGGGTGAATATATAGAATTAAATCAATATCCATTAAGCTAAATTAGTAATGGGTTAAACTAGTGGTCCAAACCTAATAGATTGGGTCCAATTGTGAAAAGCCCATCATGTGATGGGAAATAATTAAGTTAATTTTATATCTAATTAATTAATTAATAGAAATGGGTTGAGATAAATACTAAATAACCCATAAATATCTAAAAGAAGTGTCCTATACCTATTCTAACCCATTACCCACGAAATTAGCTCTCTCCCCAGCCTATTAGGTAGATAATGGCAAGGAAAATAGGAGATAATTATTAAAATTCGGAGTTTGAATGGAGGTGAAGAGTTTTAGACAAATAGGACTCTTACACTAGCTAAAACACCCCAAATTCGTCCCTACCAACCCATAGCTCATTGCTGGAACCTTGGGGGACGAAGAGAAGAGCCGAAGAATGAAGGAGCAAGAAGGGAGGAGCTTGGAAAGGAGGGATTTCATCTCGTTCTTCATCAAAACCTTAGGATTTTCTTAACACCGAGAAAAGGTAGGCAATATCTCAAACATAAATTGTGAAATTTTAACCCAAGGTAGCCCACATGATCCTCTTGCAAAGCCCAATGATTGCCCTATTTTTCATGGCTTCATGAAGGAGTATTAATTGATCTATTTCCTGTCACTACCACGCACCTGAACCATCATGATTGCTTTCAATCCTTGTATGTGCTTGATCCCATGCCCTGAAATAATTCTCGTAAATACTACATCTTGTTAGCTTCCAAACGCCCATATTTGCCCTAATTTCTATCCTATATTCATTGCCAATTAAATCATTGTTTCTCGACTGTGCATGTTTGGGTTACCGAAGATCCACCTATTCAAAGCATGCCTTACACATATTTGTTTTCTAATTAAACATGCCAACTATTAGATCACCATGTCCTCTTTCGATTAAAACTAGTTTCAAGATTTTTATATCATTGTGCGATTTGATATCGATTTTTGAAGTACCTTGTAGCATGATTGGGATGGAAGGACCGAACTCCAAAAAGGGGAAAACCGCTTTTCTGGGTCGGCCTGCACCTCTGAAGTCGCGACGGCCCGACCCGTCACGACCTCAAAGGGGTCGCGGTCGGCTGGACCATCGCGATATGAACGCTCCCCCGAATCGGGCCAGGCTGGCCTGTTCTTCTGTCACGCTCAGGACTCCCGTCGCGACCTGAACGCGCCGGTTAGGCCCGTCGCGACATGATCTTCAACGCATCAGTCAGCCCTGTCGCAATCTTAACGCGCCAGTACCCAACATCACGACCTTACCATTGCGACCAGAACCAAAATTTACACATATATCCCTGCTATAATTGTCATTTTAACCCTGTTTAACCCTAATTAAAGTGTTGTCA
This sequence comes from Colocasia esculenta, assembly GCA_014218235.1. Taxonomy (NCBI): domain Eukaryota; kingdom Viridiplantae; phylum Streptophyta; class Magnoliopsida; order Alismatales; family Araceae; genus Colocasia; species Colocasia esculenta. The sequence goes on from CM024757.1 coordinate 156,999,249, forward strand.
TGACTATTAACGGATTGTTAATTAATAATGAGTAATATTGACATGAAATCAATTTAATTAAAGCACTATGTGCACAATCTTACTTGTTCTAATGATTTCTTAACACTTGCACAAACTTAACATTAATGTTTGTCATTTGACCCTATTAAATTACACGATAATGCATCTGGTAATTAAGTGAAATTAATTACTAAATTCCCCATTTTGTTAAATGACACTTGTTTTTATTTTATTCGCGTTCTTTGTACACCGTTATCGCGTCCCTCTGTCTTCGAGCACTCGTGGCAAGACGGACAACGTTTCGTTACACACTTTCTCTTGGCATGGACCACCTCTCCATCGGGAATACTCTCGACTGGGCCAGGGACTCCTTGTCAAGGCCTTCGTAGGTCTTCTTGGCTTTGGCGCACGTCCGTTGCCGATGAGCTGGTTGTACCTTTAAAACCCGATACACCTTTAGGGATAAGTACAATCCAAACGGCCTTAGTGAATTCTCTCTTATCTTGGGATCACGCCAAATCATCTAGCCAGTGTTCATAGCACGGCTAGTGGGTGGTTGTGACTTCTACCTGACTGTCGGTACCCAACCTAGTGCCGTGCAACTGTGACTATCGTCAGTTTAACATTGTTTTACGATTATACCCCTATCTCATCTACTCTCATATGTTCACTTCTCTCTACTATCTCATCTATTCATCTAGTACTCTCTTGAGACTCTTGAGCTGTTGTGGCTCCTATTGCTTGTACTATACTTGACTGTCTAGCGCTATAATATGAGTCGTGTGACTCTACTTACTTGAATGCATACTGTTGAGGGCACGGAGAGTGTCCGAGGGGCTCCAATCTAGTCCTGGGGGGAGAGAGCCACTCAAAAATACCTGCAGGGGCTAATGACGGTGTCTGCATTGCACCGGTTCTGACTGACTGTTTTAAATTGGCTAGACATCTGACTATTATAATGTTACTGTTAGTCTGATTAGTTCAGACGTACTGCACTATTATTGTGCTATCACTGACTATTACTAAACGGCTACTGTCCTGTTATAGAGCGACTATTGCCATGCACCGCTATGGTTTAACTACCTTCTCACTTCTTGCACTACATGTTACTTGCTATTGCTTGATAATGACGACTAGTGCACTGTTGTGCAAACCAAACACACTATCTTGTTACACACAATCTCGTTATATGGCCATTCTTTTATCATCCTAGTTTTGCAATATTCTTGTGGAATGTATTATCGTTCACTTGTTATTATGTGCTATAACTCTCTTGACTATACTTGATCGTTCTCTCTAGTTAATCTGCTTTACAAGACATTAATCACTTAAAACATGCTTGTTTACACGAGATATTAAGTGCTACTGAGCATTATCGCTCACCCTTCGTTATTTGTTATTGTCATTTTAGGTAAGTCGGGTGATGGCCTTACACACACCAACGGGAATGGACTAGAGTGATGAGCGACCTGGAGTCATAGCGACGGAATGATCTTAGTATCATAGAATTTAGTTAGATATTTGCTTAGTTATCTTTTCCAATGTACTCATGTTATTGAGCCCTATGTTTTCGCTCAGAATTAGAGGTTGTAATAGTTAGGTAATTTATCAATAAAATAAGGAGTTTATTGCAATTATTGTTCGTTAGATGCTCTGATATTTGCGACTGTATGCGCAATTTACGTCAGCATACACGTTGTTCATACCTCCCCGATTTATTCCGCTGCTAAATTGGCGGGGCATGACAGTTGGTATTAGAGCCTAGGATGTCCTTATTAGGATATTTTAAGTCTAGGGATGTTCTAGGTGAACTGCCATGACCTTGTCTAAGTCAACCACCATACCTATGTGAGAGATTGGGTAAAGCTTGGGGTTATGCTAGGAGTTTAACTATATGTATAAGCACCCTAAGTTTAAGAAGACATTAATAAGTATTCTTGCTCGCAGGAACTAGAGGAGATGTCTGGCGAGCATGCACGAATTACAACAGACTGTACAAGGTTTAACTCAAGCCCTTAACAATGTGATTCAAGCAGGAGCAAGAAATGGGGCAGAAGACTTATATGGGAACTTTCAACGAATAAATCGCCCTAGGTTTAATGGAACTCCAGATCCTGACGAAGCTGAAAATTGGGTGAAGGTGATGGAATGAATCTTTAGAGTTATGTAATGCTCAGAATAGGAGAAAGTCCTTCTGGCAACCTTCCAGTTGGACCGCGATGCTAGAGCCTGGTGGGAAGCTGCCAGTCGATAATTACCCAACTTCAACATAGAGTGAGATAAATTTGTAGAACTCATCAATAACAAATATTTTTCTGAGAGAATTCGTGAGAAGAAGGCAAATGAATTCCTCAATTTAAAACAACAAATGATGTATGTAGCAGAATATGAAGCACAATTTGAAAGACTAGCACAGTATGCACCACATTTGGTGAGTACAGAAAAGATGAAGGCAAGAGATTCTTAGAAGGGTTGAGACCTGTGTTTTGGGAAATGTTGGCTCCGCTAGACATTGTAGTATATTTAGACATGGTATTGAGAGCTCAAATAGTAGAGGACACCATGGGACTTCTTGAAAAGATCCATAAGAAGAAGGCGTTGAAAAGGGAACGTGCTACCCATTCCAATGGTAATAAAGGAAAAAGTACATAAGATAGCAAGAGAACAAAAGGGGAAGTGAAGCAGAAGGAAGTTTGTAAATTTTGTCAAAAGCCAGGGCATCAGGTTGATAACTGTTGGAAGAAATTGGGCAGATACTTGCGTTGTGGAAGTCAACAACATCGAGTCATCAACTATCCAATAAAGAAGAACCAAACTCTACGCCAAAGACGGTTACAAGCCCTTGTGGATATAAATCATGCCAATGAAGGTAGACAAGGTACTATCACTAAACCCTTAGTTTAAAGTTCATATTATTTTCTCGATAGCAAAGCCCTAAGTGGGGGAGATGATGGAATGAAATATTCAGAATAAATTGGTAGTCATATCATATCATATCATATCATATCATATGAATTTGGGACCAAATACTTTTAAGTAGGGGAGGATGTAGTACCTTAGAAAATACATTAATTAGAAAATAAAAAATTAAATTAAAAATTTTATCAAATAATAAATCAAACTAGTTAAAAATATATACGCGCCATTATTTCATGTATAAAAACTCATATAAAAATTTTGTAAAATTAATAGTTATACTTTAAATGATATTCTCTAATGACTCATCAAGAAATTTGAACATAGAAAAATCATTTAGACAAAGTTTAAGAATTTATGTGACTTATTAGCATAATTAAGAAATAAGTCAGAAGAACTCATTATTTTATGAGCCAAAGTGGATTATAAATTAAAATAAACATGTGGGTGAACTTTAAATAATATGGGTTGATAGCCTATTATGATAATTGGACCAATAGACAATCTTGGCCCATGAATAAATTCTCTAATAAATAGATAATTAAAAATTTATTAAGTAAAGTAAGAACATGGGTTGTACAATTAAGCTCATATAAGTTATTGGGCCAAGAGTAAGAGCCCAAATGATGAAGATTAGAAATATTGTGATAAATAATACTAAAATGAATTAAAATAGGAAATTAATTGAATAAGTGTGATAAATAGATTTAAATTAGAATAAAGGGGTGAATATATAGAATTAAATCAATACCCATTAAGCTAAATTAGTAATGAGTTAAACTAGTGGTCCAAACCTAATAGATTGTGTCCAATTGTGAAAAGCCCATCATGGGATGGGAAATAATTAAGTTAATTTCGTATCTAATTAATTAATAAATAGAAATGGGTTGGGATAAATACTAAATAACCCATAAACATCTAAAGAAGAGTCTTATACCTATCCTAACCCATTACCCACGAAATTAGCTCTCTCCCCAGCCTATTAGGTAGATAATGGCAAGGAAAATAGGAGAAAATTATTAAAATTCAAAGTTTGAATGGAGGTGAAGAGTTTTAGACAAATAGGACTCTTACACTAGCTAAAACACCCCACACTACAAGAAATTGTGGTATTTCTGACGGACAGAATCCCTCGAAAATAGAGACTTCCGACAGCTTTCCGTCGAATGGTCGTCGGAACTTATCCGTTTGAAACAGATGGTCAGAAATTACCGACGGGAAAAAAATCTGTCGGAAATTTGTCGAAAATACTGACAGAACATATCCGTCGGAAAATGGGTCGGAAGTTTCCGACGTCCACCGTCGGAAAGATGTGTCGGAAATTTGGTCAGGATTGACCGACGGACCGTTCCGTCGGCATTTCCGTCGGTAAATTCTGACTAAACAATCCGTCGAAAAACAATCCGTCAGAACTTTAGACAGAAATGCCGACGGGTTTTTTTCCTCAGTAATATCTATTTTCCGACTGAATACTATCCGTCGGAAAGACCGTCAGAAACTTCTGTAATTTTTTTTTAGAATAAAGAAATAACAATGATTTCAAACCTGCTACAATATTCATAAATTTCACAAATACTCACAATCAACATAAAATATAACAAATGTAAAATAATACATAATAATAAATACAAAAAATCAGGACAGATCTGCAGGATCGTCTGCTGTCCCCGCCTCGTGATCGTCAGGTGCCGGAGGTGGATCCTATATTAAAAAAAATTAATATGAGAAACATTAATAAAAATTAATATACATACATTATTTTCAAAAATCAAATTTAAAATATGTGATTATTTCTCAAGTTGAATTAGAAACTATTTTTAGATTCGTCGAGACTCAGATTTTTTTAGATCCATCATTTCAACGCCTAACCCAATTCGGAAATCCAAATCGGATTCCGTCAGTTCGCACACATCACTTTCACCCACCCAGTCGTGTCGGAGCGAACGGCACGCCGATTAGATCCCTATTTGGGATTTTGGACCCCCGGGTTGTGTGTTTTGACCCTTTAGACTCGAGTTTTTTTTAGATCCGTCATTTCAACGCCCAACCCAATCCGAGAATCCAAATAGGTTCCGTCAGTTCGCACACGTCACTTTCGCCCACCCGGTCGTGTCGGAGCGAACGGCATGCCAATCAGATCCCTATTTGGAATTTTGGACCCCCGGGTTGTGTGTTTTGACCCTTTAGACTCAGGTTTTTTTTAGATCCGTCATTTCAACACCCAACCCAATCCGGGTATCCAAATTGGATTCTGTCAGTTCGCACACGTCACTTTCACCCACCCAGTCGTGTCGGAGCGAACGGCACGCCGATCAGATCCCTATTTGGGATTTTGGATCCCTGGGTTGTGTGTTTTGACCCTTTAGACTCAGGTTTTTTTTAGATCCTTCGTTTCAATGCCCAACCCAATCCGGAAATCCAAATCTTTTAGACTTGGGTTTTTTAGATCCGTCATTTCAACTTGTGTTTTGACATTCTTTAGTGGTTTCATTTCATTCAAAGTATATAAAATTAATAGTAATACTAACCTGAGGGGCTGGCTGTGCGGGGCGTACTCCCTACATGGCTGAGATCAACTGCTGAACTATATCGCCGAAGTGCGTCTGTAGCTCTTCCCGTAGCTCTTCCCGAATGAGGGTTCTCATCTCCTCTACACCACTGACGGGGGGCGCAGCAGATGAACTCGCGTATGCCGGAGGGGCGACCGAACTCGCAAATGAGGACAACACTGGAGTAGTATTGTAACGTCGCGTGTCTTTCGGATCCTTATGGATCATGTGTGTATTGATTGTGGTGGCCACTGTGAGGCCAGTGTTGTTTGGTTGTGGGGTGTGCGCAAGTTTGGAGCAGGTTTGGTCCTGAAATAAGATAGGACCTGCTATAGCTGATTAGGGGTTGACAGCCAGGTGTGGTCGTTGACTGGTTTGACGTCCATCGAAGGTGACGTCAACCTTATGAACTTAATGGCAGGCTTTCTGGACGTCTACTGTGACGGTTCCCTAAACGGCATTAGGGTTGACGCCAACCTGTGCGATCTGCAGAATATAGGTCTACCCGAGGACAGTTTCCTCACTCCATTCTCCCTCTCCCTCGCCCTGTTCTCATGCCCCTTGCTTCCCCACTACTTCCAATAGTTGTAAAAGGTTAGTTGGAGGACCGTGGAACGCGAGGTGGTGATGAATCGGCCAAGGAAACGCCGGAGCGAGGTGTAATCTCCGTAGGAGCTCGCGGAGGGTTCGGTGTGAATCGGGAGGATTTAGGAGGTTTAAGCGCGTCTGGAGGTAGGGGACGATCCCTTTAGTTCACTCTAATCGCTTTAATGTGTTTTGAAAGCATGAAATGACGTGATAATAGCGTTTCTGGGAAGAAAGTGTTCCATGCGGGTTAATGGGTGGTTTGATTAATTTGAGTAGCGAAACATGCTGTTACGATTTGGTTATAGTGTGTGGATGTTAGAGGAAGTATTTCCTCATGTTTTCTCGATGGTTTTGGGACCAAAAATGCATGTAGAATCGGTTTAGGGTTTCTGCAGGAACTGCAGTTGAGGAGCTTGATGTCAATATCGATTGACGCCAGGTTCTTCAGCTGGGAACTAGACGGCCAGATGCCTTGCCGTCTATATTCCATCGACGGCAGTCGATGTTGCCGCCAGCATGTGTTTATTTAAATATTGCCATACAGAATGTTTATTGGTAATAAGCGGTGTGTTGGTATTTGTGGTGCACTAGGTGCACGTGGTTGCCGTGACTAGCGTACTGGGTACGCAGTTGGCTGGTTCTTTACGTGTTTACACCAACGTGTAGTGGACTATTAGTGCACGTGGCGTACGTGAGTCTTCACATGGTTTGTGTGACGTGCACGTGGTTTTGTGTACGTGGCGAGTAGTACGATGCCTACCGTGGTTACCTCTCCAGTTGGGTGCCCCAGGTTCTCTGTGAGCCAGGCTGTTAGCTCGGGGCTTTGTCCCGGTACTTGTGCTGTACCGTCGAGGTCTGCGTCGTCTGACCTGGACACCCTCACTCCTATGTTTGAGTTGTACATCCGGCTGAGGAAAAGACGACAGTGGGACAGTGACTGCCGTACTTGTCTTTTAGTCACTTGTAGCGCGCTCGTAGTTGGGGGTACGGACACCAGTAGTCGACACTGGTCCCCGACTAATCCTTTTCCAGTGCCTCACTCTAAAGGGCCCAGGCCAGGGTCTCCAAAGGTGTCAGGCATGGGCCTGCAACCGTGTGGTCCGCAGGTGGTGGTGTTTAGTTGGTCTCCACAATTGCTTGACCTTTTCACGTGGAGCGGCAGCTGGACCTTTCATCCGTAGCTACGAGACTGAGAGGTAGACCTGTGTTAGCTTGTCTGAGTCAGTCTCTAGTGTCACGAACCAGTTCACGTGGCTCGTGTGTGGCGGTCTCTACTGTAGCTCGTACACCTGTTTGGGTTTGTCGTTTATTTATTATTGTTGCTATATGTAGTCGAAAAACGGTGAGTACATTTACAGCATTAATATTCTATTTAGTTGTTCTATAAATTGTTAGCGCAGTTTACAGCTTTTGTACCTGTGTTTTTAGTTTGCTCAGTTTTGGGGGAGTTCCCTACTAAGCCAGTGACTAGCGAGGCTCACCCCTACACCCACAGGTGAAGGCGAGGAGGATATTTCTCGACCGTCGTTCAGTTCAGAGCCGCGGCATAGCGGTGCAGGGTCAGTACCTCCAGCAGTGTAGTAGCAGTAGTGTAGTTGTAGCAGTAGTAGTGTAGCTAGTTGTTTACTTCTTCTAGTTGTACCTCGGGGTATGCCCCAGGCTCTTGTACTTTCTTTCAGTTTTGTGAAAATATGGCTATGTAAACTTGTGAAATATATATATATGAATTGGTGTGTTCCTTTGTGTTTATACGGACTATGGTGTGGTATCCCTTGCGAGGCTTTGGCCGTTCGCGGGAGACGGACTCGGATCAAGTACGTTACTGGTTTAACGGACATGGACGAGGTGTTCCGTCACAAGTATCCAGACTGTCCCCAAAGCCGTACACTCGACCCTTCCTCGGCCCTCCCACTGCATCGACCCAAGCCTCCGGATCTAAGTTTGGCTGGGGAGTGCCCTCTACATAGCGATCCGCCATCGTCCTATCCTAGGTCTCCTGCAAAACAAATTAAAACTAAATTATTGAAAATAAATTATTTTAATATCATAATTGAATTCAAAATTTATAGCTTGACTTACAGCAATCGTGCGAGCACTCTCGCTGACATAGTCATCCGTCGCCTTCCGCTTATGAGTCTGATCAAATAACTCGCGAAAGGTAGGGGCACGCTTGAGCTCGTGATGCTTACAATTCAACAAAATTAGTTAGTTTCACAATAATAATCAATGTATTAAGCAATTGAACAATAATATGCTTACCAATTTTTGGCTGTGGGTCGCATAAGATATGGACCCACTAGTATGCACATTCTTCTTTGGATGAGTTGATCGGTTTGCGTTTTGCCGCCTGTGACCACTCCTGCCATGGTCCAGTAGCCCAACGCTCACAAAGGGACTCCCAATAGTCCCTCCTCAGCCAAACATGGTCGTAATCCTGCCAAGCCATAGGATCCCGGTTGCCTGTGGTCTTCAATGCTTTGTCCCGGACCTCCCACATCGACTTTCTTAAATTAGTCTGGGCAGTAGACTCCCAGATAGCTCGAGCTCGAGGGAGATCCTCAGGTCTCGTGAACGCGTACCTCAATGTAAAGAAATAAAATTACTCAATTGTCTGCACTAACAGAGATAGTAATTAAATAAATGACTTCAAATTAGTAAAAATTAATAATATCGTGAACATGTCAAATAATAAATCTCGGACGGGCACCGGGATCTCTCTCCATGCATCCACTGGTCCTGGAATATGTGCGTGGACCAGTGTCGTAATATAACGGGAAGCAGAACCAGGATCTATCTTCCCCCTGCAATTGCACATTAATTTTGTACATGAAATGTATAACATAAATAACAAATACAGTAAGTTTCAAGTGATCAAGTTTACCCTGAGATCCAACATGGTTGCCGTCCCGGTAGCTGAGGCCCCTCATCATCCGCTGCTGGATGCTGGCTCTCCACCTCTGTTGAAAACAATTAAGTACACTATTGTTGTATAAATTGGAAGAAAAGAAACATACTAATTTATGGAAACATACATGAACCTGGTGGCGAGGAAGAAGGGAAAGGTGGCGCTACTCACGTGGTCGATGGGGAGGCGGTCCCTGCAAAATTATATACACATTAGAAAATATGAATTTAAATTGAACAATAATATATAGAGTTTTTGTTTACATATACATATACTTGTCACTGGGATGATATAAGTCCCTGCAAAATTGTATGTATGTTAGATCTCGTGAATTTAAATTGAATAATAATATGTAGAGTTTTGTGTGTACATATGCATATACCTGTCACCGGGACGACCGGCGTGGACAGGGAGGCAGTCCCTGCAAAATTATATGTATGTTAGATCTCGTGAATTTAAATTGAACAATAATATGTAGAGTTTTGTGTGTACATATGCATATACCTGTCACCGGGACGACCGGCGTAGATGGGGAGGCAGTCCCTGCAAAATTGTATGTATGTTAAATCTCGTGAATTTAAATTGAACAATAATATGTAGAGTTTTGTGTGTACATATGCATATACCTGTCGTGGACGAGGACACGGACCCTCAGCCTACGGACGTGAAAACTGTCCGACTCTGTCCTCCACGTACAATATCTCTATTGAGATAAATAAAGATATAACATGTCATGAAGTCTGATTTTTAAAGTAGCTATTGAATAACATATAATTAACAACAACACGAAGTTCTTACAAAATGTAGGATATATTATCTATATTCATCATCAGATGCTGAAGATATGTTTAATTCAGCGTCATCCTCCTCGAATTCGTCCTCATCATGCCGGGACTCTTCCTCCACATCAGACTCCACCTCCCGCTTAAGGGCATTTGGGTCAACTTCTTCCTGTTCGTTATCCTTATATAAGCAAATTGTTTCATTTATATCATCAACATTGAACTGCGTAGAAGCCGCCAACTCTCGTACCTCACTCCAATCTGATCGAAAAAAATTGTCATTAACACCTTCGAGGTCATCATAAGCTTGGAGAAGCTCATACTCAGGGAATAGCTTTGATTTCACTCTACATGCAGCCCACCAATCTCTCAATTTGAGGGATGAATAATTTGAATAATAAACTTGTTGGGCTTGTGCCGCCAGAATGAATGGCTCATACGTACTCAACTTGGACTTATGCTTGACATCGACAATCCCATATGTTGTGCCATTACGAATGGAGGTCGGATCAAACCAATGACACTTGAAGAGAATTACATTGTTGTCTTGTCCCAAAAATTGTAGTTCAATGACTTCTTCGAGAATGTCATAATAGTCTATTTCATTTTCATTGTAGGCACCTCCCTTCACACATACGCCGTTGTTCATCGTAGATTTATTCCGTCCCTAATCCCTCGTGTGAAATACGTATTCATTCACAATGTAGCCTGGATAGACGCGTACAATCTTCGAGGGCCCATAACTGTTCTCTTGTACTCTTGAATCAGTAACCAAACCTTGTTCAACCTATTAATAAAAAAGGGATGGACAATGACAATTATGCCAACTAGGTATGCATAAGAGCATAACACTTACGCTTTAAAATATTTAGACACTTACTCGAGATCTTAAACCAGTAGGAAAAGACTTCTCTCGTTCCTTTTCAACCTGCACGTCAGTCAGACGTGGATTCCGTTGCAGTATGACCGAGTCAAACTCTCTGTAATGTAAATGTCACACAACCTCTAAGTACTGCAGTATTACTCGCAAATAAACTTGTTGGGCTTAGTGTTGAGAGCTTACTCAATGTAAGGGTCTAGTTCTGCGCAATTCATAAATACGTAGATCTCCGCAGCTACTAACTCTTTGTCTTCGAGTGCGCGAGTAGAAGAATATCCAAATGCTCGCCGGGACACTTGAACACAGAAAGTCGGTCAGACACATTAGAAACTCCACCATCATCATTACGTGGAGGTTGAGTGCGTCGGGTTCGGATCTCCGTGTCAAAGTACATCGAATAAAAGTTCGATATCTCTTCAATAAGGTACGTTTGGGTAATGGAGCCCTCAACTTGTGCTTTGTTGCGGACTTTCATCTTAAGATCGTGCATGCACCAACGAAAATAATTCAAATGAATACATATGAAATATAAAAGATCATCGTAATGTGAAAAAATTGAGACATAGGAATATACCTCTCAAACGGATACATCCATCGAAATTGTACTGGTCCTCCAACCCTAGCCTCATATGGTAAATGGATGATCAGGTGCTCCATTGAATCAAAGAATGCTGGAGGAAATATCTTCTCTAATTTGCAGACTGTCTGTATTATATTTTGCTCCATATTTTGCAAGTCATGAAGTCTGAGTTCTGATGCAGATAAAATTCTGAAGAATTGACTCAGCTCAGTCATTGCTCCACATATTTGCTTCGGCAACAACTCACGAAAAGCAAGTGGCATCAATCTTTGCATGAAAGCATGGCAGTCATGACTCTTCATTCCGTATATTTCTCCCCTCGTTGACATTTACACAACGGGCAATATTGGAGACATATCCATATGAAAATCTCAATTGCTTCAACCATTGCAACACTTAATCTGTCTAGCCCCAAGCACATATGAAGCTTTAGGTTGCACCACTTTTCCACTAACATGTTGTAGCTCTAGTTCTGGACGTCTGCAAAGTACTTTCAAATCCATTCGTGCCTTGACGTTATCCTTCGTTTTGCCTTTGACGTCCATAACTGTGTTGAACACATTATCAAAAACGTTCTTCTCTATATGCATGACATCTAGGTTATGTCGTATCAAAAGTGTTGACCAATAAGGCAATTCCCAAAAGATGCATTGCTTCACCCAATTGTGATCCTTCCCAAAGCCGGGGATTTTTCGGGTACTACCAGCCAGTTGTGATACAGTCGGTAAGTTCTAAACCCGCCTCGCCATGTTTTCACCAGACACCTGTTCCATATCTACCTCCTCCATCACAATTGTATTTTTCATAAAAGAATCTTTTTGCTTTCGGAAAGGATGGTCACTCGGTAGAAACCGACGATGACAATCGAACCAACATGATTTTCCCCCAGATTTCAACATAAATTATTTAGAATCCTCCATGCAATAAGGACATGCCAACCTCCCATGTGTGCTCCAGCCAGATAACATGTTGTACGCTGGAAAGTCACTTATTGTCCACATTAATGCAGCTTTCAAATTGAAATTATGTTTTCTGGATGCATCATAAGAGAGAACCCCATCTGACCATAACAATTTCAGCTCATCAATCAACGGTCTGAGATATATGTCTATATTTTTTCCTGGACTTTTTGGACCCGGAATCAGCAATGAAAGGAATAGATTCTCATGCTTCATGCACATGCCTGGAGGAAGGTGATACAGTGTTAGGAATACTGGCCAACATGAGTAAGATGCCATCGAGCCTCCGAATGGATTGAAACCGTCTGTGCATAAACCCAGCCGCACGTTGCGTGGATCCCTTGAGAAGTAAGGATGAGTACGGCTAAAATGAGCACAAGCTTCACCATGGGCAGGATGACTCATTTCACCTTCATCACGATGGATTGTTTCCGCATGCCAAGTCATATGTCCAGCTGTCTTCGAAGACATGAACAACCGCTGCAATCTGGGTGTGATCGGAAAGTACCGCAATGACTTATACGGAACATCCTTCTGCTTTGACTTGTCCCCTCTCTTGGGCTTGAATCTATCATGTTTATAAATACAGCATGATGTCTTCTCCGCATCATCTTTGTAGTACAGCATACAATGATTCGGACATGCATCAATTTTCATAAAACCAAGCCCCAGATCATTCACCATCTTCTTCGCATGGTAAAAGTCAGCAGGTAATCTCTCTGATTGAGGAAGCATACTCTTGACGAGTAGAGAAGCCGGTCAAAACAACTGACGCTCATATGAAATTCAGATTTCAAATTCAGGAGCTACGACACTGCAGACAACCGTGTATGCTTCTCACAACCATCCCATAATGGCTCATCAGCATCTCAAAGTAACTGATAAAATCTCTGAGCTGTATCATTCGGCACTTCTTCATTTGTTTGATCTTCATGAATATTGAACTCCGGACCAGTAGCATCGACAACCATGTCTATGTACGTACTTGTGGAGGCAAAGTAATTAGCTGGTGCAGACAACTGAATATTCAACTCACCATGAGACGACCATAACTCATAATGAGCAACAAATCCTCTCGTATACAAATGATGTTGCACATCTCATGTCGATATCCACTTTCTGTTCTTACAAGCCGAACACGGACATCGGATGTTACCCATCGAATCAACTGCTACTGATGAATTACTCAATGCAAACTAAATAAAACAGTCAACTCTATCTTTAAACTCCTCGGTCACAACTTCATTCACTATTCCACAGTACATCCATGACCGATTCTCATAAGACATTTTTCCTACACAGATTAAATGTCATGTCACAAGTTAAAATCCAACACACCCTCACATCGTTCGAGTAAGTCAAAATGAATAGGTAGGATATATTATTTATATTATCACTTTCTACCCATCTGTGAATATTTGATCACACTCAGATGACCATTTACTATGTGTTTGTATTATTTGCTAAAAATTTCGGCAGCATCTCCCCACACCTCTCTGATATACCAAAAATATTTATTGATTAAGATATTTTCTTAAACACTTACTAATAAGTGGTTAAGAAAATATTCTAAATCAATAAAGGTATATCAGAGAGGAGTGAGTAGACGCACCCAAAATTTTCAACAAATAATACAAACACATAATAAATGACCACCTAACTGCGATCAAACATTCACAGACTGTCCAAAACGAGAAAAATTTAAGACTTTAAGTTAGATATACACGTTCTCATCATTGAAAATAAGACTCGTGCACATCAATCCCAAAGTCTTGAACGGGAAGGTTCATTGACACGGGCTTAACACGCTCTCGTGAGGTGTGTGCAGTGAAAAATTACTATACATGCATAGATCAAATTTAAACCAACATAAATATGAAAGGAATATGAAAACAAAATCATATATGTGAATAAGTGCAATAATAAATCAAATTCACACATACATGTACATGAATTACATTAAAGTAAGAAATATAATAGTAATCACTAAACTGAAAGTAAGCAATTAAAAACAATCCATATAATAGTGTTATATTGAGAGAGGATTCTCAGTTGTGTTATTTGAGGAGAGTTTTGTTGAGTGGATGTAACTTGGGAAATTGGGTTAATGAGTTTCATAATTTATACATTTTGTACGACCTTGTGTGATTTTATACATGGAGTTATGATACCATCAACTCTCAAAAGGAAGACTTGTCGCCCCCACATCACATATACTTGCCGCCCCCAAACTACGATGTTTTGTCTTAATTAGGTGGGGAAAAGGAAGACTACCTTCGCCTCTTACGTGTTGTGGTTATCATACTTGCCTAAGGATAAAATCATGCTAATCCCAAACAATGCTAGCTAGTTGCCGTGCAGTAGAGGGTAATTCCCCCCTCACATAAGTGGGTTCCAAACGACGTGCAGTGGCACACAATGGCAGCTCAAAACAAAAAATGCCCATTGCATGCTCTGAAAACCCATGCAAGGCATTTTCCTATTTGCATCATCTTTCTTATAGTTTAAAGTGTGCAACTTTTCGATGACAAGAAAAAAGCTTTTGCGCATTGCAATTTCCCTCTTAATACGTAAGAATGTTCCCTTCTATATCCAAAGTCATCAGTTTTTGGCAAGAGAGAGATGTTGATGCTTCAGGTACCTTTGTCTCTAGGTGTAATTTGCCACATTAGAACAATATCAAAAAATGAAAGCCAAAAATATACCAAGTGCAGAGAACTAGATTATGTAAAAAGAATAAAAAAAAAAAGTCTTCGTTTTATTATTATTCTAGCTTGATGTGTGTGGTTCTCACCTATATTATAAATTACATGTAACACAAGATTGTGTGGAGTGATCAGACCTCTGAAAAGCCACAAATAGGAAGTTAACGTGCATGGCGGTGTTGAGCACTTCAACAGACACTCTTTGTTACTGGTCACTGACATTAATTTCATACGATTCTCATGGCCATTAAAGAGATAGAATATGGCATATATATACAGAATGCATGTGTGTGCCGGTGTGATTGTAACTTGTAAGTTGCAATTATTGGGAATTGGAGGTGCCCAATTAAGAGATAACTCATAGTTGAACAATTTGATCAGAGCTTAATTATAGTGTCCCTTCCTAGTTGAAGAAGGCTAACCACTTCGAGTACAGCAGTAGAATACTATTAATAATTGAATAAAGGTGAAGTACATAAACTGAATCTAATTAGTAGTGTTTCATAAACATGCACCATCCATTATGTCATGTTTCTTACCAACATGATGTATAAATATGCCTATTTGAAACTCTAACTAGTCCGAATACAAGAACAAACCATCAAATAAAATTGGTATGTCCTTTTACTTCTCAATATTAATCATAGAAACCTAATTAACCAAATGATTGGGCAGTAAATAGAATAATATCTAAATATCACATTTATACATGGGATTATTACATGAGAGTAATTTATTTCATATTTTATCGGAGGTGGGGTGGGGTGGGGTGGGGGAGGAGGGATTGTGGGGAATGTGGGGGGGACTGGGGGGGGGGGATGCGCGGAGGGGGGGGGGATGCATGTGGGGAGGGGCGGGACTGTGCGGGCCATGGGAGTGTGGGGAGGGGAGGATGAGACTGTGGAAATGTGGGGGAGGGGGGGGACGGAGGGGGGAATGTGGGGGAGGGGTAAACTGTGGGGGGGGGGGGGGCTGTGGGGGGAGGGGGGCTGCATGAGTGGGAGGGGCGGGACTATGCGGGGCGGGGGAATGGGGGGACGGTGGGGGAGGAGGAGACGGAGGGGGGAGGCGGATGGAGGGTTGTAGACATACCGGCGGCGTGGGGGCGGCGAGCTGCAGGCGGTGAAGGCGGCGACAGTGCGGCGAGGCGCGGAGGCGTCCGCAGGCGGCGGCGGTAGGTCGCGCGCGGCTAGCGACGGCGCGGGGCGGCGGCAGCGAAGGCGCGAGATGGCTGCCGGAGACGAGAGGAGAGAGAGAGAGAGAGAGAGAGAGATGAGAGAGATGAGAGAGAGGAGAGAGAGAGAGAGAGAAAGAAAGAGAAATTGGGGGTTTCGCGGGATGCAGAGTGGGGTTTCGTGGGGATGGTGGGGGAGGGAAATTGGGGGTTTACCGACGGATAGTTCCGATGAAAATATGTCCGTCGGCACTATCCGTCGGTAATCCTCTTCCTAAGATTATTACTGACGGATTTTTCTGACGGACTAAAATCGGTCGGTACTTCCGACCGATATGGCGACGGAAATAATGTCGTCGGAATAACTGTCGGTATTTCCGACAGATAAATTCCGTCGAAAAAATCCGTCGCAACGCCGCATTTTCTTGTGGTGCCAAATTCGTCCCTACCAACCCATAGCTCATTGCTGGAACCTTGGGGGACGAAGAGAAGAGCTGAAGAACGAAAGAGCAAGAAGGGAGGAGCTTGGAAAGGAGGGATTTCATCTCGTTCTTCATCAAAACCTTAGGATTTTCTTAACAGTGAGAAAAGTAGGCAATCTCTCAAGCACAAATCATGAATTTAATCATTGGTAGCCCACATGATCCTCTTGCAAAGCCCCATGATTGCCCTATTTTTCGTGGCTCCATGAAGGAGTATTATTGATCTATTTCCTGTCACTACAATGCACCTGAAGCATCATGATTGCCTTCAATCCTTGTATATGCCTGATCCCATGCCTTGAAATAATTCTCGTAAATATTACATCCTGTTAGCTTTCAAACGCCCTTATTTGCCCTAATTTCTATCCTGTATTCGTTGCCAATTAAATCGTTGTTTCTCGACTGTGCATGTTTAGGTTACCGAAGATTCACATATTCAAAGCATGCCTTACACGTATTTGTTTTCTAATTAAACATGCCCACTGTTAGAAAACCATGTCCTCTTTCGATTAAAACTAGTTTCAAGATTTTTAGATCATTGTGCGATTTGATATCGATTTTTGAACTACACTGTAGCATGATTGGGAGGGAAGGACTGAACTCCAAAAAGGGGAAAACCCCTTTTCTGGGTCGGCCCGAACCTTTGAAGTCGCGACGGCCCAACCCGTCGCGACCTCAGAGGGGTCGCGGTCGGCCGGACCGTCACGATATGAACGCGACGGCCCTCGCCGTCGTGTTCTCTCCTCGAACCGGGCCAGGCCGGCCGGTTTGTCTGTCACGCCCAGGACTCCCGTCGCGACCTGAACGCGCCGGTTAGGCCCATCGCGATATGATCTTCAAAGCGTCAGTCAGCCCTATCGCAATCTTAACGCGCCAGTAGTACCCGACGTCACGACCTTACCATTGCGACCAGAACCAAAATTACACATATATCCCTGCTATATTGTCATTTTAACCCTGTTTAACCCTAATTAAAGTGTTGTCATGACTATTAGCGGCTTGTTAATTAATAATGAGTAATATTGACATGAAATCAATTAAATTAAAGTGTTATGTGCACAATCTTACTTGTTCTCATGATTTCATTACACTTGCACAAACTTAACATTAATGTTTGTCATTTGACCCTATTAAATTACTCGATAACGTATCTGGTAATTAAGTAAAATTATTTACTAAATTCTCCATTTTGTTAAATGACACTTGTTTTCATTTTATTCGCGTGCTTTGTACACCGTTATCGCGTCCCTCTGCCTTCGAGCACTCGAGACAAGACGGACAACGTTTCGTTACACACTTTCTCTTGGCATGGACCACCTCTCCATCGGGAATACTCTCAACTGGGCCAGGGACTCCTTGTCAAGGCCTCTGTAAGTCTTCTTGGCTTTGGCGCACGTTCATTGCCAACAAGCTGGTTGTACCTTTAAAACCCGATACACCTTTAGGGATCAGTACGATCCAAACAGCCTTAGTGAATTCTCTTATCTTGGGATCACGCCGGATCATCTAGTCAGTGTTAATAGCACGGCTAGTGGGCGGTTGTGACTTCTACCTGACTGTCGGTACCCGACCTAGTTCCGTGCAACTGTGACTATCGTCGATTTAACGTGTTTATGATTATACCCTATCTCATCTACTCTCATCTGTTCACTTCGCTCTACTATTCGTCTATTCATCTTGTACTCTCTTGAGACTCTGAGCTGTTGTGGCTCCTATTGCTTGTACTATACTTCACTGTCTAGCGCTATAATATGGGTCGTGTGACTCTACTGACTTGAATGTATACTGTTGAGGGCACAAAGAGTGTCCGAGGGGCTCCATTCTAGTCCTAGGGGCAGAGAGCCACCCGAAAATACCTGCAGGGACTAATGACGGTGTCTGCATTGCACCGGTTCTGACTGACTGTTTTAAATTGGCTAGACATCTGACTGTTATACTGTTACTGTTAGTCTGATTAGTTCAGACATACTGCATTATTACTGTGCTATCACTGACTGTTACTAAACAGTTACTTTTCTGTTATAGAGAGACTATTGTCGTGCACTGCTATGGTTCAACTACCTTCTCTCTTCTTGCACTACATGTTACTTGCTATTGCTTGACAATGACGATTAGTACACTGTTGTGCAAACCAAACACGCTATCTTATTACACGCAATCTCGTTATATGGTCATTCCTTTATCATCCTAGTTTTGCAATATTCTTGTGGAATGTATTATCTTTCACTTGTTATCTTGTGCTATAACTCTCTTGACTATACTTGATCGTTCTCTCTAGTTAATCTGCTTTACAAGATATTAATCACTTAAAACATGTTTGTTTACACGAGATATTAAGTCCTACTAAGCGTTATCGCTCACCCTTCGCTATTTGTTATTGTGATTTCAAGTAAGTCGGGTGATGGCCTTACACACACCAACGAGAATGGAATGGAGTGATGAGCAACCTGAAGTCATAGAGATGGAATGACCTTAGTATCATAGATTTTAGTTAGATATTTGCTTAGTTATCTTTTCCAATGTACTGATGTTATTGAGCCTTATGTTTTGGCTCAGAATTAGAGGTTGTAATAGGTAGGTGATTTATTAATAAAATAAGGAGTTTATTGTAATTATTGTTCATTAGATGCTCTGATATTTGCGACTATATACGCAATTCACGTCATCATACACGTTGTTCATGCCTCCCCGATTTATTCCACTGCTAAATTGGCGGGACATGACAGGTGAGACAGTTGCCTCCATCCCTGAGGAGGACATAGTGAGGAGCGACTCCGAGCGCGAGGAGTAGCTTCACTTGTGGACGTTACTTTGTTGTTACTTTCTTTCATTAGTATGTAAACCTTGAAATTGTATAATTCATATGGACATTGTATTTATTTGAAGTTGTAATAATGTGTACATTGGTATTTCTTTATTGCTATATACACTGTGGATATGTGATGATGATGGAATGAGAATGAGAATACTTCTTTTAATTCCGCTGTAAATTTTGATATTTGTGTACATCTCAATCTATCGTTTAGTGTTGGGTAAATGTCCCACTGTGATGACGTTTTTGTACCGATGTGGATTGATATAAGGAGGGTTGTTATATAGGCCGAGCCCCAACAGTAGATTGGTTCACCTTGGGTTTTGGTCCTATCCTTCCAACGGTGATACAGGGGACTTGTAAAATTTATATAAAATCATATACTTGATGTAAAATCATGAAATCACTTTTAAATGAAACTAGACATGCATATGTATCCTCAGTAACGAATAATTAGACATTGGACATGGTATGGGCATGCTATGATTAGGTACTTCTCGTTGACTCAAAATCATACACAGTGATGAAAACACTTTAATTGGAACAGGGTACTTGATGGAAATTGGGGAAAATAGGGTCATTAGATGCCTAACACCATGTAGCATGTATGATAAAAGTTTCAGAATACGAGATCAAGTATGGTAATGGAATTAGGGCGAATATGAGGAAACTATCACATGTTCTCAACAGAACTTTGGGCATGAAATACCCTTAATATGCATGATAAAAATTGGGGAAAACATGGGGCTTTCGAAGATGGGATCATGGTCTACCTAGGGTCGAAGTTAATTATTTTGCTTGAGAGATTGCCTACCTTTGAGCGCTTGTGATCCTAAGGCTAGAACTTGAAGAACACGAAGAAGCTCTCCTTCCAAGCCTTCTCCACCCCGAATTCCTCCTCCTTTGGCCTCCTTCCTATGTCCAAGAGATCCCAAATGAATATTAGGGTTGGCCATGAGGGTTTGAGGGGTTTATTTAAAGATATTGTGGTGTTATTTCCTAATACAACTCTACCTCTCTTCCAACTCTCCAATTTTGTGGCAACAAGTTAGGGTAGAGTTAGGACTCTTTTCTAGATATATATGAGTCATATTAATACTTTAATTGATCTTTTTTAATTAAGAGATAATATAGTTACGAATTTCACTTATTAATATGAGTCTCCTATATTTATCCCAATTTTCTCTTATAAGACAATGTCAGACTGTTTCCTAAAAGGTTATTAAATTTATTCACATTACTGCAAGCATTGAAGCTGGTTTGGCTTACCTTTTAGGTAATTTCTGCATTGTCCTACTCTTGAAGAAAATCCTTCAATTTCCCCATTTAAGATATAAATTAAACTGTCTCAGGCTGCTAATGCATTCATCTTCCCACATATAGAAATGTTGTCACAAACCTCTGACTGTGAAGTTACAGGCAGGAAACTCAAAGGTAATGGATGTCCACATAAAAAATTGTTAAGACATGGTGACCCAGATCAGAAACCCATCTAAGTGGAAGTGGGCACCCAGTGATTCTTTAACCACAAAAGGAAAATAGTACTACCCGCTGCACCCAAAAAGTGATGAGGTGACATGCACCCATGACCCATGTGATTGGTTCACAGGAAGATGACAAGACATGGGGTATCATGTCCCATGGGGATGTCCGGATGTGTCTAATTCCAGGTCTGGTCACCCCATGTGGACCGCACAGGGTTGTACTTGCCACCTCATTACTTGTTGCATACTAATAAATGAAAAACTGCCAAAATGTCAAGCCAAGGCCAGGATCAACAAGTCAAAGCTGATTCTAATGGTTCGAGAATGGTCCATTCTGATTCTACATTGGAAAGTTTGATTATATCAATAAACAGCACAGATTATATTACAACTATAGATAAATGAGAAAATTAATTAGAAGTCCTTGATTGTAATAGAGAGGTCTTTATTGTAATATGATTTAACATATACTGTAACAGGAAATAACACTTGTTGTAATGAGTTACAACTCTGTCAAGGACTAAAAAATAAGTCAAATATCTATCAGAGATTTTTAATTAATTTGTCCTACATAAATTTATCCTCCAGAATAATTTTAAGAGTCCAAGAGTATGTCATCACTTAGTCATTAACTGATATCAAGGAAAAAAACAAAATTAACACAAAGCAGCCAGTGTTCCATGTGTGTGCTGTGAGTTTGATATATAACAAAGAATTATAAAAATATTACCACAAGAAAAAACAGAGACTAAATAAACACAGAAGAGAACTAGCATACTTGAGGGTGCCCATGGAAAAATTCAATCTAGTAAAAATAAATAGAAAGGGAAGAGTTTCATTTCCAGAATAACTTATACTAATAAGTGACATTTTGAGCTTCCAACTATTAAAAAGAAAATTCTGGCTGGTGTGGTGGAAAAAGAAAATAACTTATAACAATGGCAGTTGATAAATAATTTCCCCAGAGGATACTCTTTGAAGAGCTTATCATAGTAACGTTTGACCAGCCGTTTTTTCCAAGACGAATCCATGTCATCATCCTCAGACAGGATGAACCTTGTAAGGGAAAAGAGATAGCGATAAGCGCATTGCAGGTAAAGGACAGGCAAATAAAAAAAACAACTACTACTCAAAATGAAGGAACAAATTTCATTGATGTCCTATCTGCAAGTCTGCAACACAAGTAGTGTATAGTGTATACCAGGCTACCGGCCCCACACCATGACAGTATTGCAGTCTAAATGGAAGGAAATTTGAAGAGATCAACATGTAATAATAATATCAAGATATCATAAATATAAAATATCAATGAAATAAATAGGTTATCTTGGCAATGTAGAACTGAGTCATAGAACTGAATAAGATCACAAACCTGGCATTCTACAAATGCCATGGCTGGCTCCAAGCATCAAAAACTGCTCTTCCTATTCAATCGTCAAGTACTAGCAGAAGAGACTCAATCAGGTGTGGACCAGACAGAATAGAAGTGGCGGGATATGATCCATGTGGCTAAAACCAAAAACAATTGTGATGAATCTCTGATGATGGTGATAATGACATTGTCATTACATTGTGACAATCGAAAAATTCCTAAGATCTTGATGATCTAGATAACAGCAAGGGAGGAGGGAAATGTCAAGAAAATCATACTTCAGCCTATGACCTTACATTTTTCAACGGTAACCTAAACTGATTCACTAACCCATACTAAGGCATTGTTTGGTATTATTTTTGAGGGGGGGATTTCAATCATTGAATGATTGAAAATCTCTTTTTTCTCCCTCTAGTTAGCAAACAAAGAAAATAATTTTTAGATTTGTAAAAGGAGATTTTGAGAGAGAGGAGAGAGATAGAGAGAAAAAAGGTCATCATTGTGCCTTGACTTTTGGGATTCAAAAGCTGGTTAGAGGGAGCTTTTCAAAAAGTGAAATCCCCATTGGGGGTTTCCAAACGGTGCCTAAGAATCTTTCCCGTAACAGTTCTCTAGGCTCCATAGTCCATTCCCCTATGTTGTCACCACAATCTTCCATGCCCGAAAACTCTGCATTGCACCAATGTTCTTCGGTGTTGCACCGTGAAGCAAGTTGTCCAATTATTATCATCACCAATTCATTTACCCAATCTTTTCTAGAGAGAGATATGCTGGGGAGCTGCCCGGCCGTCCTGGCCAAATAGCATCCCCGTGGGGGCGAGAGGAAGATCTTCCCGGAGACCCCTTTCGAATGGCGCCACTAGGACTGCTGCTTGGGGCAGCCGTGGAGGGAAGCCCTCCCTCCCCCCGACGTGTTTCGGATGCAGCAGAAAAGGACACCTCCGGAGGTGGTGCCCAGCTCCCCGCTGAAGGCCTGCAGTGGGGGGTGGTGATCAGGAGGAGAGAAGGGAGCGGGAAGGCAGACTGATGTACGCCAGGACTCCCGGTCCTTTGCTGTGGTGGTTAGGGGAAGGCCAAAGTTCTCTCAGAGGCTTGCAACTCGAGTAAGGTGGTTGAGGCTGGGGTACTCCCGGAAGACTACGTCCTTAGTCGTAGGGAGGTGGGGGGAGGAAGACACTGGCTATCTCCTTGTTGACTGGCCAAGTAGAGGATGGGGTGTGAAGAGAAGGCTAGAGGGTCTCACAGGTGTTCGATGGGAGGTGTTGAGGGTTGCTCCCATGCTATTTTTGGCGGTGGGCAGCTGCGAGGAAGAGGCTCTGAAGGCGCTAGAAGCAGGGATGATGGCGGTCGACGATACTTTCCTGGGCATTCGGCGATGGCCCTTGAAGTGGGGGAGACTCCCACCCTTGCCGGAAAGGCACTTCAGGGTGTTGCGAGAAGGACTCCATGTTGGTCTGTGCAATGAAGCCGGTGTAGACTTCATTGTCCCTAAATCACCTAGTACAGGTATCCAAAGAGTTTGCGATGACCAGGGAGAGGATGAAGATTCACGCATCCATCCAGGCATGTAGTCTGGCGGATCTGACGGTGGCGATCGTTGTAGGGTTCAACAGTGAAAGGATGACTGTACGTTGTCAACTGATCAGGGAAGAGCTGGGCCTTCTGCCACCGGGGCTAGGGCAAAATCAGAGTCAATCAGAGGTTGAAGACGACCCTGGGCGGGGAATTTGAATTCAAATCACTCGACCCAGAGGATCCCCGTCACGGTCACTGCCAGGCTGGGTAGGGGGTGTGCCTGCAAGGATCCAGAGTGAACCGGACTCCGTCCGAACCGGTTGTGCAGAATCCGCCAGAGGGACCCGCAACGCGACCCGATGACTTACCCGCAACTCGTGTATCGGGCTGCCGAGAACCGATAAAGGTCATCTTCTCCACCCGATAGTGGAGGACGGACTGGTTTCCTCCCAGAGACACAGTCCAACGGCAAGGCATACGGAAAGCCAACCCAGTCTCTCAACAGCGGTGACGGACGGCACGCGCGTCGATTCTGGCAAGGAGCCAATGTTGCCGAAAGCTTCTTCAGCCAGGGAGGGGGAGCTCTGTAAGAGGGCTTCTCTCCCAGAACGAAGTGAGGAGCCATGAGCATCATAGGGTGCCGGAACAAAGACTCCGAGGGGCGCCGGGACTTCTGGCAGGGGGTCCCAGCCCGTCCGACCAGGGGAGTTGGAGCCATCGCCCCTGCCGTTGATTCTCATGGCAGAGAACGGCGGTGGATTTGGGTGGCCCAACCTCGGACGCCCTGGAGGTGCGGGGTCCCTCATTTTATTCCAGTAGCCTAATGATGATGAAAGGGGGCTGGTCATCAGCAGCGTCCAGAAGGTTGGTGAGCAGGATATAGTGGTGCAGGGTGTTGGCGATGGTGGTGGAGCGTCTGCCCTACAGATGGAGATGGTGAGGGCACTGTTGAGGGAGTTCCAAAAGGTGGTTACAGAGCAAGCTAGGGAGGTGGCAGAGGTGGTGGGTTTATGCTCAGATGCAGCAGAGAAGGACTTGAAGGGGGTTTTTTCAAAAATACATAAAAGACGGAGTACAAGCATCCGAGCAGCTGAGAGGGGGTTGCAAAGGAAGGAAGAAGGTGTGCAAGCTGAGGGGGAGGAGGCGGGAACCATTGCTTTCCAATGAGAATTCTCTCTTGGAAAATTCGGGGACTTGGGGGAGTGGAGAAGAGAAGGGTTGCAAAGGAGCTAGTGTATAGGTGTAAGATGGACATGCATGCAGGAGACAAAGTGGGACGGGGAGCTGAATACTATTATGAGGGAGATTCGTGGAGCCAGGCTGACCTGTGATGTTGCCTCTGCAGCTATGGGCAATTTGGGGGGGCATCTTCATTCTGTGGAACTTTTTTGTGGTGGAGGAAGTGCTGGATGACAGGTGGTAAGTAGGTGGGCTGTTACAGTGCACTTCATGGGGGTTGAAGGATGGCTTCTCTTGAGATTTTACAGGTGTCTATGATTCCCAACCTAGGGGGACAAAGACAACTTTGGGTCTGTTTGGTTACATGTAAAATAGTTTACTAAGGAAATAATTTTTCACGGAATAAGTTTTACATGAAATGAAATCGTAATTATCTATTTGGTTGTCATGTAAATATAAAATTGTATGGAGAAACATGAGATTTTATGATCCATTTAAATGAGAGAGAGTCATATACTCATTGTGTACTAACACTATTCATCAATTTATTTTATTTTATTTTATTTTTTATAATTAAAAATGAAAAAAATTAGTGAACAAAAAAAATTTTGACAAAAACAATTTAAATTAAGAGAAATAAAATAAAAACATAACTTGAATAAATAGTATTCTACAGATATTTTAATAAAAAATTTAAAAATAAAATAATAAATAATAAATAATTAGATTTAACAAATATGATTAAAATGAAGAGAAATAATAATAAAACAACTTAAATAAATAGTGTCAAAACAATCATCACTGTAGCAAACATTAATTGTTAACATGCACATGCGTGTAAGGAAAATGGCATCCGCGTGGTTTGCGGGGATGCCAAAATTCGGAAGTTTCTGGATAAGGTTTTCCAAATTTCGATTTTCAGGAATACCAAATGGTTTTAAAAAAAGGTTTCCCTGGAAAACTATTTCTTAATGGGGTTTACCCTTAAACAAACGGACCCTTTGGAAGGACCTTTTGCAGCTCCATCAGTCCTCTGGGAGGCCGTGGTGTTTAGGTGGTGACTTTAATGCAGTGGCGCATCCGTCTGAGAGGACTGGTACACTGTCAACTGATGAGTCATGAGTGCATGGAGGACTTTTTTGAATTTATTCAGGAAGCGGCACTGGTAGATATTGGCATGGCTGGTGGCTTCTACACTCGGTCTAACCTTAAAGTAGATCCTTCTTGCTCGAGGTTGGATAGATTCCTGTTTTTAGTTGATTGGAAGGACTGCTTTCTACATGCTCAAGTTGTGCCCCTGACTAGAGTGGTTTTCGATCATAGGCCTATCCTACTAAAGACATCTAGAGTGTAGGATATGAGGACCTATTTCAGGATGGAGCTGTTCTGGATGTGGGAGGATGACCTTATGGATGTGGTGTCTGCGGCTTGGTCAGCGGTCATGAGGAGGATCTTCAGCCACGGGTACCCTGGTGAGGAAACTGAGGCATACTGCTTCGGCACTAAGGAGATGGAGGGCGGGTAAGTCCCTTCCGGGAAGAGAAGCGAAGCTCAGAATGCTGCAACAGATTGATGGACAGGGTAGTTTAGAGGAGGTTGGACTCCTAGATGAGGAAGACAGAGCTGCTCGGGACTCTCTTAAGAAGAAATATGAGAACATCCTTTGCAAGGAGGAGGTTTATTGGAAACAGATATCTAGAGACCGATGGGTTAAAGAAGGGGACAGGAACACAACTTACTCTCAGAGGGTTGCTTCTGATAGAAGAAGGGTCAATGCCATCCCGTGCATTAGAGATGGAGCTCTACTCTGACTCAAGAGGATGACATTAGAGGGCAGGCGAGAGACTTCTATTCCAGGCTCTTTACTGATGGCAACTGTTTCAGGCTGAGCCCACAAGAGGGGCTACTTCAGCGGTTGTCTGTGGAGGATAGTGTGATTCTGGACCAGTAGTGTCCATGGCTACTTTTTCTATGGCTTGGGATAAGGAACCGGGACCCAATGGCTTTCTAGTGGCATTTTTTCAAAAGTGTTGGCATATTGTTAAAGGGAATTGTTGGCTGCTGTTAAGGAATTCCAGGAGGGGAGGGCCCGTTTGGGTGGAATTAATAAGACCCATATTGTGCTTATTCCTAAGAAAAAAGATGACATTAAGTTTTCTTATTTCCGACCTGTCAACTTGTTGAATGCCGCTTACAAGATCAACTCTAAAGTGCTAGCTTCCAAGTTGGTTTCTATGATGGATCGATTGGTGGATCATGTTCGGAGTGCTTTTAGTGCTTTTATCAAAGGCAGGCACATCCTTGATAACTTTTTGGTGGCTCATGAATGCTTGTTTGCCCTCAAGCAGCGCAGGGGAAAGGGTTTAGTATTGAAGCTCGATTTTCAGAAGGCATATGACTGGGTCAATTGGCTTTGCTTGCTACATGTGTTGGAGAGGATGGCGTTTAGCAATAGATGAATTGGGTGGATCAGGGCTATTGTATCCTCTGTTGCTTTTGTTGTTCTCATTAACGGTAAACCATCAGCCTGGTTCCTTAGTGGCAGAGGTCTCAAGCAGGGGGATCCTCTATCACCTTTGCTTTTTATGCTGGTGGCTAATGTTATGAGCAGGATGTGAGTGAGAGCAAAGGCGGCTGGCCGTCTAGTAGGTGTTTAGGGAGCTAGAGGTGGGATGACTACTTCACATTTGCAGTATGCTAATGACATCATTTTGTTCTTGGCTAAGGGAGATCATAGCCTATCATGGTGAGATTTTTACTTGAACTCCTGGAGGACGTCGAGGGTCTGAAAGTAAATTTTCACAAAAGCCTTTTATTGGGGTGAACATCGAGGAAAACACTATATGGAAGACAGCTACTGCTTTAGGGTGTAAGAGGGGAAGCTTCCCCATTTCCTACCTGGGACTCCCGCTATCTCTTTGTACTTTTGGATCGTCTGACTGACTACCCATTATTTACAGATTTGGGTCTAGATGACACTGGCCAACTGGTTTTGTGTAGTTCGGTCCTGGATAGTCTTTCGACTTACTTTTTATCCATGTTCAAAGGATCCCGAAGATGGTGGGAAAGATATTGAAGCTATCCATTATAGATTTTTTTGACATGGCAGTAGAGATAGGTATAGAAGATGGCATGATGTAGCATTGGGAACAGTCACCAAGTAAGGAGCAAGAAGGGGTGAGGCTAAAGAATATTAGGGACTTCAAAATGGCTTTGCTAGCAAAATGGATGTGGAGACTAGGGGCTGGAGAGGAGTGTCTGTGGACCACTATCATCAGATAGAAGTACTTTGGGAGCTCTAGAGTATGAGACTTGTCTTTTTCCCCGTGGGCCAGCACTTACTCCTTTATGGCGAGACATCTCTTCTTGTAGTGATATTATCGTCTCGGGTGCCAGAGCCTCTTTGGGGACATGGCTCTATTTTGGAAAGATAGATGGTGCAGTGATTTTCTCTGTGAGGTCTTCCTTGACCTCTTCCAGGTGGCAGCGGCACCTCTTATTCCAGTTTCTCAGGTGCTTGACCTCTTTTTACCTAGGAGGGGTATGGACACCTACTTTCAGGAGTCTCAAACAATTAGAGATCAATCAGCTTGAAAACCTGCTCTCTTGTTTATCATCCATCGCCCTTTCTGAGTATATGGACGAGTGGATTTCGCGGTGGAAAAAGGGAGAAAATTTCTCAGTGAGGTTAGCGTATAACATCATTTCGGATGGTGGGCTTAGGCATGGGCCAAAATTTTAGGTGTGGAGGCCTCAAAGTTCGCTCAAGGTGAAGGTTCTCATCTGGAGAATCGGCTCCCTACGACTTCTTCACTTCCTTCCAAATATCTAGACTTTCTTGTTCTTTGTGGGCAGGAAGAAGAATCTATAGATCATATTTTTGTCACTTGCTCATATGCCCGTCTGGTGTGGACTGCGGAGGCGGCTAAAACTCATGGCGCTAGTCCCCACTATGGTGATGTTCGGGTTTTCCTTGAGAAGTGAAGAAGACAATGGCCGACCAAAGGGGATGATACAATCTGGCGGCTGATCCTTCATGCTACTTTGCGGATGATTTGGGGGGGAGAAACAATCGCATCTTCTCTAGGGTTGCTAGCAATAAGTCTCTTATTTGCTGTTATTTGTATCAAAGTTGAGGAATGGGAGTCTATTGTGTGTAATACTGTAATGTGAATCAATCTAACGCTAATCTTTTTCACTTATTGGGGAAATAGAGAGAGTCTATCCTTTTGTTGATGGACGGGTGTGTATATGATGGCTGCATAGTTTTTTGGGCCTTTTGTTGAGCCTATACTTGTAAATATCATTATCCTTTTTATTTATATATTAGTGGTACTATCCACTTTTCAAAAAAAAATAAAGGAAAAGGTGGTGAGGGCCATGTTGAACTTGCTGCCTCAACTCCCCTGAGCTCATAAATATCTTCTTAGAGGTCTTATACTGTTATTCATGGCAATACCAAACTCATAGTAGGGTGCCTCTCTCTGGAACCCTGCTAACTTCCAAGGTGAAAGCATAAAGACTGAGCCATGGCACAACCATACAGATAAATGATCCATATGGCTCAATTCGCTTAACCACTCTATGTAACCAATCTAAAGGGTCAAACCATTTTGTAAATTGTAATTGGCCTAATTGACAAAACCAAATGATGAATTTGGGATCAAACCATCTATTTGACCAAGCCATTTGACGAAATTGGTCAATTTAACCAGACTTGACATACTATACTCGGTTTATGAATAAAAATTATCTGTTTTTTTGTCTATCTCCTGACATTACTTTATTCACACAATTTACAACCAGATACGAACCTCATCCTGAACTAAACCCTAAGATTGGCCAATACAAATCTTAACCTAACAT
Source organism: Colocasia esculenta (assembly GCA_014218235.1). NCBI lineage: Eukaryota > Viridiplantae > Streptophyta > Magnoliopsida > Alismatales > Araceae > Colocasia > Colocasia esculenta. Next base: position 157,028,997 of record CM024757.1, read on the forward strand.
GCAGCTAAACAATAAACATGGTCCATCAATTAAATTCCTAATCATGTCCCAAATTACAAAATATCCTTTCAAGCCTTACAAATCACCCAAACTTATTTTAACAGAAATCGGTAAATATGTAAGCAGCACACTTTTCACATTAAAAGTCAGGATCATTGTCAAGTCCATGAGTTTAATCAGAAGACAAAAACCTAAGACTGGATATTTGTGATAGGTGAACTTGGTGTAAGGGACTTCAGCACCACCATAAATAGAGTTGGATAGTAGCATCACAGTAATGCCAGACATTAGAATTCCAGTAAGAAGACTATATGTGCTTATCTATCGAATCTGTTTAACATTGGCATATGTGCAAAATAGACCATAAACTCACCTATAGCCTTCTCTCAAAGTATCTCGATCAGTTTTATAGGCACAGAAGGGCATACATTATTTTCCTTCCCATAAAAGTCAACTGAAAGAGTTGAATAGAGCATCACATTTCCATTAAAAATCATAAAAAATAACAGTATGAATAAACAATCTACTACAAATCCTCGAAAGGGGATCAACTGTTACTTGCTGTTAGATGATTAAAGTCATTAGACTACATGAGATAATGAAGAAGTTATTGATAAAAGAAAATCTAATATGCTGCATAGGAAAAAATGTGTACTCAAAATAATTGTGAGGAAGACTGTAGCCCCCTGATTTTGTCTCTTATGCAGGGAACTGTTCGTCATCCTCTTACTGTGGGACATAGGGATCCACAAATAAATCATCCCCAGCGTCCAGTTGTTAAAATCTAGAAACAAAGTTAAAATATGTTGGAAAAGAAAAGCCTGATTGTTGGACTTGTTAGTATGCATGTAATAACGAGCTGTAGATATTAGCATAACCTGTAGTGATATCAGGTAGTCATATATTTTGCACCCATGTATAGTACATTAAAGCTCTAGGCTCAAAAACTCATCTAAATACACATTTATATGGTTTGATTGCAAGGGGCAATGTTGCCAATTCATGGCAGCCAGATTAGAATAGACTACTTGATTCACATTACATACTCTTATTTTAAAACTGCAGAGAATCTGCATGGTATTTGCTTAATTAGACTCCTGGCATGTGAAACAGCCAGTTAATTCCCCTTATACAGTGGTAGAACCTGGCAATATTGCCATTACAAGTGCATAGGTAAAACCACACCATAGGCAGTCCCAAATCTGGATGAAAAAGGAGGGTGAGCATTAGGTTGATAGCCAGGACCTAACAATTTTTCAATCAGGAATCCTGAACCAAATAGATTAAATAGTGGAACAGGATCCATGTAGCTAACCTCAAAACAAATGAAATAAAACACTGACAAGGATAATATAACCCACATAGATTGGCCATGGCCCATCCCACGGTTGGACATAATGCTTCCTCTGGAAATGAATTTTCTACAAGCAGACTAGGGCTAAGATGGTAAGTGCTGGAACACAGGTGCTCTAATTAGATATCAAAAGCCAGGCCAGGCCAGAATAGAAAAGTTTCAGAAATTATTTGCCCACAATAGCCTAGCCCAAACACCCATCTACATGAAGCATAAAAGAAAAACATTCATAGGCACTCAGGACGCCATGGTAGAACTGTTGAAAAGATTGAGGGGGAGCTTGAGTCTGGTGGCCTGAGCCTGCCAAATCCAGGTTAGGAGGCCTGTTTAACCAGAGCATCGAGAAACAGTGGGTGGGCCAAGGAAATATTTATTGGCCCCAATGCCTCTCCATTCACCAATTCCATTTTTCAATGTGTGATCCAGTGCATTGCTTGGAAATGTATGTGTACCGTCATGCCAGAAAATACAATCGGCTTCAACACTCCTCTTAACTGCAGGGCATTAATCCCATAAAAGATAGCAGAGTGCAAAGCCCATGCCCAACCCAACCAGGATAATTGTTTGGGCATTCTTGGCACAAATATATCTTGCAAGCTAAAGAAATATTGTGTTCAGCCTGATTTTGGATTAGAGCCTAAAGCCAGTCAGACCATCCAGCCAAATGTCACCCCTGCTTACGAGTTTATGTCCAGAAGTACCCTTTTGTTATCTCCTCTGGAGATAGATGAACATTGGGACTAGAAGGTTTGGTGAACCCACAGCATGTTACAAGGTTGTCAATTATAATCATGAACAGATGCTGCTATAAGTGTGATTATGTCAATGTGATCGTGGGCGGACAACTGCCATAAAGGACTTTTCTTTGGCCTTTATGGAATATTCCGAATACTCCTTCCGCCCTATTTGGGGTGGTTCCGTCCTTCATACTAGGGTAATCCCTGTTGGTACCTCCATCCACGTTGACATGTGTGAGACCTAGCACTCGAACTTAAAACAGAAATTAGGAAAGGATACTGCATAAGTGAAGACCCGGGGGGGGGGGGGGGGGGGGGGGGGGGTATAGGACAAGCATGTCTATGCCAATCCAAATGACACAGCATTACACTATCCTCAAAAGCATGAAAGCCGGAACAAACACAATACCACATATGAAGGTAAGAAAGGATAAGCAAGAAAGTGAACGTACCGTAATCGTTCACGAACTTCTTGTGCCGATCGTACGCATTGAGCCCTCGGATATAGATCTCTTTTTTTATTAGGATAGAGTCCTATTTCATTGTTATTGAGTTAGACTAGTGTGGAAATGGAAAAATTTAAAGATTAAAATATTTTAGTTCTTTTTATCATGTTTTCTCATGTTCTAATGGCTGCGTATTGTAAATTCAAATCCCGTCGGATACTTCACGAGTATGGTGACGAGAGATGACCCTACAATTGCAGAGCGCGGGCGTGCCAGTCATCGAGGTGACAATAAATGGTCTGCCTCCGAGAGTCGGAGGGCTTTAGGTCTGTTGTGCGCACCGTTTGACTTCGTCAAACGAAAGTGGGTGTCGGGTCCTGGACCAAGATCCCGTCGTTGCCTGAGCGCAACGACGTTAATTACATCTCTTTTGAAAAGAGAAAACCCTTGATTAATCGCCAGAATAGAAGGTCTTATGGCCTAGGTCGGGACATCCGATAAAAGGGTGCAAAATGAAACTACAAGATTGCAGTCAAATTTGCAAGAGATTTTTGATGTGTGTGTGCTATTCGTCTTTTAAAGTCAATTTGCATGCTTGTTTATTCATTCTTTTATTTATTACGCAATTTTTTCTATTTGGGAATGCAAGAAATTTGACATGTTTTGATTGTCATTGCACTTTTCATGATTTGCAGTCATTTGGTCATTTGAATGCTCAAACATCGTCATGCACAACCCATTTGATTCGGCGGACAAAGCGATTCGGCAACCAAAACGATACGGCAAGGGTGAATCGGCAAGAGTACTGTTCATGTGATACGGCAGAGATACTATTCAAATGAATCAGCAGGGAGCCCTGCCGGATCGGCCCTGCCGGATCGGACCTGCCGTATCATCACAGCTTTTTAGGCTTGAGCGATTCGGTAACCCTTTTCACGCATAGTTCTTGAAATCCATAAAGCGTCATAGCATCCAATCGGGGGAGCAAGACTTTTAACACATATAGACACCACTCATGGGCTCGAATAGGGTCTAGGTATTGATTACCCGACCCCTCATGTTCAAAACCGTGCAACAAAGCGATACGGCAAGCTTTTGGGGATTTGATCCTTGAAATCCGTGAAGGAGGTGAGCCTCGAATTTTGGGGACATAACCCTTGAGATATAAGAGACCAATCCATGAACTCGGATCTGGCACAATCAGCGGCGATCCAACACTTCATGTTCAAAGCCGCACGGAAAAGCGATTCGGCGACACTTCCGGGACTTGGTTCTTGAAATCCGTGAAGGGTCTGAGCCTCAAATTTGGGGGACAGAACCTTTGGGATATAAGGAATCAATCCGTGAACTCGGATCTGGCACAATCAGCGGCGATCCGGCACTTCATGCTCAAAGCCGCACGGAAAAGCGATCCGGCGAGATTTCCGGAACTTGGTTCTTGAAATCCGTGAAGGGTCTGAGCCTCAAATCTGGGGGACAGAACCCTTGGGATACAAGGAACCAATCCGTAAACTCGGATCTGGCACAATCAGCGGCGATCCGGCACTTCATGTTCAACGCCACACGGAAAAGCGATCCGGCGGGATTTCCGGAGCTTGGTTCTTGAAATCCGTGAAGGGTCTGAGCCTCAAACTTGGAGGACAGAACCCTTGGGATATAGGGAACCAATCCGTGAACTCGGATCTGGCACAATCAGCGGCGATCCGGCACTTCATGTTCAACGCCGCACGGAAAAGCGATCCAGCGGGATTTCCGAAGCTTGGTTCTTGAAATCCGTGAAGGGTCTGAGCCTAAAATCTGGGGACAAAACCCTTGGGATATACGGAACCAATCCGTGGACTCGGATCTGACACAATCAGCGGCGATCCGGCACTTCATGTTCAAAGCCGCACGGAAAAGCGATCCGGCGGCACTTCCGGGACTTGGTTCTTGAAATCCGCGAAGGGTCTGAGCCTCAAAATTGGGGGACAGATCCCTTGGGATATAATGAACAGAGCTATGGATTCGGATCAGACCCAGTCGGTGGCGATCCAGCAGTCCACGTTCAACGCCGCCCGAAAAAGCGATCCGGCAGCACTTCCGGGGCTTCGTTCTTGAGATCCGCGAAGGGTATGAGCCTCAAAATTGGGGGACAGATCCCTTGGGATATAATGAACAGTGCTATGGATTCGGATCAGACCCAGTCAGTGGCGATCCAGCAGTCCACGTTCAACGCCGCCCGAAAAAGCGATCCGGCAGCACTTCCGGGGCTTCGTTCTTGAGATCCGCGAAGGGTCTGAGCCTCAAAATTGGGGGACAGATCCCTTGGGATATAATGAATAGAGCTATGGATTCGGATCAGACCCAGTCGGTGGCGATCCAGCAGTCCACGTTCAACGCCGCCCGAAAAAGCGATCCGACAGCACTTCCGGGGCTTCGTTCTTGAGATCCGCGAAGGGTCTGAGCCTCAAAATTGGGGGACAGATCCCTTGGGATATAATGAACAGAGCTATGGATTCGGATCAGACCCAGTCGGTGGCGATCCAGCAGTCCACGTTCAACGCCGCACGAAAAAGTGATCCGGCAGCACTTCCGGGGCTTCGTTCTTGAAATCCGCGAAGGATCTGAGCCTCAAAATTGGGGGACAGAACCCTTGGGACATGAAGAACAAGCCCATGAAGTCGGATCAGGCTCAGTCAGTGGCAGTCCGACAGTTCATGTTCAAAGCGGCTCCGAAAAGCGATCCGGCAGGGCTTCCGGGGCTTCGTTCTCAAGATCCGTGAAGGGTTTGAGCGTCGAGTTTGGGGACAGAACCCTTGGGACATGAAGAACAAGCCCATGAAGTCGAATCAGACCCAGTCAGTGGCAGTCCGACAGTTCATGTTCAAAGCGGCTCCGAAAAGCGATCCGGCAGCATATATGACAGTCCAAAAGGGGCCATTTCCAGCATGCCTCCGCTACAGGAAAGGGGAGAAAAATGCTTCTCTAAAGTCCTTTAAGGTAGCAAGAATACACCGGAAGCGGAGATGGGGTTTGGGAGTTAAGTTGTCCTTCCCATTCTTCCTAAAACCGAAAACTTGTGAACCTCGGTATAATAAAAGAGCAGTGAACAGGGGGGCTCTGAGTTTTCTTGAAGCTGAGATGAAGGGGAAGGATGGGGAGCCATGCATGGCGATGGCAAGCCCCCCACCTTTCCTTACTCAACTTCACTGATTTAGAGTGTGAGAATAGATAGAAATGGGCCTTTCATGGGGCACTTATGCTTCCCACGATGGTCCCTCCTTTAGGAGTGAGGGGGAGGCATCGACTAGCCATCCTCACCACCCAAGACATGGGGCAAAACACTACAGCATCAAACGGTTCAAAGAAACACAAAAGAGAAAGGAAGAAGTCTTACTACATGCATAAAACAGGGGAAAGAAAACACATCGGATTGCACACAACAGGAACCAACAAGAGGGGGGAGCAGACCACTTAGAGCATTGATGTAAACCCAAATACTTCTTAGAACCGGTGCTATGCAAAGATATGATAGAAAGTAAATGTTCTTTTCACTGTTAAGAAGGGATACTACATAGAAAGGGAGGAGAAAAAAAAGATGGAACAAAGAATGAGGGGGTACTGCTATAGCAGCCACCCCTCCCCTCTCTCTGCCCTCTTCTTTCTTCTGCTCACCCCTCTTCTTTCTTTCTCTTGGTCTTCTTCTTCCTCTTGCAACCGGGTAGCACAGACCACCCTTCCTCTCTTGGTTCTTCTCCTCGGGCCTCCAACAGCCTGAGCAGGACTGTTCCCTGCTAGCCACCGATCTTCAAGGGGAACAAAGTACTCCACCTTTTGCTTCTTCTACTTCTACCAGCAGGATGAGGGAAGGGAATGGAAAGCCCAACCTCTACCTGCTTGCCACCGGCGCCCAGGAGAACCAGCCGACCCCTCCCAGTCTTCCTCCTCACTTCTTCTTAGCAGCCCAGGATGGAGCCTCTTCCTCTCTTCTAGCAGCCCCCTCCCAGCTTCTTCTCCAAGCAACTCCTCCGGAAGAAGGTGCTCTGCCGCCTTCCAGAACAGTCCTCCTGGCCCTTCTGCATTTTGGGTGGTGGAGGGGTGTGAAGTGAGTAAAACCCCCAGCCCTGTCCATGCTGCCACAACAGCTTTTGTACCTGTAGTGGGGAGGTAAAGGGTGGCCTAAAGTGACCTCCTAGCATGGGGTATATGGGCCATTGGGTAATGGGCCTTGTTTGGGTCTGTTTAGGGGACCCTTTAGCATATTTTCAGATGGGCTTTGGCTTGGGAACGTTGGGCCTTTGGTGCAAATTTTGCTGCATTTTTTGGATGTCCACAAATGCCCCCCACTCGCAGGTGGTGCGAGAGAAGGTGAGCAGTGCCTGCGGGTGTAACTTGATGGACCTTTGACATTGCAGCTGGATACAAACTAGCCTCATCAATGCGGGCAATGCCTGACTTGTCGTCGTCATGGTGATCTCATCATTTGAAGAGTTTTTCAGTTAGCAGGTTGACAGTGCGGCCTTAGGTGGCTATTCTCTCATCTTTTACTTTCTATTCCTTTGGCTATTCATTTACTTTAATGCTCTGTTGGATAGAGCCCGGTGATGACGCCCAAGTAGCTACTTCTTTTAACTTGGAACCCGAACCTCGGGTGCCTCCCCTAGTTGGGATGGTTCCAGTGACGGTGCCGGTGACCTCTGGTTTTTTCTTTTAGTTGACATTGTGGTCTCAGGATTGGCGGTCAACGAGAACCACTTTGACCACATCTTGCTAAGTTTGTGAGTTCACTGAATCAACAATCTATAAGTTGGTGAAGATTGCTAGGCTGGAAGCTTTTCGACTGTTGGAAGTATTGAACTAGTGGCAATCTTGAGCTGGTGGGAGCACTGCACTGATAGCCTTCTTGACTCTGTGGAAGCCCTAGACTGGAAGCTCCTTCGAATGTTGAAATTTCTGCCCCATGGGATGTCTTGAAGACATGAATTTTGAATCAGTAGCCTCCTTGAATTGGCGGTTTCCTTGAACCAACGGGAGCCCTAAATCAATGGCCTTCTTCAATTGGCAAGGCCATGTGAGCTGGTGACCTTCATGGGTGAATCGTCCATTGGATTATGTCGGCCTATTGTATGAGCCAATGGGGCATGCTGGCTTGCTATATGATCTGATGGCTCTTTCTAGACCCAGTAAGTGACCCTGCTGCTTCCTTTCTTTTGAACCCTCTTACTGACTGGTCACCTTGAATACTCCACAATCTGAGCATGCAGTAGCGTTGTGGTCTTAGCAAGAAGAAGTAGACTGCTTCCACATCGTTGTTACCGACTGTGATAACCAGACTGCCGCTTTGGAGATCTTGTCACCTTCATCAATGTCGCTTTGCTCATAGCTAGATCAATGTGCTATTGTCTTCCTCTTTTGACTTTTGTTGTGTTTGGGTATCGATAAATTTCTTCAACATTCTCCACCCAGAAACTTGAAAGCTATTAGAACGCATCATCTGTTGACATATGCTTCGCTGGTTGTCGACCAACTCTATCAGAAATTTCCCTCCAGAGACTTGAAATTTGTTAGAATCCACTTCGTATATAGCGAAGTTTCACTTTGTCCCATATGAGATAGAAATCTGATGAAGACAGATTTCAACTAGCACGAAAATGAGCTTTGGCTGGCATGCATATGAAGAGGAGCCTCGGCTAGCACCAACATGAAAATTAGCTTCGGTTGGCACTGACATGAAGATGAGCTTGGCTGGCACTGACATGAAGACGAGCCTTGATTGTCGAGTACCACTTCTATCAGGATTTCCTTTCTAGAGACTTGAAGTCTGCTTGCCTTTGGCATCTGTCTTTGACTGATTTTTTTTATTTTCACATTATCGAATTGAGCGCCCTTTCGGGTTTTCACTCAACTCGACCCCCTCTTGCTTTTGCCTACGCGCCCTTTCGGGTTTTCACGTAGCGGGGTACCCAATTTTGCCCATGGCGCCCTTTCGAGTTTTCACCATGACCGGGTTCTAGCTCTTTTTACCCTTGTCCAGGGGAAACCTAGACAAGTCCAGCGAGGCACCTCTATTTTAAGCCTCTTTTTTTTACTTTTTTTTTATACATACATATACTATAAAGAGAGACTCATGAGTGGAATATAACTCGACCACCAATCATACCATGATGTTGGTAGATGGTGTGAGATTATTTGTGTTGATTGCAAAATGGTAACCTGGAAAACCTATGTGCTAGCTTCAACAAGGGTTCTAAAGTTAACATCTACTGGTCAGCCAAGGCAAGAAGTCAAGGCTGAGCTTATTTGGAATTTTGAAAAGGCAAAGGCTATCTAAACCTAGGGTCCTACTTGGCGAGAGCAAGTAATATAAGCTTGAGGCGTAGATGGCAAGAGACAGCTTGTCTAAGTTTTGAGGTTTCATTTTGACTAGAGAGTGTATAGCTGGATTCAGAGAATGTATAGCAAAAAAAATGGGATTTCATGAAAGAGCAGGGATGGAACTCCCCCTTCTTGCTATTTTGACATTTTGACTTCATTTTTTTTATTTTTTTATCACATTACTGACCCAAGCGCCCTTTCGGGTTTTCACCAGAGTCAGCCCCTTCTTGCTTTTGCCTACATGCCCTTTCGGGTTTTCACGTAGCAGGGTTCCCATTTTTGCCCACGACGCCCTTTCAGGTTTTCACCGTGGCCGGGTTTTTCTTGTCCTGTTTACCCCTACTCAGCAGTGGAACAAGAGTAGGTCCGACGGGCATCTCTATTTTTAACCCTTTTGTTCATCATTTTTTTTATCATTTCATTTTTTTTATACAGAAACGTTGCAGGATGTGCACTGCGAGCATACATTCAGTAATGTACCCTCAGAGTTCTTGAACATGAAAGACTGGAGGGTATATGTCGTCAAGGTAATATCGAATTTAGCTCTATGATCAGTTGTTGGATCCTCTTGACGTTGAAGCATAATGACGCCATCTCGAACCATCGACCAATGTGAAGGTGGCTCCACCATATTGACTTGGGGATCTTGGCATGGAATGACAAAGCTCAATGTTAAATCCCCCGGACCGCCGCAAAAAGGGATGAGATAATATACGATTCCTGCAAAAAAGTATGGTTATATAAACATTGAACATGGCTATTCGATTTTAACTCTTAGATCCTTCGAGGTCTCACGTGGCAATTGTCCCACGGGCTGAGATCGAACTACAATGCTTTTCTTGTAGTTGCAGCTCCTTGGGGATGGATTCTTATATCCTTGGAGACCTCAGATCGCGGAAATAATCCCACGAGCTGAGGCTGGACCACGGTATTTATCCTGTAGTTGCAGCTCCTTGGAGATGGATTCTTATATCCTCGGAGACTTCAGACGCAGAAATAATCCCACGAACTGAGGCTGGACTGCGGTGTTAATCCCGTAGTTGCAGCTCCTTGGAGATGGATTCTTATATCCTCGGAGACCTCAGATGTGACAACATTTCACGATCTGAGGCTGGACTACGGTATTTATCCCGTAGTTGCAGCTCCTTAAGGGTGGATTCTTTTTATATCTTTGGAGACCCCAGATGTGGCAACATTTCACGATCTGAGGCTGGGCTGCGGTATTTATCCCACAGCTGCAGCTCCTGGTAGATTGATTAAGAATTCGAGTATGGGAGCCCAACACGTAGGCAGAGAGACTCGACTTCTTAAATCAAATGTTCTATTTTCTTTTGGTGCATTTCTTTTATTCTGTTCATTTTCATGAGTAATTTTCTCTTTTCTTTTCTTCTTTTTTTTCTTTTTTCTTTCTTCTATTTTTTTTCTACTTTTTTCCTTTTCTTTTCTTCTTTTTGTTCTATTTTCTTTTGTCTCTTCTTTTTTTTTTGACGAAATTTCATTCCATCCTCTCTTTTTAATCATTTCATTTTTTTATTGATCATTTTGTTATTTTCTATTTATTTTTTTTCTTTTCTTTTTTTTTTAATGTATGTCTTTTAGAGACCTCAAATGTGATAAACATTCCACAAAAGGAGGCTGGATTACGGTACTTGTTCCGCAGTGTCTGTTTATAGGAGATCAATTTTGATTTATATCTTTGGAGATCCCAGATGTGAGAAATATCCCACAACTGAGAATGGACTGTGATATTTGTCTCACAGTTGCTGCTCCTTTGAGATCAATTTGTCTTTTATCCCTGGAGACCTCAGATGTGGAAAATGTTCCACAAATTGAGGATGGACTACGACACTTATCCCGTAGTTGCTGCTCCTTTGAGATTAATTTAATTTTGAATCCCTAGAGATCCCAGATGTGAGAAATGTTTCACAAACTGAGGATGGACTACAGAACTTATCCCGCAGTTGCAGCTCCTTTGAGATTAATCTGATTTTAAAGTTCTTTTGCTTTAAATGTCTTTTTAGTCAGTTTTAGAAACATTGGGCACAGAGACCCGATTTTGAAATCGTGAGGGCGTGGAAGCCCGATTTTGAAATTTATGAGGGCATAAAGGCCTCGATCTTATTAAACATGTGGGCGCTAAGGTCCCAGTTTGAAAACATGAGGGCGAAGAAGCCTGCTTTTGAAATTGTGAGGACGTGAAAGTCCGATCTTTTTGTTAAACATGTGGGCGCTAAGGTCCCGTTTGAAAAACATGATTTTGAGTTTTGAAACATGAATTTTCAAATATGATTGACGCATCATTATTTTGAAAATGTCTATTTTGTAATTTGACTGGCAAATTGTCACTTTTGAAATATGACTTTGAAACATGATTGACAAATTACCACTTTTGAAATATGTCTTTTGAAACATGATTGGTAAATTGCCAGTTTTGAAATATATCTTTTGAAACATGATTGTCAAATTGTCACTTTTAAAATATGTCTTTTGAAATATGATTGGCAAATTACCATTTTGAAATATGTATTTTTAAATATGATTGGCAAATTGCCACTTTTGAAATATGAGTTCTTTGAAATCATGAGTGGCAAGCTTGCCAATTTTAAAATATGACTTTTGAAAAGATGGTTGGCGAGTCACCGCTTTTGAAAATATGAGTTCTTTTGAAATCATGAATGGCAAGCTTGCCAATTTTAGAATATGAATCTTTTAAAAACATGATTGGCGAGTCGCCACTTTTGAAATATGAGTTCTTTTGAAATTATGAGTGACAAGTTTGCCAATTTCAAAATATGACTTTTGAAAACATGGTTGGCGAGACGTCACTTTTAAAAATATGAGTTCTTTTGAAATCACGAGTGACAAACTTGCCAATTTTAAAATATGAATCTTTTAAAAACATGATTGGCGAGTCGCCACTTTTGAAATATGAGTTCTTTTGAAATATGAATGGCAAGTTTGCCAATTTCAAAATATGACTTTTGAAAACATGGTTGGCGAGACGCCACTTTTAAAAATATGAGTTCTTTTGAAATCACGAGTGACAAACTTGCCAATTTTAAAATATGAATCTTTTAAAAATATGATTGACAATTTGCCAGTTTTTTTTTAATGCAAATGATGCCTGAATAAGGATAAATCCTTCGGCGGCTTTTATTAGGGATCCAGAAAAAGAATATGCATTCAAAATCCGGCAAGAAAACCCAAGTATGAATATAGATATAAGCGGTGAAAGCCCGGTGCGATATGATTATGCGGGCTCATATCATCGCCCTGCAGAAAATATACAATTCTGTTGAGGTATTATTTGTCTCAGAACCATAGTCCGACTAGCGGTATGGTTGGCCTATTTATTTTTTGCTGCTCGTCATCGACGATAATACCTCAGGTGGCCCTGAGAGAGCCAATCGAGACCGCCTCAATGATCAGGTCTCATGCTGGGTAGTCGGTGCGACTACCTCAGCAGGCTGCTTTCTTTCTCTTTTTTTGTCATCATTCTTTTTTTATTTTTTTCTTTCTTCTTTTTTTTTTCTTTTTTTGAATGAGTATTTACATGAATGGACATTACACATTTGATCTGCATCTGCCCCCAGAATCACTCAATCTTGACAAGGTGGTTCTTATTTATTTCCTGGCTCAAGATCTTGAAGTTCCCCCGGAGGGCATGAGCTTTATCTGTGCGTCGAGCATCTTGGCTGTTTATGCTATTCTGACTTGGATATTACAGGTTGCATTTGCCCCCTGTGCTGGCTGGCGCATGCTGTCGTATGCTTTTCCTTTTCTATTGCAATGGAGCCCCATGAGGGCGTGGCGGGTCCACCTTGTACTCGCCCACTTGCAATTCTTCTTTTCTTATCAATGCTTCAATTTTGTCTTTGAGGACATAGCAATCCTCTGTAACATGCCCCGGCAGCTGATGATATAAGCAGAACCGGGGATCGTCTTTCTTCTTGATGTCCTCTGTCCTTCTAGGCTCAGGTGGGACGATTTTGTTATGTTGACGTGCCCATTCAAAGAGGGTCTGTGTCTTATCTCTTGGAAAGGAGTATGGCTTTTGCATCTTCTCTTGCAATGAACCCCTTTTATTTTGCTTCATTTGTTTGATAATAGGAGAGCCTTCTTCACTCTTTTGTCTTGTAAGGTCTTTGAGGTTCACAGTATGAACATCTGTAGGTATTGGCCTTTCCCAAGCAATCTATCTTCCTGACTTGACGCATAGACAGGAGGATAGGTGGACAAAAATTGTTCAATTTCGGCCACAACTTTGTTTAGCCGGTCAAAGGACTTGATCTTAATGCCGATCATCTTTTCTAGAATATGCCTGCTCAGGTTTTGCTTGCAAATTTGAACGGCATCCTCTGGATGTAATGGTCGTCTGCATCTCATGCTGAGATCCCTCCACCTTTTGATGTAATCCATAGCTGACTCATTGTCTTGTTGCCTAGTCGCATATAACTCGACCAGTGTGATTTCTCTTTCAGCAACATAAAAATCTTTCTATGAACTTCCTTTGCATATCTGGCCAGTCTATAATAGACCCGACTGGTAAATTTGAATACCATTCGAAAGCCAGTCCAGTCAGGGAGGACCCGAAGAATTTGAGCAAATATGACTCATCCACGGCCAAATCTCCCATTATATTGACATAATGTGCAGCATGTTCTTTTGGCGATCCTTGCCCATTGAACTTTTCAAACTTGGGTGGCTTGCTTATGCCAGGAGGTAATCTCTTTGCAGCATGGCACACAGGATATGGTACCTGGTACACCTGAAATAGGGCTTGATCAGACTTGTCCATTCCAGATAGTTTGTTTCTATGATCTGTTCCAACATTTGTCTATTCACAATCGGGGCCCGGACCATGTCTGGATGAGGAGAAGCCGACTGCATCTGAGCCATGGTGGCGGGCCCTTGACGTGCTGCTTGGCAGGCTATGGGTTGCTCTGGAGCTGTTGGGCTTGAGGTGCCCCCAGTAAGGCCTGATACCGACTGGGGCATTGTTGTTGTAATAGGTGTGGGGCAGGTTGGTGTCAACTTGTGGTGCCCCCACTATGCCCCCTGCTTCTCTTGGTGCAAGAGCCTGGGCGTCCCTTTCTTCAATTTGTCTTTTCAACCTTTCAATCTCATGTTGGTATCTTTGTATCAATGCTGCCATAGCATGATCATATGTATGAGTGCCAGGGACATCAGATATCACTTCAATTGGAGCTCCTCCCAGAGGGGTAGGTGGCAGATTACTGATATTATCAGCTGCTATTATATATGTAGTCTCTTCTTGGGCCACTGAGACTATTGGGGCTTTGCCCTTAGCTTCTTCCCTCCTGACAAGAGGATTTAGCCCTTCATTGAGCCTTGTCAATTCATCTTGTTCAGGGGGCGTATCCCCATGTTGACTGACCACACCAGTCATACAACATGTGTATGTCTGCAGAGCTTTGTCTGTTCTTTTGGCTTCTTTGCATTCTACCTCATTCCTGGGTGTCTGCATCCTTTCAGACCCGTCCTCTGACATCTTCTGAGGTAGCTGCTGATATAGAGAGACTACATTTACAGCCTTTTGCCGAGCTTCCTGTTGGGCTTGGGCTTCATGTGGGCGTGGCGGATCCACCTTGTACTCGCCCATTTGCAATTCTCCCTTTATGATCAAAGACTCCATGATGTCTTTGAAAATATAGCAGTCTTCCAAAGGATGCCCCAAGATCTGGTGGTATAGACAGTATCGGGGATCATCCTTCTTTCCTGCTTGCTCAGGTCTTTTGGGCACCGGTAGTGCAATTTTGTTGTATTCAATTGCCCATTCAAACAGTACCTTTGTCTTTTCCTTGGGGAATGAATATGGCTTTTTACTTTATCCTGGAAAGGAATGATACGCCTCGAGCCTTTGGTCGTGGTACTAGATGATCCAGTCATAGATTTATTTGCATTTCTCATTAGCTCGAAGACCTTAAGATCTTCAGTGTGTACCTCCTTTCGGGTAGGCTTCTTATCAATTGATTTCCCCTTTTGTTCCACAAATGAACTATTGGAAGATCTTGCCAGAAATGCCTCAATTTCTGCCATAATATTATTTGTCATGTCACATTTGGGCTTCCTCTGTTTGTCTAGCTGGTCTGCCATAGATGCTGACAGGAGATGTGAATGTGAATGTCCGCTTGACAAGGATGCACGAGGCGTCATCTGACAAAGCGCATCTTGAGTCAAACACCCCACTGCATCAATAGAGTCCATATCATGACATATGGGGTATGGAGCTTGGTGAGTATTAAGTGTAGTAACAGTGCTATCACACATTTCTGTTAACTTCACCAAGCTGCTCATCAGTGTTGGATCTGTTAAACTCAAGCGATTGTGGGTTAACTGTAGCGTTAACCTTTTAGCTTGAGGAAGCTCTTGCCTCGTTGACTGTTTCGAAGTCTCTTGATTCAGAGGTGAAATGCCCCCAGTGTGGCTTGACATCGATTGTGCCATCATTGGTAGGATTTGGAGTGAGCTGATGCTGTCTTGCAATGCTTTGACTGTGCTTCCTTTGCCCTTTAATGCCATGATATATTCATCTCTTTCTTGAATTTGCTTTCTCAACATTTTCATTTTCAGCTTGCATTTATGTAACAAGATGATCGCAGTAGGATCATGCCCAGACATGGTAGGGATGTTAGTTGTTGTCCTAACCGAAGTCTCTCTTAAGGAGACAGGTGACAACTTGCTATCTTCCTCAAACATCATTGCTGTTGCAGAGGTTCTTCTGACCACTGAGGTGTTACTGATAGCCACCGGTGGCAACGGTGGTGGCATCTGTTTCTCCACTGATGCTTGAAAGCCTGAGCAGGTATTGACTGTTGCTGTTGCATGGAATGGCTTTGTTGCAGCTTATATTTTTTATGCTTCTGTTGTTGAAAGAACTGTGGTTGCAGCGGTCGATATTGGGTCTGTTGGTGCTGTTGTTGAGTCGAGGCAACAGGCGACTGTTGAAGCTGCTCATTTGCCGGTTGCGCGACAGTGTGCTGGGCCGGAGTCCCCGTTGACCCTGAGGTCCCTCGAGGGATTTCTCCTGAACCCTCAGCTTCTCGAGTTGCATGCCCTTCAGTCTCTTCGTCTCTTATTTGGCGCTTGAGTGCTTTGATTTCGTCATGATACCGCTGTAGCAACTCCAAGGCAGCTGAATCCAAGGGTGCAGTGAGAGGGATCTCTTGCACCATGCCCCCTGGGGTCATTTCTGGCAGCAGCGGCGGTGGAATTTCACTATTGCCCCCACTGCCTTGGGTGGTAATCACATTGGCAGTAATTGTCGTCATTTGGGTTGGGGAGGTGCTAACTCCTCCGTATGCTGCTGTTAGAGCTGCCGCAGCTGCTTTTCTTCTCGTAACGACACCGGGCCTCTCAGCCAGTTCCGCCAGCTCTTCATCATCGGTCAGCAAGGCTCCATAACGGCTTCCTATGCCAGCCATGTGACATGCAAAGATTTTAATGTTCCCGTTTCGGTCTCTTTTGACCCTTCGGGAAGTTTGAGGACGAAAGGATAACCTTTCAAAAACTGATACCTGGGGTTTGGCTCTCCTGGTATGTTCATGATTGTGTTCGCATGGAACATTGATCTCATTAGTACTGCTCTCAGCTTCCTCCTGAGGAGCTCCTTTATCTCTTTGCATTCTCGCTTGCTGCAGTGGGGCATTTGCGAGATGATGAATGCGGTTGTACACGACCTGTGTTGCCCCCTGCCGTTCATATGTGGCTGAGAGCGCCGGCACGGGAGACCTTTCTCGAATAGGTGGAATATAGGCAGACTTTCGAAGCTCTGCCTTCTTGTTATGGAAGCGGCATAAGCACAAGCCCCTCCCTGGTGCACTTTGGCTTTGAAGCCACGTGGCGGTCTCTGGTAGCCCGAGACCTTCACATCGGTCACTTCTCTTGGCTTTATCTCTTGCGGTGCAGGTTCCTCTTGTACATGCACTTGCACTTTTCTAGGCCTCCACACTTGCTTGAATCTAATCGGCTTTGGGGGAAGCTTGCCCTTGAAAGTGTTGAACATTTTTCCTTTGCTTGTTAAAGCTTGGAAAGAGTTCTTTACGGGTACTGTTGGCATGACCCGTTTTGGCACAGCCTCAGTTCTCTTGGCTTGCAGATGAATTCTTAGATCTCCAATCCGCACACTTCTCCCTGAGTTAGAAACTCGCGCACGACGAGTGACAATGTTCTCAACCTCCCTTGCTTGTTGAGAATGCCTATTAGCTCTTTCCCCCTTGTACTTGTTATGGTTACCATGCTCCAAGTGGTGGGCGTGGCAGCTTAGCTTTTCATGGATCTCTTTGACTCCAGCTTCATGTGCAGCTTCAGCTCCAGCTTCTGCTTCTGTTTCAGCTCCTGGGTGCAGGATATCAACGAACGCAACCCCCAAGAAATTGGGGAACTCCACAACTGGAGGAAAGCTCCCAAAACGAGTCGGCACGGCGAGATAGCCGTACCGTGCATGATCTTGAACGACCAGGGGTCCGAAGCGTACTCCTGCCATTGGTCCGTTAGTACCTGCCAGTTAAGAAAGATGACAGTTAGTATTGAGTAGTAAGGCCACAAGGCTTTCTAGTCTGGCGAAGAGATGAAGGGAAGTTTGGTCCCACCGGGCGTGCCACGCTGTGGAAATGGAAAATTTAAAGATTAAAATATTTTAGTTCTTTTTATCATGTTTTCTCATGTTCTAATGGCTGCGCATTGTAAATTCAAATCCCGTCGGATACTTCACGAGTAATGGTGACGAGAGATGACCCTACAATTGCAGAGCGCGGGCGTGCCAGTCACCGAGGTGACAATAAATGGTCTGCCTCCGAGAGTCGGAGGGCTTTAGGTCTGTTGTGCGCACCGTTTGACTTCGTCAAACGAAAGTGGGTGTCGGGTCCTGGACCAAGATCCCGTCGTTGCCTGAGCGCAACGACGTTAATTACATCTCTTTTGAAAAGAGAAAACCCTTGATTAATCGCCAGAATAGAAGGTCTTATGGCCTAGGTCGGGACATCCGATAAAAGGGTGCAAAATGAAACTACAAGATTGCAGTCAAATTTGCAAGAGATTTTTGATGTGTGTGTGCTATTCATCTTTTAAAGTCAATTTGCATGCTTGTTTATTCATTCTTTTATTTATTACGCAATTTTTCTATTTGGGAATGCAAGAAATTTGACATGTTTTGATTGTCATTGCACTTTTCATGATTTGCAGTCATTTGGTCATTTGAATGCTCAAACATCGTCATGCACAACCCATTTGATTCGGCGGACAAAGCGATTCGGCAACCAAAACGATACAGCAAGGGCGAATCGGCAAGGGTACTGTTCATGTGATACGGCAGAGATACTATTCAAATGAATCAGCAGGGAGCCCTGCCGGATCGGCCCTGCCGGATCGGACCTGCCGTATCATCACAGTTTTTTAGGCTTGAGCGATTCGGTAACCCTTTTCACGCATAGTTCTTGAAATCCGTAAAGCGTCATAGCATCCAATCGGGGGAGCAAGACTTTTAACACATATAGACGGCACTCATGGGCTCGAATAGGGTCTAGGTATTGATTACCCGACCCCTCATGTTCAAAACCGTGCAACAAAGCGATACGACAAGCTTTTGGGGATTTGATCCTTGAAATCCGTGAAGGAGGTGAGCCTCGAATTTTGGGGACATAACCCTTGAGATATAAGAGACCAATCCATGAACTCGGATCTGGCACAATCAGTGGCGATCCAACACTTCATGTTCAAAGCCGCACGGAAAAGCGATTCGGCGACACTTCCGGGACTTGGTTCTTGAAATCCGTGAAGGGTCTGAGCCTCAAATTTGGGGGATAGAACCTTTGGGATATAAGGAATCAATCCGTCAACTCGGATCTGGCACAATCAGCGGCGATCCGGCACTTCATGCTCAAAGCCGCACGGAAAAGCGATCCGGCGAGATTTCCGGAACTTGGTTCTTGAAATCCGTGAAGGGTCTGAGCCTCAAATCTGGGGGACAGAACCCTTGGGATACAAGGAACCAATCCGTAAACTCGGATCTGGCACAATCAGCGGCGATCCGGCACTTCATGTTCAACGCCACACGGAAAAGCGATCCGGCGGGATTTTCGGAGCTTGGTTCTTGAAATCCGTGAAGGGTCTGAGCCTCAAACTTGGAGGACAGAACCCTTGGGATATAAGGAACCAATCCGTGAACTCGGATCTGGCACAATCAGCGGCGATCCGGCACTTCATGTTCAACGCCGCACGGAAAAGCGATCCAACGGGATTTCCGAAGCTTGGTTCTTGAAATCCGTGAAGGGTCTGAGCCTAAATTTGGGGGACAAAACCCTTGGGATATACGGAACCAATCCGTGGACTCGGATCTGACACAATCAGCGGCGATCCGGCACTTCATGTTCAAAGCCGCACGGAAAAGCGATCCGACGGCACTTCCGAGACTTGGTTCTTGAAATCCGCGAAGGGTCTGAGCCTCAAAATTGGGGGACAGATCCCTTGGGATATAATGAACAGAGCTATGGATTCGGATCAGACCCAGTCGGTGGCGATCTAGCAGTCCACGTTCAACGCCGCCCGAAAAAGCGATCCGGCAGCACTTCCGGGGCTTCGTTCTTGAGATCCGTGAAGGGTCTGAGCCTCAAATTGGGGGACAGATCCCTTGGGATATATGAACAGTGCTATGGATTCGGATCAGACCCAGTCGGTGGCGATCCAGCAGTCCACGTTCAACGCCGCCCGAAAAAGCGATCCGGCAGCACTTTCGGGGCTTCGTTCTTGAGATCCGCGAAGGGTCTGAGCCTCAAATTGGGGGACAGATCCCTTGGGATATAGTGAACAGAGCTATGGATTCGGATCAGACCCAGTCGGTGGCGATCCAGCAGTCCACGTTCAACGCCGCCCGAAAAAGCGATCCGGCAGCACTTCCGGGGCTTCGTTCTTGAGATCCGCGAAGGGTCTGAGCCTCAAAATTGGGGGACAGATCCCTTGGGATATAATGAACAGAGCTATGGATTTGGATCAGACCCAGTCGGTGGCGATCCAGCAGTCCACGTTCAACGCCGCACGAAAAAGTGATCCGGCAGCACTTCCGGGGCTTCGTTCTTGAAATCCGCGAAGGATCTGAGCCTCAAAATTGGGGGACAGAACCCTTGGGACATGAAGAACAAGCCCATGAAGTCGGATCAGGCCTAGTCAGTGGCAGTCCGACAGTTCATGTTCAAAGCGGCTCCGAAAAGCGATCCGACAGGGCTTCCGGGGCTTCGTTCTCTAGATCCGTGAAGGGTTTGAGCGTCGAGTTTGGGGGACAGAACCCTTGGGACATGAAGAACAAGCCCATGAAGTCGGATCAGACCCAGTCAGTGGCAGTCTGACAGTTCATGTTCAAAGCGGCTCCGAAAAGCGATCCGGCAGCATATATGACAGTCCAAAAGGGGCCATTTCCAGCATGCCTCCGCTACAGGAAAGGGGAGAAAAATGCTTCTCTAAAGTCCTTTAAGGTAGCAAATACACCGGAGCGGAGATGGGGTTTGGGAGTTAAGTTGTCCTTCCCATTCTTCCTAAAACCGAAAACTTGTGAACCTCGGTATAATAAAAGAGCAGTGAACAGGGGGGCTCTGAGTTTTCTTGAAGCTGAGATGAAGGGGAAGGATGGGGAGCCATGCATGGCGATGGCAAGCCCCCCACCTTTCCTTACTCAACTTCACTGATTTAGAGTGTGAGAATAGATAGAAATGGGCCTTTCATGGGGCACTTATGCTTCCCACGATGGTCCCTCCTTTAGGAGTGAGGGGGAGGCATCGACTAGCCATCCTCACCACCCAAGACATGGGGCAAAACACTACAGCATCAAACGGTTCAAAGAAACACAAAAGAGAAAGGAAGAAGTCTTACTACATGCATAAAACAGGGAAAGAAACACATCGGATTGCACACAACAGGAACCAACAAGAGGGGGGAGCAGACCACTTAGAGCATTGATGTAAACCCAAATACTTCTTAGAACCGGTGCTATGCAAAGATATGATAGAAAGTAAATGTTCTTTTCACTGTTAAGAAGGGATACTACATAGAAAGGGAGGAGGAAAAAATAGATGGAACAAAGAATGAGGGGGTACTGCTGTAGCAGCCACCCCTCCCCTCTCTCTGCCCTCTTCTTTCTTCTGCTCACCCCTCTTCTTTCTTTCTCTTGGTCTTCTTCTTCCTCTTGCAACCGGGTAGCACAGACCACCCTTCCTCTCTTGGTTCTTCTCCTCGGGCCTCCAACAGCCTGAGCAGGACTGTTCCCTGCTAGCCACCGATCTTCAAGGGGAACAAAGTACTCCACCTTCTGCTTCTTCTACTTCTACCAGCAGGATGAGGGAAGGGAATGGAAAGCCCAACCTCTACCTGCTTGCCACCGGCGCCCAGGAGAACCAGCCGACCCCTCCCAGTCTTCCTCCTCACTTCTTCTTAGCAGCCTAGGATGGAGCCTCTTCCTCTCTTCTAGAAACCCCCTCCCAGCTTCTTCTCCAAGCAACTCCTCCGAAGAAGGTGCTCTGCCGCCTTCCAGAACAGTCCTCCTGGCCCTTCTGCATTTTGGGTGGTGGAGGGGTGTGAAGTGAGTAAAACCCCAGCCCTGTCCATGCTGCCACAGCAGCTTTTGTACCTGTAGTGGGGAGGTAAAGGGTGGCCTAAAGTGACCTCCTAGCATGGGGTATATGGGCCATTGGGTAATGGGCCTTGTTTGGGTCTGTTTAGGGGACCCTTTAGCATATTTTCAGATGGGCTTTGGCTTGGGAACGTTGGGCCTTTGGTGCAAATTTTGCTGCATTTTTTGGATGTCCACAACTAGGGTTATGACTCTTTTTAAGATAATCACATGAGTTGTAATGAGATTTTATAACTCTTCTTAATTTACCAATAATTAGCTACGAATTTAATCATATTTATCTCCCATCTATCATTTGGACTCTTAATTTTGCCCCAATAACCCATGTATAGATCAATTGTACAACCCATATACTTAATTTACTTAATAGATTTTAATTAACCCTTTTATATTGGAGAATTTATTCATGGGCCAAAATTATTCATTTGTCCAATTCTCATAATGGGCTATGGCTATCAACACACATTATTTAAAGTCTACCCACATATTTATTTTAATTTATAATTCACTTTGGCTCATATGATATTGGGTTTTCCGACTTATTCCTTAATTACGATAATAAGTCACATAAATTCTTAAAATTGGTCCAAATAATTTTTCTATGCCCAAATTTCTGAATGGGTCATTAGAGAATATTATTTAAGGCATAACTATTATTTTTACGAAATTTTATATAGATTTATACACATGCAATAATGATGTGTACCTTTTTAACTAGTTTAATATTATAAATAGATAAATTTTTAATTTATCTAAAAATTTAATTAATGAATTTTTTGAAGTACTACACTTGGAATACCATGATCAGAAAACAATTCTGCTCCATAATCAGGAAAGGAGTAAGGATATAAAGAAAGTCAATGATCATTAATCAAACATCTAACAAGCTTTGCCACAATTCTTCTAGGGTGCTAAAATCTATTACTCCAGTAGTTTTAATATCTAGAAGGTTCGCATTCAGAATAGCATTATCAAATTCTGCAAGAATAGAGTCGGGAACCAAAATGCCCCCCTTCTTTTCTGAAGCGATGCGGATGGAATTAAAATCACCTAGAACCACCCAAGGCTGTCCTGACGTAGTGGTTGAGAAGGTATATGGAGATCCGTCCAAAGAAGCCTTCTCTGTTGTACCATATTGGAAGCGTAAACAGTAGTAAGATTAAATTAATTCCTAGTAGCAACTTGAGTGCAATGCAAATGAACTAATTGATCAGTATCAGTTACTTTATGAAGCAGAATTTTCTCTTGCTCGCTCCGTCAACCCAAATCCTCCCATGATCAGATGTCAGATTGTTGTTAATTAAATGGGCTTTCGCCAAATCTGGGCTTTGTATCTAACAGTATGGACATGACGGATTTTTGTCTCAACAATAACAGCAATGTCGCACCTTTCTTGCGCTAGGATATGTTTAAGTTATCTGCGGCGCTCAGGCTTGTTTAGTCCTCGGACATTCCAGCTGAAAATCTTCATAGAATAAAATGGCAAAGCGAGGACAATATGGCCTAAGTTAAGCTAGACCGACTGCCTTGAGGATCTGCGAGGTGTTGCCTGAGGAATATGTTTACCTTTTCCCTTAGGATTCTTTTTTTTTTTTTTGACCAGTGAGATAGTATTTATATTAGATTACCAAGAGAAGTACAAAGAACTACCTTGCCCATGGGAAATTGTTGCACTCTCTATGACGTTATCAGGCGAAGGAGGAAAAAGACTCGAAGAATCTAAGGAGCTTAAATCTTGCACCATCCTTCCAACTTGTTTTTGGCCTTCCAACATTGGTAGGACTACCTCTAATTGTTGAAACATAGTAGGTCTTGAAATGTTACCAATATACCAGGGTGATTAGTTGCCCCAGATTGCAAGTGTTGGGAGGGCTCTGGGATCAGTAAGATAATCTGCAGAGATTTGGTACTTACCTCCATTTCCAACCCTCCCTCAGATTGGTCCACCACAACAGCTTCCCTATCGGAGGAAGGGGCCACCGGAACGGAGACTTTCGTCGTCGTTGGATCCCCCGATAAAGAAATCTCCAATGTGGCAAATTGATTTGCAACTAGGACATCCACCGTTTGAATAGTCTTCGGCCTGTACCCCCTGTGAGGCACCTTCTGTTGCACCGCACATTGGCCATGTGCATGACCAAGGCTAACATATCTGAATTTTTCGCTTTGTTCCTCCGGAGTCTTTAAAAGTTACTTCATCTGGCTAAGGCTCCTCTGTCGAAACCAAAAGCAGGCACGAGCCAAAGAAAGCCTCTGCCTAGATGCTGTATGTTTATCCAGGTATAGAGGCGTTCCCACAACCCTACAAATTTTGCTAAAAAATCGTTTCGACCACAAGTGCAAAGGAACACCACGCAGTGTGATCCATAGAGGGATGCTTCTAAGGTTGTCCAGCTCTAAACTAAGATGTGGGGACCATCGGCAGAGGATTATTGGGTGCCCCTTAATAGCCCAAAAGCCTTCAAGCACCCTTTCAAGATCCGCCAAGAGATCAAATTTGCAAAGAAAGAAACCATTATTCAGCATATACAGTGCAAACCCACTAAAGCACCATCTAGATTTGATAAAGGCTGATAATGGAAAATAGGATGTTTTAAGCCCAACAACATAACCAACTATGGCATGGGACCAAACCTCCTGAACACAACAAGAAAAAGCGGGTTTTTGACGGATTGATTCCGTCAGAATCCGTCGGAAAACAAACCTTCCGACAACTTTCCAGCGAACGGCCGTCGGAAACAGTCCATCGAAAAATTAGCGTCAGAAATTACCGACGGAAAAAAAAATCAGTCGGCAATCCGTCGGTATTTCGACAGAAATATTCGTCGAAAAATTCCATCGAAAATTCTGACCAATTTACCGACGACATAAATTCGTCGGCAAATTCTGATGAATAATTCGGTGAGAAATCCGTAAAAAATTCTGATGGATTCGCCGACGGAAATACCCGTCGGTAGTAGGAAACTTCTGACAGAAATAGTCATCGACAAATCGTCGAAATTTCTGACGGACTTGCCGACGGGTAAATTCCGTCGGCAGTCTTATGTGCCAACGTTTTTACCGACGGACACCTTCCGTCGCAAAAATACCTCCTAATTTTTAAAAAATATAATTTAATTAACAATGATAAATTACAAAATCTACTAAAAAATTCATACAAATATCCACAATAAATAACAATTAACATAAACTCATCAATCACAACAAATATAAATCATACACATAATAAGAAATAAAAATCCAGAAAGGTCTGCTAGATCGTCCGTTGTCCCCGTCTCATGATCGTCAGGTTCTGGAGGATCCTATATTAAAAAACATAAATATTAGAAACATAAATAAAGAATAATAAACAAACATTATTTTTAAAATTTTAAATTTAAAATATATGAATATTCACTAAGTTTAATTAGAAAATATTTATGATCCTTTACACTTGAATTTATTTTAGATTAGTAGTTTGAGTGCCGAACCCAATTCGAAAATGCAAATAGAATTCCGTCAATTCTCACACGTCACTCTCACCCACCCGGTCGTGTCAGAGCGAACGGCACGCCGATCGAATCCTTATTTCTGATTTTGGAACCCGGGTTACGTGTTCTGATCCTTTACACTTAAGTTTTTCTAAGATTAGTGATTTGAGCGCCGAACCCAACCGGGAATCCCATTAGGATTCTGTCAGTTCTACACGTCACTCTCACCCACTCAGTTGTGTCGGAGCGAACGACACATCGATCGTATCCCTATTACTGATTTTGGACCCCAGATTGCGTGTTTTGATCCTTTTCATTTAGTTTTTTTTAGATTAGTGATTTGAGCGCCGAACCCAAACCGAGAATCCCATTAGGATTCTGTCAGTTCCCACACGTCACTGTCACCCACCGGTCGTGTCAGAGCGAATGACATGCCGATTGGATCCCTATTTCTATTTTTAGACCCCCCGGTTGCGTGTTTTGATCCTTTACACATGTTTTTTTAAGATTAGTGGTTTGAGTGTCGAAACCAAACCGGGAATCTCATTAGGATTTCGTCAGTTCCCACATGTCACTTTTACCCACGCGATCGTGTTGAAGCGAATGGCACACCGATCGGATCCCTATTTCTGATTTTGGACCATCATTTCTCTTGGGTCTTATGTTGAAACGGCGGGGTGTACTTGGCCCGCCGTTTTATTGGGTCTCATATGTAGGTCGACCTGGGTCCTCAAGTAGGTCGACCTAGGTCTTCAAGTAGGTCGACCTGTCCTCAAGCAGGTCGACCTAGGTCTTCAAGTAGGTCAACCTAGGTCTTCAAGTAGGTCGACCTGTTCTCAAGTAGGTCAACCTGTGTCTTCAAGTAGGTCGACCTGTCCTCAAGTAGGTCGACCTAGGCCTTCAAGTAGGTCGACCTGTCCTCAAGCAGGTCAACCTAGGTCTTCAAGTAGGTCGACCTGTCCTCAAGTAGGTCGACCTGTGTCCTCAAGTGTAGGTCGACCTGTCCTCAAGTAGGTCGACCTGGGTCTTCAAGTAGGTCGACATGTCCTCAAGTAGGTCGACCTGTCCTCAATCAGGTCAACTTGGGTCTTCATCCATACTAGTTTAAAATCATGTGTCCACAAGCGCCGAATCTAAATCGGGAATCCGATTAGGATTCTGTTGATTCCCGCACGTCACTGTCACCCACCCAGTCGTGTCGAAGTGAACGACATGCCGATCAGATCCTTATTTCTGATTTTGGACCCCTCAATTGTGTGTTTTGATCCTTTACACTTATGTCTTTTTAAGATTAGTGGTTTGAGTGTCGAATCCAAATCGGGAATCCCATTAGGATTCTGTCAGTTCACACACGTCATTGTCATCCACTCGGTCGTGTCGGAGCGAACGGCACGCCGATCAGATCCCTATTTCTGATTTTGGACCACTGGGTTACATGTTTGATCCTTTTTATTTATGTTTTTTTAGATTAGTGATTTGAGTGCCGAACTCAAACCAGGAATCCGATTATGATTCCGTCAGTTCCCACACGTCACTGTCACCCACCGGTCGTGTCGGAGTGAACGGCACACCGATCAGATCCCTATTTCTGATTTTGGACCACCGGGTTGCGTGTTTTGATCCTTTACACATATTTTTTTAAGATTAGTGGTTTGAGTTTCGAACCCAAACCGGGAATCCCATTAGTATTCTATCAATCCACACACGTCACTGTCACCCACTAGTATGCACATTCTTCTCCAGATGAGCTGCCCGATTGTGTTTAACCGCCTGTGACCTCTCCTGCCATGGTCCAATAGCCCAACGATGACAAAGGGACTCCCAATAGTCCCTCCTGATCCACATCGGGCCGTAATCCATCCAAGTCGTAGAATCCTGGCTGCCTGTGATCTTCGCTACCTTGTCCCTGGCCTCCCACATCGACTTTCTGAAATTAGTCTGGGTAGTAGACTCCTAAACAACTTGTGCTCAAGGCAGATCCTCCGGTCTTGTGAACATGTACCTCCGCTGTTTAGAAATGAAATTACTCAACTTTGTGCACTAACAGAGAGAGATAGTAATTAAAGAAATGACTTCAAATCAGTAAAAAAAATAATACTGTGAACATGTCAAATAACAGATTCCGGACGAATAAAGGGAACTCTTTCCAT
Organism: Colocasia esculenta; assembly: GCA_014218235.1. NCBI lineage: Eukaryota > Viridiplantae > Streptophyta > Magnoliopsida > Alismatales > Araceae > Colocasia > Colocasia esculenta. The sequence goes on from CM024757.1 coordinate 157,056,145, forward strand.
GAGTCCACTGATCCTGGAACGTGTGCGTGCAGCAACGATGTAATATAGCGGGAATCAGGTCCTGGATCTATCTTCCCCCTGCAATTACACATTAATTTTCTACATGAACTATATAACATAAATAACAAATACAGTAAGTTTGAAGTGATCAAGTTTACCCAGAAATCTAGAATGGTTGGTGTCCAGCTGGCTGAGCCACGTCCTCTGCCACTAGATGATGGCTCTCTACCTCTGTTGAAAAAATTAAGTACAATATTTTAAAAAAATTGGAAGACAAGAAATGTACTAAAGTATGGAAACATGAATGTACCTGCCGCTAAATGGGATGGGACAGGTGACGCTACTGGGCAGAAGGCGGACCCTGCAAAATTATAAGCATGTTAGAAATTATAAAGTTAATATGAACAATAATATATAGAGTTTTTGTGTTTGGGTACATATATATACCTGTCGCCGGGAAAACTGGCGTCGTCGGGGAGGCGAACCCTGGAAAATTATATGCACGTTAGAAAATATAAAGTTAATATGAACAAAATATATAGTGTTTTATGTTTGGGTACATATATATATATACCTGTCGCCGGGACAGCCACGTAGTAGGGACACGGACCCTGCAAAATTATATGCACATTAGAAAATATAAAGTTAATATACACAGTATACTAAAAGTATTGAGTTGAGTACATATATACCTATCGGCGTAGACCCTCGGCCTACAAAAGTAGACGGTGCACCGAACGAGGTGGACCCCCTCCCACTACATCCTCCACGCACCATATCTCTTTTGAGAACAATGAAGATATAATAAAACATCAGCACTGAAATTGAAGTAGCTATTTAATAACATATAATTAGCAACAGCACTCAGTTCTTACAAAATTTATAATATTATCTATATTCATCATCAGATGCTGAAGATATATCTAATTCAGCGTCATCTTCATCATCCTCTTCGTCCTCATCATCGGTCCACTCTTCCTCTTCACCAGACTCCACCTCCCGCTCAACAACATGATCGTCAAGGGCATTTGGGTCAGCTTCTTCCTCTTCGTTATCCTTATATAACCAAATTGGTTCATTTATATCTTCTAAAATGAACTGCGTAGAAGGAGCGAACTCTCGTGTGTCACTGCGGTCTGATTGGAAAAAATTGTCATTACATCTTTCAGCTCTATATTAGCAGAGAGAAGCTCATACTCAGATAATAGCTTTGTTTTCACTCTACAAGCAGCCACCAATCTCTCAATTTGAGGGGACGAATAGTTGAATAATAAACTTGTTGGGCTTGTGCCGCCAGAATGAATGGCTCATACGTACTCAACTTGGACTTACGTTTGACATTGACTATCCCATATGTTGTGTCATTACGAATAGAGGTCGGATCCAACCAATGACACTTGAAGAGAAATATATTGTTGCCTTATCCCAAAAATTGCAGTTCAATGACTTCTTCGAGAATGCCATAATAGTCTACTTCATTTTCATTGTAGGTACTTCCCTTCACACATATGTCGTTGTTCATCGTAGACTTATTCCGTCCATAATATCTCATGTGAAATCGGTATCCATTCACAATGTAGCCTGGATAGACACGTACAATCTTCGAGGGCCCATAACTGATCTTTGTACTCTTGAATCAGTAATAAAGCCTTGTTCAACCTATTATTAAAAATAGGGACAAAAAATGACAAATTACAACAACTTATGCATAAGAAACATAACACTTATGCATCAATATATTTAGACACTTACTCTATCTGTGGGTGGAATGCAGTACTAAAATTAAGTTTTGTACCTAATGCAGTTTGAAGACCTTTCTATAAACGAGAGGTGAATCATGGGTCACGATCTTAGACTATGGGTACAGGGACTCCATGTAATCTCACAATTTCCTTCACATACAGTGCAGCTACACGTCCACACTCCAGGTACTCCTAATTGCTATGAAGTATGCAGACTTATAGTCGGTCCACAATGACCTAAATAGCATCGAGTCCACCACGAGTTCGGGGTAAACCTGATGAAGTCCATGTCAATACTCTCCCATTTCCACTCTGGTATGTTCAGGGGTTTTGAGTACACCCGCAAAATGTCGGTGTTCTGCTTTGACTTGTTGGCATGTAAGGCAGTGCGTAGCATGCTCAGTCACCTCATGCTTCATGTTTAGCCACCAAAATGACATTTTCATGTCTTGGTACATTTTGGTTGCACCTGAATGAATTGTGTACTTGGTCTTGTGAGCTTCATCCATTAATTTTCTTTTCGACTCTTCATTATCAAGCACACATGTCCTACCCTGAAATAACAATCTTCCATCTTCAGTGATGGAAAAATTCAGTCTGTCAGCTAGGGTTTCCTTGACTCGAACCAAAAATGTGTCATTGGCTTGTTGATCTCTGATTTCAGCAAATATGTCAGATTGTGCTCTAAGATTAGCTACTAGCACCTGATCACTTCTTTGCTCAATATTTAGGTCTAAATTGAAAATTATTCTAATAATTACATTTTGCCCATAACTAAGCAAGATAAGGACGCCACATGCTTCCTGCTAAGTGCGTCTACTACAGCATTACCTTGCCAGGGTGATATTGAATATTGAAACCAAAATCCTTCAGATACTCCAGCCATCTCCTTTGCCTCGTATTGAGCTCCTTCTGGGAAAATAAATACTTCAGAATTTTGTGATCTGAATAGACAATGAATTGTTCTCCATAGAGATAATGCCTCCAGATCTTGAGTGAAAATTCAACTGCAGCTAGTTCTAGGCCATAGACAGGGTAGTTGACCTCATGAGGCTTCAACTGTCTAGATGATAAGCTATCACCTTTTCGTTCTGCATTAAAACACAGCCTAGACCGATTCCAGATGCATGAGTGTAGACTGAGAATCTGCGCCCTCAACTAGTAGTGCGAGGACAGGTGCAGAAGTCAAGCATTTCTTCAATGTCTGAAAGCTCTTCTCACATTTCTTCCTCCAGACATAGGGGTTCTCTTTTCGTGTAAGGCAAGTAAGAGGAACAACATCTTGGAGAAATCCTTATGAACCGCTTGTAATAACCAGCCAGTCCCAAAAAGCTTATAATCTCTGTAACATTGGTTGGTCTCTCCCAGTTTAAGTACGCTTCACCCTTGTAGGATCAACAGCAATACCGTCCTTGGATATGACATGGCCTAGAAATGAGACCTCTTCGAGCCAGAATTCATATTTGCTCAATTTTGCATACAGTTTATTGTCGCGTACGATCTATAGAGCGATCCTCAGATTCTCCTCATGCTCTTCCTTGGTCTTGGAATATATGAGAATATCATCAATAAACACCACGATGAATTTGTCGAGGTATGGCCAATAGATGCTATTCATTAATTGCATGAAAGCTGCAAGAGTATTGGTTAGTCTAAAAGGCATAACTACAAATTCATAATGTCCATACCTGCTCCTGAATGCTGTCTTATAAATATCCACATTCTTATTCTCATTTGATGATATCCAGATCTAAGGTCAATCTTAGAAAAATATTTAGCTCCTAATATTTGATCAAATAACTCATCGACGCGAGGTAGAGAATATTGTTCTTAATAGTTAGTTGATTCAACTGTCTTTAGTCAATGCATAGCCTCATAGATCCATCCTTCTTCTTGACAATAGAATGGGTGCTCCCCAGGGGGAAGTACTCGGTCTAATGAAACCTTTTTCTAGCAACTCCATCAATTGCTCCTTCAGTTTCTTTAATTCAGCAGGAGACATCGTATATGGTGATGTGACACTGGTGCAGCTCCAAGAGTCAGATCGATTGAGAAATTTACATCTCGTTCAGGTGGAATGTCTGGCAGCTCATCAGGAAAAATGTCAGAGTAGTCTTATACTATGTGTATGTATGATACCTTGGGTGCTTTCTTTTCACTACTATAGCAGCAAGGAATGCCACACATCCCTTTCTCATCATACTATGTACACGAATAGTAGAGACGAGAGACAAGTGCCTCTTGTGTCTGCATCTCGTGAAGGTCAATTTAGAAAATTCACTAAATGTAATCTTCCCTCTTCTACAATCGACAGTAGCCCCATAAGTGGATAGCCAATCGGCTCCTATGACAACGTAGCGTTCCATGGGCATGCACACTAGATCGGCTCTTAGATTGAGTTCTCCAATCATTACATTAGTTAATGGAAAATATTTGTTCAATTGGGCTTTCTCCCCCAGTGGTGTAGTGACAGGAAATTCAAAACCCATAGATGCAGGTTTAACATTTAGGGTATCAGCAAATGCTTGTGATATGAATGAATGTGTAGCGCCACTATCAAATAAAACAAATGATGATTGAGAAAAGACTTGTAATGTACCTTCCACGACTCCACCCTCCTCGGTGGTCTCCACTTCCTGCACAACTTGCAGTCTACCTCGCTTCTTTTGTCTAGCTGGCCGCTTTTCAATCTCTTTGAGCATGGGCAGTCGGGAATGCGATGCTCTCGACTCCCGCAACGTAGGCATGCACCTACCTTTTTCCAACATTCTTCAGCAGTGTGACCAAGCTTGTCACAATGCTTGCACTTGGGCTTGTTTGGGGTAGAGGGGTGAACACCTTGGGTTTCCGCTCTTGACTTGGCCCGTCTGTGATGCTGAACGGTCGCTACTTGCTGTTGGTGGGCTTGCTTGAAGAACCAGATGCTTGTTCCTTCTTGACAATTCTACCCCTGATGCGATCAGTGAGGTCGGTCGCATATTCCAGTAGCTGTGCTTTCTTGACCATGTCGGCGTAAACCTGGATGTCAAATGGTGCAAGTTGAGTGATATAAGAAGGCTTGAGCCCATTAAGGAATCATCTCCCCTTCATCTTCTCAGTGCTGACGAGGTGATTGGCATATCATGCCAATCGAGAGAATTGAGCTTCATACTCGGCAACTGAGAGATTTCTCTGCTTCAGTGCAGCAAATTCGGAGGCTTTCCTCTCCTGGACCCGTTCTAAGAAGTACTTTGAGTTGAAATGCTCCTTAAACTCATCCCATGGGAACTGTGCATCTTCCCGTGTGGCCTCAATGGACTCCCACCACGCACGGGTGTCCCTTTCGAGTTGGAATGTAGCCAACAGCAATTTGTCGCCGTCTACGCATTGCATAACATGGAAAATGCGTTCTATCTCTTTCAGCCAGTTTTCTGCCTCGTCTGGGTCTGTGGTCCCACTAAAATGAGGTGGGTTCATGCTACGAAGTTTCTGTGTAAATCTCTTGCTCCTCGGTTGCCACCGCCTCCTTGGACAGCTTGCAGTAGGGCTCGAGTGAGCTCTTGAATGGTTTGTTGTATATCACGGAGTTGAGCATGCTCCACTGCCATTGCTATGTTCTAAGTTCCTTCAAAAGAGAATTTAATATAAGATATTGAGGTTGCACTAAGTTTATGCGTATGTGAGTTTTTTTAACTTATTACCCATGGTTATAACCATCTTTCACATAGGCATAATAATTGACTCTAGTCGAGGGAGGTCAATCCTAGATCATGCTATACTTAAGAACAACCTAGGCTCTGATACCACAAAACTATAACGCCCCGACGCAGAATATCGGAGTGATAATACAGTTAAATAAATAGTATAGGGTGAGGAATAGACATCAAACCATTGCACAGATTGGAATAATCCCAAATGATCCAACTTTCATTAATAATTCCACTAAACATCTATTACATTCACTAATTCAGAGCCATAACTAGGGCCTAGTACTTTATTCAAATCAAAACAAATACAATTAACTATCCATCTAACTAATTACTATAAAGCTCGGGTTGTCATAAAGTGGGGTCACTCCTGCACATCCTCATCCCCATCCTCGTGCGTATGGTAGTCTCTGTCAGACTCACCTGAAATAGCGTAGGATGAGCGATAATCGCCCAATAGGACTTAATTATATCTCATGTAAACATGCACGCTTTAAGTGATTAATATCTTATAAAGCAGGATAACTAGAGAGAATGTTCAAATATAGTCAAGAGTGTAATGTCACCGATAGAAAGAGAACGATAGCACATGAAATAGTACAACAAGCATGATAAGGAATTGGCCATGTAATGAGATAGCATGTAACGATTGCACAAAAGTGCACTAGTCAAGATAGCACGTTTGGTCAAACTTCTTGTCAACTAAGAGAACATACTATAGTGATTGATTGTCATAGATTAAATATTGATAGTACTTATATATTATGTTGTATACCCTGATCATTAAACCCCCGCGAGTTATAGCCTTTCGGGCGTACCTCTCAGGACCAGATCAGGCCCTTTATAATGTTCCCTGACATAATTATGTTTGTTATCTTAGACAATCAAATTGATGGCCAAATAAAGTACCAAGAATAGACGAGAGTAATTGATGAATAGATGAGAGTAAAGAGAGAACGTGAAATAGATGAGAGTACAAAGAGTATAGATGAGAACTTGGGTCGTATTCGTAAATCGATGATAAACAGGCAATAGTAATAGTTGCACAGCACAATCGTGTGCTGGCAGTTCGGTAGAAGTCTCAACCGCCCAATAGCCGTGCTACGAACATAGGACAGAGGTTCGGCGTGATCTTAAGGTAAGTGAGAAAAATCTAAGGCCGTTGGATCATGTTGATCCCTAAGAGTAAATATGTATTAATCGTACAACCCGCTCATCGGCAATGAATCTCCGTCAAAGCTACGAAGTCATACAGAGGCCTTGAAAGGTGTTCTTGGTTCAGTCAGGAGTATTCCTAACGGAGAGGTCGTAAAGCCAAGATAGAAGTGTCTAAGAAACATTGTCCGTCATGCCTCGAGTGCTCGAAGGCAGAGGGACGCGATAACGGTATACAAATCAAGCGATAAACGAAGACAAGTTCATTTAAATAAATAGGAAATTTGCATGATTAATTGTACATAATTACCTGATACATTATTGAGAAAATTTGGTAAGGTTTCATGGCAATGATTCATGTATAGTGTGTGCATGTGTAAGAGAATCAAATTATTGAGAGATAATCATGCACACATCTTTTAATTAATAGAAATCTTGTGAATATTACGCATTATTCACAAACATGTCGTTACTATTCATAACAGTACATGATAGGGATTATATAGTGATTAGATGGCATGATTAACATAGATTGCATGGAAAATTAGGGTTCTGTTTGACACAGTGAGAACGCGATGGGGGTGCCTGTCGTGTTTCAAATCACGACGGGCAGGTCGGTCGCGTTCACAAGAACTTGGTCAGGCAAATCGATTACAGCTGTAATCGCGACGGGGTGACTGGTCATGATTTGAGCAAACGGTTCAGAACGCGATGTCAGGGTCTGTCGCGTTTAGGCCAATCGATACTGGGTGTGAAGAACATGACATGTCAGGCCGTCACGTTCATGTCGTGATGTGCCTCTCTGTCGCGACCTTTTGAGAATCGCGACGGGTCGGGCCATCGCATTCTCGGAGGGTTCGGCAGAGCCCCAAAAGTGAGCTGGTTCACTTTGGAACTGGGTCCAACCCTCAATGACTTGACACAGGGCTATTCAAAAATACATATAAATTCGTATACAGGATGAAAAATCACGAAATCAGTTTGAAACGAAACTAGACATGTAGAAGTATTAACAATAAGAGTAATTTGATTTCTGTCAAGGTATGATCATGCTATGTACAAAGTACTTTGCGATGAACCAAAAATCTGATACAGTGGTAGAAAATGACTAAATTCAAATAGGATACTTGGTAAAAAATGAGGAAAATAGGGTCATTAGATTTCTAACATCATGTAGTATGTAGGATAAAAGTTTCATGACACGAAATCAATAATGATCATAGAATTAGGGTGAACATGAGGGTTCGGGCATATGTTTTCAACAGAAATTGGAGCATGAAATACTCCAAAATGGCACGATAAAAATTAGGGAAAACATGGGGCTTTCGAAGATGGGATCATGGTCTACCTAGGGTCGAAGTTAATTAGTTTGTGCTTGTGAGATAGCCTACCTTTTCACGCTTGAAAAATCCTAGGGCATAAAGGTTGAAGAAAATGAAATCCCTTTGTTCCTAGCCTCCTCTTCCTTGATCTTCACGTCCAAGTGCTTCTTCTCCTCGTTCTCCAAGCTCCAGAGGGTGCCTAGGGTCGGCTAGAGATGAAAATGGAGAGTTTTGTATGTTTAAAGTCTCCTTATTCACTTAGAACTCTCCCCTCTCAGCCAACTCTAAATTTTCCATAAATATCTCCCTTTTATTGCCCTTATCCATCTAATAGGCTTGGGGAGAACTCCAATTTCGTGGCTAAGGGATTAGGATAGGCCTAGGACTCTTTTTTAGGATAATTATGAGTTTAAATAGTGATTATCTTATCCCTTTTATATTTATTAATATTTTAGGTACGAATTTAACATTAATTATATCTAATCCAACTTGGGCTCTTCACTTTTGGGCCCATTAATTCATGTATGGACCATCTTGGTTAACCCATCACCTAATTTAACTAAATGAGTTTTAATTTAATCCCATTTTATTCTAATTTAAATTTATTTATAAATTTTTAAATCTAGAGTTGCTACACACCAAGACTATTACAACCACTAATTCGGAGTCAATACATAGGGCTCGGTGACAACATTTCATTAGAAATGAAATTTAAACAAGTATCTAACTAGACTCTATTAAACTAGGGTAACTCCATTCATATGACACCAGGTCGCTCATCACTCTAGTCCATTCCCAATGATATGTGTCACCATTTGACTCAAATCAAACACCTTGATAAATAACGCAGGGTGAGTGATAATGCTCAGTAGAACTTAAATATCATGAGCCAAACATGCTTTAAATGCTTAATGTAATAAAGAGTAGAGTAACTAACAATATAGAGAGTCAAGTAATGTTGAGATAATAATAGCATAAATAGCGCGGTTCAATAGAACATGAATCAAGTATAGCACAAAGAACAGGAGTAACTATATGATATATGTCAAGTCATGATAGAGAGCGATAGCAAAACATCAATGTCAAGCAAATAGCAAGTAACATGTATAGCAAGAGAGAGTGGTTGGCCATGTAGAGAATAAATACTCACCGGGGCAAATAGCACTTTGATTGATTTTCATCAAATGAGATAGTATAGCACTTTGGTTGTCAGTAGATAGCTGCGAGAATATAGCACTTGGGTTGATTGTCTTAGATTAATCTAGATAGTATAGCACTTGGATGTAGTATCAAACATCCTGATCATTGAACTCCCGTAAGCAAATAGCACTTTCGGGCGCACCTCCCAGGACGAGATCGGGCCCTTTATATGTTTCCAGGCATTGATTATGTTTGTTATCTTAGACAACTGATAGATGGCCAAATAGAGTACCAAGAATAGATGAGAGTAATTGAAGAACAGATGAGAGTATAGAGAGAACATGAATAGACGAGTAACTATGGAATAGATGAGAACTATAGGTCAACATACATAAAACGTCATTAAATCTAGTGATAGTATCAATTGTACAACACACAGTCAGTATTGGCAAAAAGTTTGGATTTCTTTTCTTTTTTGTTTGGTGTGTGCATGTGAAAAAGAATCAAGAGACGATGAAATAAGATCATGCACATGTCTATTGGATAGAGAACTTTAGCATGGTTTAACCTTAAGGGTTATGAAGCAGAATGTGGTTCGGGGAAGAAAGCTCCAGTTGGGGCTATCTCCTCTTCTGGTGCTCTAGCTAATCTCCACAAGTCCCCCAGCAAGTTGGTAACTGCCCTCAAGGGGTTTATGATGAGTATTTATAGATTTAGGGCTGATAGGAGTCCTATTGTAACTAGGGAAGTGGAGTTTTATGCGGTTTTAGTTTGATCCCTTCCATGTTTGAAGGATTTCTGTCCCATTTGGAGTAGGAAGCCTTTAGGAAAATCCCCTCTTCATGGGGCACGAATTTGGGTTAATATGGAAGTCTAATGATGGTGAAATTTCCATGTTTTGTAGTTTCCTAACTCCTGGCAGAAGTCTTATCATGTTCAGGACTTCCATAGAAGTTGTTTCTGCAACAAGTCTGCTCCTATTTGGTTTAACTCTAGGGAGCAGATTCGGAATCCCTAATTGGATTCAGGTATGGTTATGATTTATACTTCCAAAGTTTATCTTAACTAACCCCTTTCTATCATCGGGTATAAAATTAACATGTATTTTATAGTTTGGCAATGACCGGTAACATCGTCATATACGAAGTCATACACAATTTGGTCATGGTCAGTCGAAGCTAACTACGACATATCCGAAGGCATACATGATTTGGTTTTGATTAGTCGAAGCTAACTTTGTCATATCTGAAGTTTAATTTCGTCATATAAAAAGTGTACTTCGTCATGCATGATTTGGTCGTGATCGGTCGAAGCTAACTTCGTCATATATGAAGTCCAACTTCATATATACGAAGATATATACAATTTGGTCATAATCAATCGAAGTCAACTTTGTCTTATACAAATTCCACTTCGTCAAGTACATTTTGTTTGTGATCAGTCGAACCTAACTTCGTCATATCTGAAGTCCAACTTCGTCATATAAGAAGTTATATACAATTTGTTCATAATCTGTCAAAGTTAACTTCATCATATTCGAAGTCTAACTTCGTCATATACGAAGTCCACTTCGTCATATATGAAGTTCCACTTCGTCATATACATTTTGATCGAGATCGCTTGAAGCTAACTTCATCATATCTAAAATCCAAATTCGTCATATACGATTTGATCATAATCAGTCGAAGTCAACTTCATCATATCCGAAGTCTAACTTCATCATATACAAAGTCGACTTCGTCATATACAAAGTTTTATTTTGTCATGTACATTTTGATTGTGATCGGTCGAAGGTAACTTCATCATATCTGAAGTCTAACTTCGTCATATACGAAGTCCACTTCGTCTGGCGACATTGTATCTTGGCTAGTCAAAATTGGCAGTCGAAGTTGGTAGTCAAAGTGATATATCGATTACTTTACACATCAATTGTGGACCAACATCGATTGTCATTAAACATCGATTGCTGACCAACATCGATTGTCTTTAAACATTGATTGCCAACTAACATCGATTGCTCCTTTAAACATTAATTGCTAACTAACAATTGATTGCTTCTTTAAACATCGATTGCTAACTAACATTGATTGCTCCTTTAAACATCGATTGCTCCTCAAACATCAAATACTAACTAACATCGATTACTTGCTAACATCGATTGCTCTTTTAAACATCGATTGCTCCTCAAACATCGATTACTAACTAACATTGATTACTCCTTAAACATCAATTACTAACTAACATCGATTACTAAGTAACATTGATTCCTCCTTTGAACATCGATTACTAACTAACATTGATTGCTCCTTTAAACATCGATTACTAGCTAACATCGATTGCTCGTCAAACATCGATTACTAACTAATATCGATTGTTCCTTTGAACATCGATTACTGACATTTTTTATCCTTTGCCATATCATTTGGTGTACCTTTAATCAAATCTCTCCACAAATATATATATATATTATTTATTTTTGTCCTATTTATTTAGGATTAAAATTCCAAATTGTTACACCCTCCCCCACTTAAAGAATTTGGTCTCCAAATTCCATGACTCCTTCGATCAAATATGAATCATCATTTTATGATAAAAGGTATTAATCAGAGTGAGTTTAGAGTTACCTTCCACAGTTCCTACTTTGTCATTAGGAGTGAGTCGTAACAAAGCTCCAAGTGTATCTTAATGTTTGGATTCTTCTTGATGTTTGTCCTCCATCTGTGGGCATTCTCTAAACTTATGGTTTGGGCTGCCACATCGAAAGAAATTTCTTGATTCTTCCAACAATCCTCCAACATATGGCTCGCCTTATTATAGTGCTTGCATCGACCTTCGTGAACAAGGGCTAATCATCTATCATTCTTCTTATTCTTTCTTTTACTCTTACCACCGTTGGGTCGCATCACTTTCGTCATAGAGTTGAAATTTTTTGCGCTAGTAGGTAATTCTTTTAGAAGAGGGCAATCTCGCATCTGATGCCCCAAATTGCCACAGCGTTTCACCAGTTTTTTCGCCAGCACTCCTTGGTCACATGACCTGGACTACTATAATGAAAGCAAATGATCCTAAAAAACTCTTTGTTACATTTCTTTTGAGGGCTTGCCTTCTCGCCATGGTGGTGTCTTCCTTTCCCACTCTTATTGGTCATTTTTTTAATCTTTTTGGTCATCTCTAAGGCTCTTTCTAGCAGTTGGGCGGCTTACCAACATGCCAGAACTAGCTTTTGAGTTGACCTCGTTTCCTCTTGCAGTGGTGTACATTCAGTGTCCATTAAGAGTCCCTTCAAGTGTAGGGTTGGCATTAGGACACTAAAGTAGCATTAAGCTGATACGTATATGTATATATATTTAGATATTAACCATGGTTCTATCCAATCCTCACTTAGGTATGGTAGTTGACTTAGACACGTGTCATGGCAGTCCATCCTAGAACATCCTAAATCTAAGAAATCTAATTAAGACATCATAGGCTCTGATACCAACTGTCACGCCCCACAAAATTTAGCAGCGGAATAAATTGGGGAGACGTGAGCCAAGTAAATAGCAGCGTACGTGTCTTGCACAACAGTCGAGTGATTCAGAGTAACTAATGGACAATAATTAGAATAAACTTCTCATTTTATTGATAACTCACCAAGACTATTACAACCACTAATTCAGAGCCAATATATAGGGCTCAGTGACAACATTTCATTGGAAATGAAATTTAAACAAGTATCTAACTAGACTTTATTAAACTAGGGTAACTCCATTGAGATGACATTAGTTCGCTCATCACTCTAGTCCATTCCCAATGATATGTGTAACATCATCATCTGACTCACCTGAAACATCTTGATAAATAACGCAGGGCGAGCAAGAATGCTCAGTAGGACTTAAATCGATCTCATGAGCCAAACACGTTTTAAATGATTAATGTATTAAAGAGTAGAGTAACTAACGATAGAGAGAGTCAAGTAATGTTGAGATAATAATAGCGTAAATAGCACGATTCAATAGCACATGAATCAAGTATAGCACAAAGAACATGATTAACTATAAGATATATGTCAAGTCATGATAGAGAGCAATAGCAAAACATCAATGTCAAGCAAATAGCAAGTAACATGTATAGCAAGAGAGAGAAGTTGGTCATGTAGAGAATAATATCCACTGGGGCAAATAGCACTTTGCTTGATTTTCATCAAATGTGATAGTTTAGCACTTTGGTTGTCAGTAGAAAGCTGAGAGAATAACACTTGGGTTGATTGTTTTAGATTAATCTAGATAGTATAGCACTTGGATGTAATGCCAAACACCCTGATCATTCAACTCTCATGGGCAAATAGCACTTTTCAGGCGCACCTCCCAGAACCAGATCAAGCCCTTTATATGTTGCCAAGCGTTGATTATGTTTGTTATCTTAGACAACCAATAGATGGACAAATAGAGTACCAAGAATAGAAGAGAGTAATTGAAGAATAGATGAGAGTATAGAGAGAACGTGAATAGATGAGTAAATATGAAATAGATGAGAACTATATGTCAAAATACATAAAATGACATTAAATCTGGTGATAGTATCAGTTGCACAGCACACAGTCAGTACTGGCAAAAAGTTTGGATTTCTTTTGCTTTTTGTTTGGTGTGTGCATGTGAAAAAGAATCAAGAGACGATGAAATAAGATCATGCACATGTCTATTGGATAGAGAACTTTAGCATGGTTTCACCTTAAGGGTTATGAAGCAGAACATGGTTTGGGGAAGAAAGCTCTGGTTAGGGCTATCTCCTCCTCCTCTAGTGCTCTAGCTAATCTCCACAAGTCCCCCAACAAGTTGGTAACTCCCCCCAAGGGTTTATGGCGAGTATTTATAGATTTAGGGCTGATATAAGTCCTATTGTAACTAGGGAAGTGGAGTTGCGGTTTTAACTTGATCCCTTCCATGTCTGGAGGATTCCCATCCCATTTGGAGTAGGAAGTCTTTAGGAAAACCCCCTCTTGATGGGGCACGAATTTGAGTTAATATGGAAGTCTAGTAATGGTGAAATTTCAAAGTTTTGTAGTTCCTAACTTCTGGCAGAAGTCCTATCATGTTCAAGACTTCTATAGAAGTTTTTACGTAACCAGCTGCTCCTATCTGATTTAAGTCTAGGGAGAAGATTCAGAATCCCCAACTGGATTCGAGTTTAGTTATGATTTATACTTCCCATGTTTATCTTAACTAACCCCTTTCTATCATCAGGTATAAAATCAACACGTATTTATAGTTTGGCAATGATCGGTAACTTCGTCATATATGAAGTCATACACGATTTGGTCATGGTCAGTCGAAGCTAACTTCGTCATATCTGAAGACATACATGATTTGATCTTGATCAGTCGAAGCTAACTTTGTCATATCTGATGTCCAATTTCATCATATACAAAGTCCACTTTATCATACGTGATTTGGTCGTGATCGGTCGAAGCTAACTTCGTCATATCCGAAGTCCAACTTTGTCATATACAAGGTTATATACAATTTGGTCATAATCAGTCGAAGTCAACTTTGTCATATCCGAAGTCTAACTTCGTCTCATACGAAGTCCACTTAGTCATATACAAAGTTCCACTTCGTCATGTACAATTTGGTCGTGATCGGTCGAAGCCAACTTCGTCATATCCGAAGTCCAAATTCGTCATATACGAAGTTATATAAGATGTGGTCATAATCAGTCGAAGTCAACTTCGTCATATCCGAAGTCTAACTTCATCATATACAAAGTCCACTTTGTCATATACGAAGTTCCATTTCGTCATGTACATTTTGGTCGTGATCGGTCGAAGCTAACTTTGTCATATCCGAAATCTAACTTCGTCATATACGAAGTCCACTTTGTCTGGCGACATTGTATCTTGGCTAGTCAAAATTGGTAGTCGAAGTTGCCAGTGATATATCGATTGCCTTGCACATCAATTGTGGACTGACATTGATTGTCATTAAACATCGATTGCTGACCAACATCGATTGTCAATAAACATCGATTGCTAACCAACATCGATTGTCCTTAAACATCAATTGTCAACTAACATTGATTGCTCCTTTAAATATTAATTGCTAACTAACTATCGATTGCTTCTTTAAAGATCGATTGCTAACTAACATCGATTGCTCCTTTAAACATCGATTGCGCCTCAAACATCGATTACTAACTAACATTGATTTCTCCTCAAACATCGATTACTAGCTAACATCCATTGCTTCCTTAAACATTGATTGCTCCTCAAACATCGATTACTACTAACAACAATTGCTCCTTTGAACATCGATACTCTGTCTCGCTCTATTCTCCCCTTTCAATCTAATGATCAAGCTACGCAACCAATGCACCTAATTCCCTAGCTTGATTCTTTTCAAATCCAAAATCTGATGATGGTCCTCAAAGGCTAAATCTGTTCACATTCATCTTGGATCTCTCCTGATCATTAGATACACAAGCAAGAAAAGAAAGGGAGAAACCTACTCTGATACCAATTGACAAATTTTGGAAATTGCACTAGGAGTTTAAATCTAGAAGGGGGTTGAATAGATTTAAAGATTATCGCAGACATTGACCAAATTTAAAATTGATATCAAACAATTCAATAAAGTGATTAACTAATTCAGCCAAATCCAGATCACCAATTCCATAAATAGCACAATGATAGTAGAATGATTTGAAGACAACAAAGCTTGAGAAAGTTGAATGTAGAACCAGTGCATGTGTGATGTGATTATGATTCAGACTAAGTGATTCGATATGCAATTTGGCTTCCAAGGAACGTGCCTACCAAGCATATAACGTAAAGAGCTATCAAATCACAAAAGACACCAAGTTTTAAGGTGGTTCTGATCACACACTTGTGAATCCTACATCCATCATCCACACACACATTTACAAGAGCTTCACTTCTCAAAAATGAAGAGTACAACACACACACAAACAAACTTGATCTATGCACAGAGACTACACAGATCAGATCATACACACACTTGGAAAACAAAATTCGAAATGTGATGAACAATCCAACTAGATTTAGAGTTCAGAGAAGTAGTGATTGGATGCTCCTAGCCAGAGAAGACTTTTGGGAATTCGAATTGTAGATCGTTCTAATGAGACTTCACGAACTTGGATGAAGATCTACAGCAAAAAGGACTTATCAACTTTTTGAGCCGCACACTACTTGCCGCCAAGAGTTCCTAGACTTTTCTCTCTTCTTTCGAATGAAATAAAAGGGGATATTTATAGCCTCTTCTCACACTCACACATGTCTTGGAGTTCGTGCATATGGTGTACGAGGTTAACCACACATCATTTAAGTTGTCTTGTGCGACTTATGTGTTGCTTACTTGATTAGATATCTGTTGACAAACGAAGAGTGCTTGTCGACCGAAACTGTTGTAGTTCCTTTCCTAGAAGGTAATCAAACTGACTTGATCAAAAACTGTCTGACAACAAATATGTCTTGGGTTGTTGGCCAAAACTATTTGATTTTTTTACCCAGAATGTTGATTGTCCTTCATGTATGTATTTGTAGCCAACTACTTGTTGACCAAAACTGTAGCAGATTTTTTGCTAGAAGGTTGATTTCAACTTTGTTCTTCATTTGTTGGCACATAATCACCAACTTGTCAACCAAGACTATAACTTAGTTTTCCCATAAGATTGATTCTTGTTTGAATTCTCCATCTGTTGACACATAGCCATCAATTTGTCGACTTGTATTCAAATTTTGCATGATTATTAGTATGTTCAAGACATTCAAATATTTACCTGATGTGTGCATAATTCAACTATTGTTGTGAACTTGGAGTGAGCAATCAAAACTGAATCTCAAGTTGCTATTATCAAATATATTAGAGGCACACACGACAACAAGCTCCTCTTGTTAAAGTGCTTCATGATGTTCATTCTCATCTTTGAGTTCTTCCTTAATAGTTTGATCAGTGACAGGCATTTGATTAAGGGCCATAAACTTATTTTGACATTTCAAAACATGATCTTGTGGACTAATTTATAGTTCTTCCTTTTCCATTTCTTCATCTGTTTGTGAAGGGTATTGATCTTAACTTGATAATTGTTAACTAAAATTGGACTTCCTATCCATAGAGAATTGATAGTATTTCTGAATTGAGGCTTGTCGAGCCAAGTAGCTTCCATTTTAAAATCACTACAAAGAAAAAGACATATGTCAGTGGCTAAAAATCGTTGACACAAGTAGAAGAGCCGTTGACATAACCTTATGTCAGCGGTTTCAGAGCCGTTGACAATCCGTCGACAAATGGGTCGTCGACTTATGTTTGTCAGCGGCTTTTCGAAAATGTTGACATATGAGATATATGTCAGCGGTTGTTAACCGTTTACATAAATTTGATGTCATATCAAACATATCTCAGCTGACAAAGTTCTATTTTAGAAAAAAAAAAATCTCATGCTTCAGCACATCAATTATCTGATAGACCTCCCTGACCTCAAGTGTAGGGCATCACTGGAACAGAACTCATGCACCTCACTGCACATTTGGATTTAGTTGCAGCTAGGTGTTTTGGTCACACCCCTCTCTCTCATCATCCTCTGGTTCTTGCCGACTCCTCCCACCTCTTGGAGTCCGCATATAGTTTTGATGAACTCACATAGTTTTCTGACTTCTCAAGCTCCAACTCGAGAAGTCGGTGGATCACCCTGTCTCCAATCACCACATTCTTGGAGATCGGGCATGCATCCAGCAGAGCTCCCAACACGACCGCATTGGGCTTCTTAGGCATTGCTTCAATGAACTCCCATTCTTCTTCTAGGCATCCTGCTCGGGCCAGGAGATCCACCATGCAAGAGTAATGTTCGATCTTGGGATAATGTTGAAAGCCTACTGCATGGATTTAAACCACCTGCGGCCTTCGTCGAGCAAGCCCGCGTGGACGCACGCAGACAGAACCCCGACGAAGGTGATGTCATTGGGTTGAACCGTTTTCTCGCCCCACATGCGACCAAAGAGCAAGAGCGCCTCCAGGGCCTGACCATTGAAGGCAAGTGCAGAGATCATGGAGTTCCATGAGACCTCATTCTTCTGAGGCAGTTCTTCAAATATCTGGATGGCACGCTCTAAGTTCCCGCACTTGGCATACATGTCCATTAGGGTCATGCCAACATAGACATCAATGAGGATGCCCCTCTGTGATGCGTCAGCATCTACCCACTCACCCAAGTCAAGGGCTCCGACTGCATGGCCATGCTCGCCAGAGATGCCCTCTTCCCCCAGGTCTTCCGCCACATTGTCTCCCGCACGCCGCCGGAGGTCGTGCTAGAGAAGCGCCTTCTGTGGTGGTGGAGGAGATTGCGTGGGTGGTGGGATCGACGGGGATGGCGGCGGGGTAGTACCTGGACCTCGAAAACACCATCATGGACGACACCGCACCATCCCCAGGGAGAGGAAGCCGATCTTATCCTCCACGGGTGGCTGGTTCAGGTCGAAGCAATGGAGCCTGTCGGCCTACGGGAGTCTCCTCTCGGCGGAGGAGCCCTCAGCCTCGCCCTTGTGCCGCCTCATGTGCCCGAGGTGGGAGAGAGCAGTGAGGCGGTGGAGTGGGAGAGAGAAAGGAGGGGCGGGTGGGAAAGAGCATGAAGGGTTGCGGAATTCTATGTATGGTAATCTAGAAGGGGGTTGAATAGATTACTACCGATTAAAACGTTTATCACCTTCTTTTCTTCAAAACATAGATTATCAAAACAATGTTAAACTTTAACTATGTGTGGATGTGTGTGACTTGATAACAGATGATAACAGATTATCAAACGTGCGTGGAGATGTCGTGCCTATCAAACATCTAGCGTAAATTCGTGCAAACCACAAGACACAACAATTTACGTGGTTCGGAGTACACAACTTGTGTATCCTACATCCACGGGCCACACACACACGCAGAACAATCTGCTTATGAGCTAGTTCACGAACTACAACTCACACACGTGTTATCTGATGTGAAACCACGATCAGATCAACACCCACATACATGTATCAAGCACAAGGGCTGCCTGAAACACAACACACACACACGAATATGGAGAAATAGAAATAGAGAAGAGTTTAAGAGTTGAAGAACAAATCCAGTTGTAAACTCTTCTTGTGAACGTCTGACTGGGCTTCAAGCTTCGTCTTGAAGGTCACAACTTGATGGAGATGCTTGAATCCACGACATTCAGACTTCACCTTCCGCTGGAGAGACTTCTCTTCTTAGTTCTGGGCGGTAGGTTGAAGCAGAGCAGCAGAACAAGACTTCTTGTGAGAACTCTTTAGGGTTTTTGCTTGGAGGCTGCTTTTGTACGTGATTTGCTTCAAAAGGTTGCTTATATAGTGGTGTTTACATATAGAGAGTCGTGGTAGAAGGAAACACCACTTAGGCAACGTTCAAACTTTCCGAATCTGAAGCTTCTGTACGTCTGGACAGGTAATATTCCTACTGTCGACAGGAATCAACAGTGTCCCAAGTTCCAGAAGTCTGGAAGTTCTGTCAAAGCTTTCACTGTGTACATCTGTCGACAGGTGCCTTGTTGCTGTCGACATGTACATGTTTTTCCAGAACACTGGTTTTGACTGTGTGCTTCTGTCGACAGGGAGCTTTGTAGCTGTCGACAGGGCTTGTTTTCCAGAACTGGTGTGTTGCTGACTGTTGACATCTGTCGACAGGGGCTTTATGGCTGTCGACAGGTACTCTGTCTTCTGACTTTTCTTGATCTTTTCTACTTATTTTTGGCACATGTCTTGCATAGTGTATCTCCTACATTAGTGAACATAGTTAGTGAGATATTAGGAACATATATAATCAAGCATTGTGCCAAGTTATTGTGACAAGTCATTTGTATGTAGAATTCATGCTTTAAACTCAATTTACATTGTTCATCATTGTTATCATCAAAAACATGTTGTATTTATCATTTAGAATGTGAACCCAACATTCTCCCCCTTTTTGATGATGACAAAATTAATCAATTCAGTAAGTGCACAATGAGTTTTCTCCCCCTTTTGACAACATCGAAAAGCATACACCATATACACATGTATTAGACAAAGAGCAAGGATTTGCATTGATAGTTCATGAGTCTTACACGTACATGATATGCCAAAAAAAAGAGGGGAAAGACATTGATTGAACAAGATAACAGGACTTGACGCTATCCTAGACATCTAAGCTAACTACGCATCATCATCAGCTGGCGGCATAGGAGCCCGATGCGCAGTAGCAATGCTGTCCAAGTGGGTGTCAAGTGTGTCCATTCTGGCATTAAGGCGTTCAAAGCCTGTTGCCATTTGGATCTGGAGCTGAGCAAGTAATTCCCTAATTGAGGGCTCAGCATCATCAGCAACATCATCTCTTGGAGCAACTAGTGGCTCATCTTGAGAGTCTTCATTTTGAGCATCTTCTTCATATTGAGCTTTTGCATCTTGATCTTTTCATCTTCATCAGCATCACTAACTTCCCCTTTACCTTTGAGATCTCTTTTACAATGCCATCTACCATCTTGTAGCCCATCCTAGTACAGCTGTGAGATCATAGGAGCTACGGGATTTGAGAACTGTCATCTCTTCCTTTGGAATTTGAATGCCAAGGAATAAGAAGAGAGAAGTGAGTTGGCATGCATATGGTATAGATCTCTTGGCACTTCGAACACAAATGCGAAAGATAGAGACCATAAGAGCAGGTAAGTTGATAGGTTCAACATTGAGGAATTGGTGAAGCAGAGACTTGTGAAGGGAGGTCACAAGTTTTCGGCTACCATCCTTGGGAACTATGAGAGTGGTGAAGATGTGATGGATGAGACGATGAAGAGGAGGGAAGGAGTTGGCATTTAGTTGCCTACGATCAGTAGGATCGTAAGGCTGCAAAGTGATGAGCGTATGATACTCCTCTGGAGTTGGATGATGGGTCATGATGTCCACTCCAGTGTTTGGAATTTGCAGGGCGGTGGATAGGAGATTAGGAGTGATAAAAAATGGAGTGTCCTTCACCTTGGTATACAACTTTCCAGTGCTTGATAGTCGGAGGTTGGTGTAGAAATCGGTCACGACGGTTGTAGAATACCGCAGGTGATCGTAGCAAAAGGGTGCCCAACCCTGGATATCAAAGAGAGGATGTAATTCTGGAAACATATCCTCCAAAGAAAGGAAATCAATATAGAGGGGCTGCACAACCTTGGTGAAGGTACCATGGACATCGAGAAGACTCAGAGAGGGCGGAATGATGAGCTCCGGCAAATGATTCTCCCGGTGCTTCGTCTGACGCTCGGTGGTTGCCCGGAGCCTGGCGGCTTCGGGAGATCGAGGACGACGACGGGATGCTAGCTTCTTGGCGGTGGAGCCATCAGGAGTGGAGGCTTGATGTGGATGGAGAGGATAGAGAAGAAGGAGACACAGGAAGAGGGAAGATGAAAGGGAGAGGAGAAGTTATTCCGGTGCCCTGGAGGAGAAAGAGGGGGGTTTTTTGGAGAGAAGGAGGGAAAGGAGGGTTTTTGGAAGTTGAAAAGGATGGAAGGGCGTGTGGGGACCTTTTATGGAAAGTTGGTGGAGTATTTAAAGGTTAGGTCCACAAAATCTGGAATTAGAACCTTGCCCGTTAGACTTCCAAAATCGTCTGGCCTCGGTTGTCGACAGGGCCCTGGTGCATGTCGACAGGGGCAGACAGAAAATCCCCAGTTGATGTTTGGGGGGTTTGAGAGTTGGAACATGAAAGCAATGGTCCACAATGTCTATGAAGGTGTATAATAGGTGAACAGATATTTGCCGACCATATATAAAGATATGAAAAGCCAATTCATTTTCCTTAATGGTTTTAACATAATACCCAGGGGATTTAAGTTAGAGCATTAAGAAAACACCTACTAAAATGAAGAACCATGCACTCTCACCTTCGTTGTATAAATACAATCTTCAATTTTTTGATAGACAAATGATCTATGAACCGAATATCTATTGTCAAGACAATCATAAAACTAAGGACCCTGGGATTTATTACTCAGTGGAGGTTCACACTATTCATTTGACTTTCATTGCATTCAGAGATGCAATGGGAAAAAAG
This sequence comes from Colocasia esculenta, assembly GCA_014218235.1. NCBI lineage: Eukaryota > Viridiplantae > Streptophyta > Magnoliopsida > Alismatales > Araceae > Colocasia > Colocasia esculenta. The sequence goes on from CM024757.1 coordinate 157,078,257, forward strand.
GGTACTTAAGAGGACTTTCACACTTTTGACGTGAGAATAGACATTACAAGTGCCCATACCCCCAGTTACTCAGTGGAATGTCTAGCATACCGTTGTACAGAGTTGATGAGTGTGCCTTTTGAGCGAGGGCAGACATTTGTGATGCCCATCATCTCGATTATTAGCAAAATACAACATTGCTCTATATTTATCCCAATGTGTAGTTTTTTTTTTAATTGAATGTTATTTGTCAGAAATAGGTAGCTGTTCTCTAAGTATTGCTTTAAAAGCTCAAGATCAGGTAGATTGATGATTTAACTATCAATAGTAGACATACAGGTTGTGAACACAGACTGATCAAGCAAATTGAGAATTATTGTTACTACAAAGAAATTATTCAGAGGAGTGAGGTGTATATCCTTGAGAGTTGTAAAATGTTTCCAAAATGATAGAACCTAAACCCAGACATGAGTAGTATGTGAAAATCATAGTGGTATAAAGAATAGCTTTAAAGTACATTTCTACATGGTGTGGTCAAACATGTATTAACACCTTATAAACACCTTAGTTTTCAACCATGAATCTGCTCACTGAATGTGTAAAGAAAATGGCTTGAAGTTCCAACATTTAGTGTGTCTGTCGACAGGGAGAATTGGCATGTCGACAGGATTACACAGACAGAAGATGTAGGGTTCTGGCAGGCAGAGACTGTACATATCTGTCGACAGAGGAAAATGGACCTGTCGACAGATGTAGACAGTGTGCAGAATGAGTGTTCTGTGTGGCCTGCTCTGTCGACAGGATGATTGTTGGCTGTCGACAGAGACCTGTTTAGAGCCAGTATAAGGTCAGAATGAAGTATGGAATGGACAAAGCATGTGAGGGAATTGTAGAAGCACAAAAGCTGAGTGATTTCTTTCACAATGACATCCATCTAACCTCAATTTGCTCCCCCATAGTGTGTGCTATTGTGTACACATGCATTCAAGTACAACAGGACTCATTTGCACAGTTTGACCAAGCAACTTAGAAACACCAAAGCATGTAGTAAGACAGACCATCAAATATTTTCAGATTTTTCAAAGAGAATTTTGAATGGGCATAATTGTAAAGAAACTAATTCCATATGTAGAGTACATGCCCCTTTCATGCCATATAACTATGGATACTTGGCGGAGAATATTTTCTCACGCATAATGAGAGTTTCTAAACAAGCATAACCTGTTCTTCCACACATCACCATTTGATATACCTCATAGTTATGGCACACGAGGGACATATGCTTAACATATGTGTTAAGTTTCATTGCAATTTGCACAAACCCAATTCTCTTCTCAATGTGGTGAATCTATCTTCTGCCAGAGGTTTGGTAAAGATGTCTGTCAGTTGCCTTTCAGTGGGTATGAAACTTATTTCCAATGTTTTATTGGCTACTTCATCTCTCAAGAAATGATGACAAATTTCTATATGTTTTGTCCTAGAATGTTGAATGGGATTCTTTGATAGATTGATTGCACTAGTGTTGTCACATAGGATAGGTGTGCATCCAATGTCAATGTTGTAGTCACATAGCTGACTTTTTATCCACAGCACTTGTACCGCACAACTCCCTACAGCAACATATTCTACCTCTGCAGTGGAGAGTGCAACCGAGTGTTGCTTCTTGGATGCCCACGAAACCATGCAACCACCAAGCAGTTGGCAATAGCCACTAGTGCTTTTCCTATCAATTTACATCCAGCATAGTCAGCATCAGAATATGAAACCAAGTCAAAGCTACTACCTGCTAGATACCAAAGACCCAAGTCATGCGTACCTGAGAGATATCTGAAAATTCTCTTGACTGCAATTAATGGCTTTCCTTTGGACTAGATTGGTATCTAGCACAAAGACAAACACTAAATTGTATGTCCGGTCTACTTGCAGTAAGATAAAGGAGTGAGCCAATCATACCTCGAAATTGCTTGGCATCTACCGATTTACCTTTCTCATCACTTTCCAGCTTAATGCTTGTGCTCATTAGTGTTGAGGCATGTTTAGCCTGTTCAAATTGAAATTTTTTTAGTAGCTCTTTAACATATTTTTCTTGGTTGATGAAGAATCCGTCTTCTATTGTTTGACCTGCAAACCAAGAAAAAATTGGAGCTCCCCCATAAGACTCATCTCAAATTCACTGTGCATATGTTTAGAGAATTCTTCACACAGTGAAGGATTAGTAGAACCAAAGATAATGTCGTCCACATAGACTTGAACAACAATTATATGATTGCGAACTTTCTTTGTAAAGAGAGTTTGGTCTACCTTACCTCGTGAGTAGTTTTTTCTTACCAGATAGGTGCTCAGCCTGTCGTACCAAGCTCGGGGTGCCTGTTTCAAACCATAAAGAGCTTTGTGCAATTTAAATACATGGTTTGGTTTATCATGATCCTCAAAGCCAGGTGGTTGAGAAGCATAGAGTTCCTCTTTTATGTAGCCATTCAAGAAAACAGTTTTAACATCCATTTGAAATAGTTTGAACTTGTTTGAACATGCATATGCTAACAAGATCCTTACTACTTCTAGTCTAGATACAGGTGCAAAGGATTCTTCAAAGTCCACACCAAATTCCTGATTGTATCCTTTTACAACCAGTCTAGCCTTGTTTCTCACCACTTTACCCTCTTCATTTAGTTTATTCCTAAAGACCCATCTTGTCCCTATGACAGAAATTTCAGGGGTTCTAGGAACTAAACTCCAGACATTATTTCTTTGAAATTGCCCAAGCTTCTCATGCATAGTATCAATCCATGAGTTTTCTTTTAATGCTTCTTCAACATTTTTAGGTTCCACTTGAGATACAAAAGCTAAATGATCATGTTCAACTATTTGATTAACCTGTGACCTAGTTTGAACTGAGTCATTTATGTCTCATATTACATTCTCAAGTGAGTGAGCTTTAGAATACCTCACATTAGTGATTGTTGAAGGTCCGGGTTGATCCTACATTTGAGGAGGTTGTTCAGGAGGAGGGGTGGCTAGAGGACTTTCAGCTTGAGGTTGTTCTTGTTGTTGTGGATCTTGTGCAGGTACTTCTTCTTCATTTCTGAACAGATGTCCGTCATCTTCATCATTGTACCTGCGAAGATATCCACTTTTTGATTTTGAAACAACTTGGGATTTTTTTTTCCTTTCTTTGTAGATCCTCAAGCGTTGTCCCTTCATTTTCATCGAACCTGTAAGCATTTACAATGTTAGGCTTGATTTGAGACTCATCAAAGAGAACATGTGGAGTTTCTTCCACAGTCCTAGTTTTCAGATTAAACACCCTATAGGCTCTAGATTGTTCTGAGTATCCAAAAAAAATACCTTGATCGCTTTTGGCTTCAAATTTGTCCAAATCATTTTTATCATTGTTATGTATGAACACTTTTGAACCAAAAACTTTGAAATACCCAATGGTGGGTTTCTTACCTTTCAGAAGTTCGTAGGGAGTTTTCTTGAATACCGGTCTTACTATGGCTCTGTTAAGAATGTAGCATGACGTGTTTACCGCTTCTGCCCAAAAGGTTCTTGCTAGTTGATTCTCGACCAGAAGCGTGCGAGCCATCTCCACCAATGTTCTGTTCTTTCTCTCCACCACTCCATTTTGTTCGGAGTTCTTGGAGAGAAGAACAAGTGCTCTATCCCGTGGAGCCTGCAGAATTCAGTAAAGAAGTTGTTATCAAATTCTCTCCCGTGATCAGTGCGGATGGAGCATATTTTATTGACATTTCCATGCTCAATCTTATTGAAAAAATCTCCAAAAACTTTCAGTGCTTCATTCATGTGAGCAAGAAATTTCACCCATGTGAACCTAGAAAAATCATCTACAATAACAAAACCAAATCGTTTGCCATTGAGACTGAGTGTTCTCATAGGTCCAAATAGGTCCATGTGCAACAGTTCATAAGCTTTAGAAGTACTCACCGGTGCTTTTGATTTGAAGGATTTCCAAGTTTGTTTTCCCTGTGCACATGCATCACAGAAATTTTCATTCTTGTTAAAAGAGATTTCAGGAAGACCACTTACCAATTTAAGCCTCATTATCTTGTGCAGTACATTATAGCTAGCGTGACCGAGCCTACGATGCCACAATGTAAGCTCATCCTGTTTGTTTGCTACAAGACACAAATCATTATTTTCTGGATCATCTAAGTCAACCATGTAGATGTTGTTTATTCTTTTTCCAGAAAACTTCAGACTTCCTGTTTCCTTATCAAAAATTTGACATAGATTGGATTCAAAGACAATTTTATGACCCTTATCACACAATTGACTTATACTAAGCAAGTTGTGATGAAGGCCATCAACAAGTAAAACATTGTCTATGGAGTTAGAGGCAAACTTACCAACCTTACCTGAGCCGATGATCTGGCCTTTGTTGTTACCCCCAAAAATCACTTGACCTCTGTCTTTTTTCACGAGCAAACTAATTTTTTCTTTATCGCCCGTCATGTGCCTCGAGCAGCCACTATCCAGGTACCGTTTGTTTTGATTGTGGGCTGCTAGGCATTCCTGCACATGTGGATCAGACAGAAGGTTTTGGTACCCAAATTACTTTGGGTCCCTTTGTATCATTCATGCCAAATAATAGATGCTTTGGAATCCATATTTGTTTAATGTTCATTTTACTTGGATTATTCCAGCAATCTTTTTCACTGTGTCCAATCTTTTTACAGATTTTGCATGATGAAGGTTTATGAACAACAGTGAGCTTGATGTTCTTGGGAGCATGCATTGGCATCTTACCCTTTTGTTGCCTTGTTAATTTTGGTCTAGGAGCATGTTGTTTGTCCTGTGTTGGTCTTGTTGCAAATTCCTTACCTTTACTAGGAACAAACTTGATCAATTTAGGTTCTTGTTTCTTACCCTTTGAAGGATTTTTCTTCTTCTTTGAAGGGATTTGTTTACTGGAGCTTGGGCTGGAATCAATGAAGTCGGTTAGCAGATTTTTGTCAATTTCCTTTGGCTTTGCATTTTGAAACCCAATCCCATGTTTTGCAACAAACCATTTGAACCTAGAATTGCATCCAGATTTTGTTTACTTTTGACAAAGCTAGATAAATTTTTGACTTACCTTTTATTCCTTTTCAGCTTGTTCCAATCTTTCTTTTAGATTAGCATGCTCACTTTTAAGAATCTCAAGAGAGTTCATTAGATCATCTTTTTCCTTTTGAACTTCTTGAAACTTAAGTTTCATGCTGTCCAATTCATCACTGTGTGTTTGTTCATCAATCTTCATCATTTCAATTACCTTATTCAAAGATTCAATTTCTTCATTTTTGTTTGATTCATGAACAAGGGAATTGACTTTCTTCTTGAGTGCTTTATTTTCAGACTTGAATTCACAGAATTTTTCAAATAGAACAGTATAAGCTTCTTCTCATTCAGTAATAGAATATGTTTCAAAGGAAGAGCTTACCTCGTTGGAGTCATCACTTCTTGCCATGAGACACTGAATCTCATCATCTCCTGAGGTAGCTTGACTGTCCTCGTCTTCATCTTCATCACTCCAAGTGGCCAACATTGTCTTGGCCTTCTTGAAGGTGAATTTGTCCTTCTTCAGCTTCTTTTTGAGCTCAGGGCACTCTCCTCTCATGTGCCCTTGCTTCTTGCACTCATAACAAACAATCTCAGACTTTTTGTTAGTATCGAATTTATTGGCAAAGTCTTTCTTTTGGAAAGGTTTAGAGTTACCTGTACCTCTCCTCTTGTATTTCAGGAATTTTTTGAATTGTCTAGTGAGCATAGCCATTTCGTCATTCTCACTCTCACTAGACGATTCAGTCTCATCACTTTCCTGACTTATCTCCTTTTTGGAAGCTGAAGAACTCTTCCTGGAAGCCTTCAAAGCAAGTGACTTCCTAGGATTTTCTTCAGTTTCCTTTCTTTTGACATTAAGTTCATAAGTCATCAGAGAACCAATGAGTTCATCTACTTTCATTTTTGAGAGGTCTTTGGAATCCTCAATGACTGTGGCTTTGGTGTTCCATGAGGATGGAAGAGACCGAAGTATCTTCCTCACCAAGTCACTCTCTGAGTATTCCCTTTCAAGACCTTTCAATCCATTTATAATTATCATGAATCTAGCAAACATGTCAGAGATGGTTTCATCATTATTCATTTTGAACATTTCATATTCTGAAACCAACATGCTTACCTTTGAATCTCTTACCTCAGACGTACCTTCATGGATTAACTCAAGCTTGTCCCACATCTCCTTTGCTGAGGTGTATGTGGAGACTCTTGAGTACTCCTTTGGGTGGACTGCGCACTGCATCATGTTGAGGGTGCTCCAGTTGAGTGTCCCCTTGGCGATCTGGTCCTTCGTCCAGGTGTCCTCGTCCTGAGGCAGTTCGTATGCTCCTTTTTTGACTATTTTCCATAGTTCGAAATTTTGTGCTCGTAGAAACACCTGCATTCGATTTTTCCAATACGGATAGTCAGTCCATCAAAGAAGGGTGGCTTGGTCACTGAGTGTCCCTCGGCCATATACCCCTTGTTAGATTCCATTTGACCGTGAATCTCCTGATCACAAGATCAAACAGATAAAGTAGTAAATCGGAGAAGCTCTGCTCTGATACCAATTGAAGGGTTGCGGAATTCCCTGTATGGTAATCTAGAAGGGGGGTTGAATAGATTACTGCCGATTAAAAATGTTTATCACCTTCTTTTCTTCAAAACACAGATTATCAAAACAATGTTAAACTTTAAACTATGTGTGGATGTGTGTGACTTGATAACAGATGAATAACAGATTATCAAACGTGCGTGGAGATGCCGTGCCTATCAAACATCTAGCGTAAATTCGTGCAAACCACAAGACACGATGATTTACGTGGTTCGGAGTACACAACTTGTGTATCCTACATCCACGGGTCACACACACACGCAGAACAATCTGCTTATGAGCTAGTTCACGAACTACAACTCACACACGTGTTATCTGATGTGAAACCACGATCAGATCAACACCCACATACATGTATCAAGCACAAGGGCTGCCTGAAACACAACACACACACACGAATATGGAGAAATAGAAATAGAGAAGAGTTTAAGAGTTGAGAACAAATCCAGTTGTAAACTCTTCTTGTGAACGTCTGACTGGGCTTCAAGCTTCGTCTTGAAGGTCACAACTTGATGGAGATGCTTGAATCCACGACATTCAGACTTCACCTTCCGCTGGAGAGACTTCTCTTCTTAGTTCTGGGCGGTAGGTTGAAGCAGAGCAGCAGAACAAGACTTCTTGTGAGAACTCTTTAGGGTTTTTGCTTGGAGGCTGCTTTTGTACGTGATTTGCTTCAAAAGGTTGCTTATATAGTGGTGTTTACATATAGAGAGTCGTGGTAGAAGGAAACACCAACTTAGGCAACGTTCAAACTTTCCGAATCTGAAGCTTCTGTACGTCTGTCGACAGGTAATATTCCTACTGTCGACAGGAATCAACAGTGTCCCAAGTTCCAGAAGTCTGGAAGTTCTGTCAAAGCTTTCACTGTGTACATCTGTCGACAGGTGCCTTGTTGCTGTCGACATGTACATGTTTTTCCAGAACACTGGTTTTCTGACTGTGTGCTTCTGTCGACAGGGAGCTTTGTTGCTGTCGATAGGGCTTGTTTTCAAGAACTGATGTGTTGCTGACTGTTGACATCTGTCGACAGGGGTTTTATGGCTGTCGACAGGTACTCTGTCTTCTGACTTTTCTTGATCTTTTCTACTTATTTTGGCACATGTCTTGCATGGTGTATCTCCTACATTAGTGAACATAGTTAGTGAGATATTAGGAACATATATAATCAAGCATTGTGCCAAGTTATTGTGACAAGTCATTTGTATGTAGAATTCATGCTTTAAACTCAATTCACATTGTTCATCATTGTTATCATCAAAAACATGTTGTATTTATCATTTAGAATGTGAACCTAACAGAGCATAGAGGAGAGAGAGCGAGGGGGCGGGGTGGGAGAGAGTAGGGAGGCGGCGAGGTGTCTTTTTAGATTTTTTTTAGGTATATGTCAACGGCTTATATAGCCGTTGACAAATGGGATATATATCAACGACTTTTTAGAGCCGTTGACAAACATTGAAAAGTTGGCCAAAATTTTTTTACCATTTTTTCGTCAGTATATGTCAACAACTTATATAGCCGCTGACAAATGTAACATATGTCAATGAACTTTGCATAGCTATTCACAAATATTGGTCCAGCGGCGGGAAAACTCCGACCATTTTTTCATCAGTATATGTCAACGACTTATATAGCCACTGACAAATGTAACATATGTGAACGACTTTTTATAGCCGTTGACAAATCTTAGTCCAATGACGGGAAAAGTCCCACCATTTTTTCATTAGTATATGTCAACGGCTACTGTGGGCCATTGACATAAACGTCACATATGTCAATGACTACTGTGGATCACTGAAGCCGTTGACATATGGTACACTTATGTCAACGGCTTGCCGGAGCCGTTGACATATGACGCTCATGTCAATGGATCACAGTGTTTTTCAGTCACTAACATAAATCGTTGACAAATCTCCATTCTCTTGTAGTGAATATTGTTACGTCTCTTCTTAAGACCAATGGTGTCCAGTAGGATGGGACTATGATCACTAGCTGTACACATCTTGGCCAACTGGTGGAAAGTTGCTTGACTGAATTAGCCCTCCATCACCGGTGACAAGGCTACAGTCTAATCTTTCTCTGAGATGAAATTTGGCTTGCCTTTTGTTAGTCCATATAAGAGAGGACCCTGGAAGCGTAGATCAATAAGACCCAATGAGAAGATATAGTTTGACAGGAATCCACATCTTTGCCTCTGAATGGGAACTCCTCCAGACTTCTCAGCTTGGTTTAGCACCATATTAAAGTCCCTAATGATTAGGAAAGGCAAATTTCATTCAGACATGTAGCTTTGGATTTCGTCTCTTATCCTCTTCCATATAGTAGCAGTATTGGGAGCATCAACACATATAGCAACCCGAGCATTCTCCTTACAACCTTCATCAATAATGAACCTAACCCAGTTATGAGACGAGACCTTAAAATTGATATTTAAATTGTATTCCCTTGGCTTTTCCTTGAGCATCTTGGACATGGTAAGAAGTGATATTCCTTGGTTGAGCAAATTTGTGGGACTCGGCTTCAGAACATTTTGTCTCGGACATGAAATAGATATCAGGGCTGAGAGAATGGGAAAGTTGATCCCATTCATGCCTCTACAGTTTCAGGCTAACAGTCTCGTTTGGGTTGACTGGACCCAGTGAAGGCAGACTGCCTCTGCCTTATTTGGATATTGTAGAAGCATGCGTGGATGGGTACTAGAAGACAGACTAGTTTTAGGAGATTTGACTTTTCTAGAAGTGGGTGTAGGGGTGAGAGGATGGGAATTGGTGTGAGCAGACAGATAAAACTCGGGGTTTTTAGGCTACAAGAGAGGTATTGCTTACCATCTCCCGAGTTTGTTTTCTTGTGTCCTATTCCTTAAGGCTTATGAGGGGTAATGACTACGTGGACTGGGATAGGAACCAAAATTTTCAAGCTAAAATCTGAAGATTCATAGGCATATGGGTTATTTCTTAGCGATAACAAAGGGTAATACTATGTCCTGGGTAAGGACCTTTCGAAGAGAAACTGGTGGGTCTCTGGATGGTACTGGTTTGGAAGTGAGGAAGCAAGGTGGAGGAGGTTAACTAATGGGAGTGGTTTGTGTTAGTTATTGTCAGGGGAGGGAGGTAGGAAGGCGGCATATACTCGATCAAATGGGCCCAGTTCCAGACCTATCACAACAGACGATAACGCCTGCACTTGTGGCGACATACCTGGCAGAGTTGACTTCAGGAGGCTTGCTTGGGGTAGGAGCCATACTGATTTTATCGGGGCTAATCTCAACATCTTTAGTCCCATCACCAAAAACTGGAGGAGCTCTAGTTCTGGGTGTAACAAATCGAAATTTTCCAATGCACTAGTAGAAAACAGGGCATAGTCGACTGGGGTTTAAAACAGTCGGCGGTTTAAAGCAACAACCGACTGTTTTGACCGTCGGTGCCATGAAATATTATTTGAGTAGAGAGCCGACTTTTATTACATAAAACAGTCGCGGTAGGTTCTTCCCCACAACCCGCCAAAAGAAAAAATTTATACGCGGCGCCAAAACTTTCCCCCCTTTCTCCATCTCTTTCCCTCGTCTGGAGAGCGCGAACCGCCCCTTCCCCGTCTCGCCCCACTCTGCACCCTTCGCCTTTTCCCTTTCCTGCGATCGCCTTGGCGCCGACCTCACCCTTCGCCGATCGCCTTGGAGACGCCGACCGCACGACGCCGACCACACCCTTCGCCGATCGCCTTGGAGACGCCGCCCGCACCTCGCCGCCCTTCCTTTTTCCCTATCTTGCGATTGCCTTGGACACCGAAGACCTTGGAAGCCGAAGTTGTAGCCGTCGGCGATCTAGGTATTGTCTCTCTTTGGCCTCAACGATAGCATCTCCCTCGTGTCCCTCCTACTCCCCTGCGCCTGCAAGGCCTTCGCAGATGTCATCTATTACAAGAAATTTAAAAGATACTGGACGATGTCGACCGTCCTACTTCAAGGTGAGGAGAGATGTTGTAAGGCTTACGATCGATATCATCTGTTGCAGAAGATTTAAAGATACTGGAAGATGGAGATCATCATCCTACCTTGAAGGTGAGGAGGGACGTCCTATGGCTTGCGGGAAAACTTGGAGAAATCATGGCATCGGCGTTCCATGTATGTTGTCTTCCCTTTGCCTCTCCGTGCCACAAAATACCAAGGTAGCATTACCACCAAGTTCCTGCATGAAAGAAATGGAGAACATAGATATTTGAAGGAGCATTCGTTACTGTAAGTTCTATGGCATTCACCACATAAATGACGAATTCGTGACTTATCTGGTTTCCAGTTACCCGGTGGAAATAGTAAAAGAATAGGACTGAACACCAGCCAATTTATGAAATTACCCGGCTCTGTTGGGAGCTATTAAGAGCACAAATTTTTTGTATGCCCATGTGATTATAGATAGAGCTATTACTTAAGTGCTGTAGAGATGACCCAAGTAGAAGGCAAGTGTTGTTAATATTTGTGTTTGAGCTTCTATACAAATACACACATTATACTCTTATCTTGTTTCTGTAGAGACATGATTTAGTCCAATATAGAAGATTAGTGAAATAAGTGTGTGTGATTATAAGGATGACACATATAATCTCCTCTCTCATGAGAGTTCTTTTCCAAAGAAAAAGACAAAATCTTAAAAAGGAGACAATGTTTCTTAGAGGAGCACATCAAAATTCTTTAGAAACCAAAAAGTTGAGAGAAAGCTTAAGATATCCATATCTTAACGAATCCATAATCGGATAAGAATGAGATCCTATTTCAAAACCTGCATGGAAGAAGAACTTTTGCTGGTATAAATGGGTAATTGCTTTTCGAGTGGATGATTTACTTTCCAAATTGAAGTTAGACTTAATTAGGGACTCCTAAACCAACAATTAGCCTGGCACTTTCAAGTTCTCTAATGGTTTCAAACTATTGCTTCTGCTGTGGTTTAGTTTTATATTAGAAATCTATAGAATTTTCACCTCCATATATGTAGAGAATTCTCTCACTTAAACTTTGAGTTAGAATTCGAGCCAAGCAATTTTATCCATTAGACTGTCTCTTCGTATGTTGATAGCTTGTCTTTAACTGCGTTGCATACCAAAATGGTGTTGTGGTTTAGGAGCTTCTTCATAGCTTCTTCATTAATCAACTGTGAATTCAGCATGTGAAAAGAGTCGACCAAATTAAGAAGCTGTGATGCTGATATTTCGGTCTGGTAGCATCGTTCCACCTCTCATGATGATATGATATGTCTATCTACATGCAATTCTCAGCTCCTTGATACCACAGCCCAAGAACACCATTTTCACACCGGAGCACACAGAGATTGTCTGGCTCAATGCCAATAGGTCACAGTTATGATAAACATTTGTTGTCCGGCTGAATACCAATAGGTCCTCTTAACATGTGAATGTTGATATTTGTTATTTGAATATTTTATCTACACTTTATTAATACATCATTTTTTTGTCATATTGGGGGAGGGCGGCAGTGTCTCCCCATATCTTCTTTCTCATAAACATGTCGGGCGGTTTTAGTCGGGAAAAGGTGGTAGTTTGGTGATACTTCTGAGACAAGATATTATATTGGTGAAATGATCGCATATGTTAGGAATTTGAACTTAGAATTTTAATTTTCCTTTTCTTTAATTAGGCCTTATTTATACCACATATATATATAATTAGATTAATTTGGCTCTTGTTGATTGCAAAAGAAAGACCCTTATATTTATAACATTTCTCTTTTTTTATTTTGAAGATGGAGCCTAATTACCTTGCCGATAAGAGTTGGATGTATAAGTACAAGAGCAAACATGATCGAGTGAACTCACATTTTTTTGTCTGGAGTTGAATATTTCATGCAGTTTGCATTGAAAGATATGAATGTTAATGAAAGCTTGGAGATGAAATGCCTATGTATGAAGTGTGAAAATAAGTTTTATCATGATAAGGAAACAGTTCATTTTCATATTGTTAGAGAGGAATTTACTCGTGGATATACTACATGGCATTTTCATGGAGAATCTCGTAAGAGGTCTCGAGAGGAGGATAATCCAACTAGTGGCACAGTAGATGACATGGTTGGAATGCTGAATGATGCTTTTATGTGGCAACCAATTAATGATGATGTGCAAAGACAAGAACAAAATGAAGAGATGGGCAAATTCAATCAACTTATGGAGGAAGCCAAGAAACCACTTTATACAGGTTGCAATAGATATTCCAAGCTTTCTTTCATAGTGCGTTTGTTTCAATTGAAATGTCTACACAAATGGAGCAACAAGTCCTTTTCTCCTATGCTTACATTATTTAAAGACGCATTACCTGATGGCAATACACTTCCAAATAGTTGGTATGAATGTAAAAAGATGATGTCTGAGTTGGGCTTGAGTTGTAAAAAAATACATGAATGTCCAAATGATTGTGTGTTATTTAGAAATGAGTATAAGAATCTAAGTCAATGCCCAAAGTGCAATACGTCAAGATGGAAGGAGAGAGCAAGCAAAATAGGAGGATCAAAGAATGTGCCTATGAAAGTTCTTCGTCACTTTCCATTAATACCAAGGCTTCAAAGGTTGTTCATGTCAGATAAAACTGCAGACTTGATGACATGGCACTATTTCGCTCCAAGAGATGAAGATGGAAAATGAGTCATCCCAGAGATTCTATTGCTTGGAAAGACTTTGATGATAAACACCCAACCTTTAGCAGAGAACCTCGTCTGCCTTTAGGTGCACAATTGAATGAGATGCTGCAACTTACCTTTTCTTGAAGGTGGTTGGGCTGGAACTCTTATGAGATAAAAGTAGAGAACAGTTATTCAGTTCAAAGGACTGTCCTGCAGTTAATGTAGTCAAATTTCAAAGGCTCAACATGTAATGATCTTCTGCTGCAATAATGATTTCTCCAGACTGCCAAACTGACTGAGACTTGACCAATCTTTATGCATAATTACCTTTCTCTACAGGTGAAAGGGACTGTGAAAATTTTATCTGAACCTTTGCCCTTCCTGTAATATCTAGGTGTTTGGTGGACTGCTGATAAGAGCATGCTCTATCAGTTATTATTGCTATTATAGCAGGACACATATGCAGCATCATTATCCACCTTTCTTTATAAAAATATTCTGCACATGGAAAGCCAATTGATATATGAAATCTGTTCATTCAATATGTAGGCTTCCACAGAAATTTTCAAGCTGTTTGTTTGTCATAATGCTTTTTAGTTAGAAGGCAACATGAAACAAGATTTTAAGTAACACACTGTGCTTCTTTTTCAAAGTTTGATTGTTTAAAATTTTATTTTGAAACATCAGCCATAATGGGTGCCTAAGGTTATTTCATTATTTCTTTCAAGATTATAAGGAGACAAATTTAATATTAGGATACATGATCTTCATTTAAGCAACATATTACCCCCAACTGTTCTCACATGGGCACTTTTATCACTCTATGTTAATAAGGCTTATCTCTATTCATTGCTTTTTGACACACTGTGCTTGCAGACTCAGCACACTTGTTACCTTTGCCTTGTTATTTCTGCTTTCTATTGGCACCTGAAATAAGGAACAAATGGAAATGTTAAGTCTATCATCAATATGTTACGATTTTAGTAAGATCTGAATATTTGTTTTTGAGTCCTACCATCAGTATGTTAGAAAGTGAGTGTTTTACTAAAGCTTCAGGTATCCATCTGGAACCATGCCCCCTGTTTTAATTACTTATTCATCTTATATGCATGCTTTGTGTGACAGCCATAGTGCTTTTGAGTGACCCTTGATAAGATATATTTGCATGTCCATGTTTGCAATCTTTCTTGTCTTATTTCTTTTGTGATGCTTGCAGGCTGGTACTGGCATAGCAGAGTTCATCTCCCTTGAGATGTCAAAGCAGGTATGGAAGCTGAACTTATCAAAATAGGTCATCTATTTCCTTGTTGGCCTAGCACCTGAATGTCCTTGTTTGATTGTTTTCAGCTGGAGTTCGTGGACATCATAAAGTCTGTCGCCATGACAGAGTCTTTAGTTGACAAGTGAGCTACTAGTTGACAAGGAGGAAGAAAAGGATAAGAAACGAGAATTTGAGAAGAAGAATAAAGGAATTTTCAAAAAGAAATGTTGAATTTGGAAAAAGAGGGATCTTTGTTGTTCTTTTTTATTGTATATGTAGATGACAAAAGTGGATTTTTAGGACAATATGTGCATGTGGATATGTATTTTGTGTACAAAGAATTAATACATTTGAATATAATATAGATTTCTTTTGCAAAATTAAATATGTGAATGTGTATATTGTAGGGAAGAAAGATGTGGTTATGTATATTTGGAGACCAGTACGTGAAACAAGTGAATGCATATCTTGTAGGTGACAAATGACACTACATTAATTTAAAAAAATTGAAAATAACCGTATGAAAGAATAGCCAACTGGTTACCAACCGTGGTTAATATATCATATAATCGCTGTTAATATATTAATAATAAAAAAGTTGAACGAATGGCCGACTGTTCTTAAACTGTCGAATATTATGTAAAAAGGTTGCAGAACCGCCGACTGTTTTCCTAAGACGACCATTACTAAACAGTCGCCGCACTAATTGCCGACTCTAAAGTAGCCCACTGCTCAATGACGACTGTCGACCAGTCGGCTAAACATATGGCGATCGTAAACAGTCGGCCTACCTAAAAGCGCCAACTGTTTTGACAGTCGGCGGTAACCCATTTTCTACTAGTGATGGTTTGAACTGGAAACGCACTGCTTGTTCCATCTTCTTTTTTAGAGCTGGAGAAGATATTTTCGTAGATGGGCTGTGATGTTGCTAAGCATAGAACATGTGTCAACGGACCACAAAAGGAGCAGAAATGGGGGATTCTTTCATAAATAATTGATAGCTTCACCATAGATTGGTCTGGGAGTTTATCATCGATGTGGATTTTCAGAGGTGAACTGAGTTCAAAAGCAACTTTGATCCGGGCAAAGTCACTACTCACGACACTATTCTGGACCTTCAACAGGAGGCTTGAAAGGGCTTCAGATTTGAGTGGCCAACTTCAGCCGGCTGCTTCAGTAAGAAATTCCATGGGAAGGTTATAGATTCTGACCCACATAATATTTCAGCAAACTGGAGTTTATACTGCGTGGGGATGCAATTTGGTCTTCCTCTTTCAATTAAAACCAAATCATCATTATAAATCCAGGGGGTTCTCCGGCAAACTTTCTCCACATCCTCCAGGGCATTGAAATGGACTAAGAATCTGTCACTGGAATAAGTAAGAAATCTCCAAGCTCCCTTAGGATTCCACAATTTAGCCATCCAGTCGTTTAGCCCTGCCGATTTGATTTCTTTATCAGTGAGGATTTTGACAATGAGGCTACGCGACCAGGATTTGGCTGTATCAACATCCTCTGAACTAAGCGCAACCAGGTCGTCAATTTGGTCAACAGTTAACATTTCTTTGAAGCTCTCGAGGACTTCCTCTTCTTGGGGAAAAAGATCGTCATCTTCTACTTCCGGATCCATAGAAGTAGAACACCCAGAGATAAAGGGACCACGAAGAAAGGGGAGCGGGAAAAGATGGGGTGGCTGAGATGAGGAAGGACAGAGCGGAGCAAAGTAGGGAGATAAAGAGGTAACAACACCAAGCATATGAAGAAAACACACCAGAACAGCAACTACTTCGAACCAATCCTGTTTAAGGCAGTTGGTAGGGAAGCAAAGAGACAAGAAGCAGATGGATGGTAGGGATCTACATGTGGAATGTTGACGAAGATACCTAGCCAACAGAAGCAAACCCACAAAGAGAGTCGTCGAGGAGAATCTCAGCCACATTAGGGGTACAACGTATCCTAATACCGCAGAATTGCATCAACTCCAGAACAACTACGAGAGAGAAATTTTAAGAGGGAGACGGAGGTGGGGAGAACAGTTCCGCTAGGAGTCAAGACCCAAGGTCAACATAACAGTGAGAGGCATTTGTGCATGGGAAAGGGAGAACGAAGGATAAAATGTAAAATGAGGGGGGTTCAAAATAAGAAGATGTGCTAAGTAAAGTAGAATATGTTAAATTTTATCACGTGTGATTTGATTTATCAGTATAAAAATTTTTATTCTTTCAAGTCACGAAAATTATCTATAAATAAATTTATGTTAAAATTTTCAGTAAATTTTTCTCAATATAAATATCAAATAATTAGATAAAAAATCATCTTCCACCTTGTTGTAAAATTTGTTCTTGATAATTTTTATAATTAAAAATGATCGTTCTTAGGGATGGCAATGGGTCGGGCATGGACCGGGCCCGTGCTGGCCCGGGTCTAGCCCGGTCTCTAATTGTTCGACCCAAGTCCGGCCCGGCCCGGGATGAGGCCGAATTTTTTGAAGTCCGGCCCGGCCCAGGAAAATTAAGTAAGGCCCAGCTTGATTTTTATTTTTTAAAGATATTTTTATTATTTTTATTTATTTTTATAATAAAATTAGTATTCATTTAATGAAAATAACATAAACTAATCTAGATAAACTTACTTCTAGTTGTTACAAATATGAAATAAATATTAAGTCATTAAATATAGTTCCACAACACAAATTTCAATCCAAAATTTTAGAATATTAGAATTATCGACATGTTACTTATTTAAAAAAAAAATACTGGGCCACCGGGCCGAGCCAAGCCCGAGCCCGGCCCAATCGTACTCCGGGCCGCGCCGGGCCGGACTCAAAATTAAAAAAATGTTAAATTGTCCAGCCCAAGTCATTGTAAAACCGGGCCGGGCCATCAGACCTTCGGACCGGCCCGGCCCAATTGACACTCCTAATCGTTCTGTTATTGCTGTAGAAATTGGAGGAGTGAGAATAAGAGTCAAGACTTTGTACACAAGTGGATAGATATTTGATTTTCTTATTTTCACCGGCCATTGACATAAATCAAAAATAGTGGACAAGTTTTTAAATTCCTAATGTCGTCGTACATATTCAAAGTGCTCTAACTGTAACCTCAATTGCATCCTCTCTTGTTCTGTGAAGTCTTGTGGATAAATTTTTGTTGCCAATTTACAACCATCATTAACTCTGAATGATACATACATCTCTTGTGGATCTAAAACTTAACTAAGAATGAGTAAGTCCACAACATGATCATTAAATTGATTATTCAATTCTTGTATTTGAGTGTATATGACAACATTAAAGATGTCTACTTTATAATGATGCTCAAGTGTAATTTCATCTTGTTGATGTCGAGCTTTACCTCTTCTTGAAATATACAAATTATTGAGATTTGACACATCAATATTGTGCATTGCACAAAAAAAGTTTACAATAGAAACTAATTCATCTCATTTTGGTCTCTTAACTTTTGAATGAGTACTTTAGTAGATGAAACAAGATATATAGTATTCAAAATATCTTGAGATTGCATCTGCAAAATTTGACATTGTTGATCATAAATATCTAATTTTTTTTCATAAGATGCAAAATGAAGATAAATTTGTAAAAGATTAATCCTTTAAAACTTGCATTTGCATCTCAACACCGATAGAAGAATGAAACTCAAAATTCTGAGATTGAAATCTAAAAAAAAAGTGTTAAAGTTCTCTAATTCAATGGGAATAACAGGCAGTGTCTGAAGAGGGTTGCAGACTCGACTGAAGAGATTGAGAGTAAAAAAAAAAAGGCACTCGTGTACGTGGGATGTTTTCTCAGGAAAAATTTTAGGGAAAAAAATTAGGGAGAATTACCAATCAGCTCTTAATTTTGTGATATTTATTTTTAGATCTTTGGTAACTATGAAAACCCATTTTCAAATTATATAAGTTCCTTCTTCTATAACTATGTAATTTAGGGAACTAAAAATAACTCTCACAAAATTAGAGATTGATCGGTAGATCTCTAAAAAACTAATAAGGTCGGTTACATGTATGATTACGGGGAGACATTTGGGGAGAGCAGTCAATTAGGGTTAAAGTTGGCTTGCTTTTTCTTTAAAAAATAGTTACTTCGATTTTTTTAGGTTCTTGATAACTATGTAAATTTCTTCTTCTATAATCATGTAACTTAAGAACTTAAAAATACATGACACTAAATTAGAGAATGATCGATAACTCTCCTAAAAATCTAAAAAAAATAGGTTAAGGTTACGGGGAGGTCGCTTGGGGAGAGAAGTCGAATGGGGATAAAGCTGGTTCGCCTTTTCTTTAGAAAAAGGTTGGTTCAATTTTTTTATTAAAAAATCGGGGGATCCGGTCCGCCCCTACGACGGAAAAGGCGCTGCCAGGAGCTTTTTTATTGGGGTTGATTTTACAAGTTCTTATATTAAAATGAATCCGATATTACCTTGACAGATAGTTGGCTATATATCCTATCGGGTCAGACCTATCTGTTGATGATGGAATTTTTTATTTAATTCTTCTACTCTCATTATGATGTACTGTATCGATAGGTACTGCCCATTTACCAATGTCTTCTCCCTACACTCCATCGCTCCCTACTTTATATGGATATGGGCGCGGAAATTATGAGCCCATTATCAACGTCCTTCTGCTAGGACTATAAATTAAGTTTTTGTCTAAAAAAAATATAAATTGAGTAGATATAAATTTTTCTATTTTGATCTGAATAATTAATCAAATAATTTATATTTATTTTGAATATAATTTAGATAAAAAGTAGATAATTTTTTTATTCAGAACGGATACATATATTATCTGTTTCGAAAATATAAATATAATAAAAGATATTAAATGATCTAACAATCATAAAAAAAATCTGTAAAATTTTAAAAAATATAAATGTCAAAAATATTTTTTAAGCAAAAAATTAACTATAAATATATTATATATTTAGATATTATATATGGATCATTAGATTTAAGATTTAATAGTAAAAAATGATTCTATTTCAGAACAAATCTTAAACAGAACAGAACACTTATTTCTGTAACCGATTCATTTATTATCCGAATAATATTTATATGATATTTGTTAAATAGATGATATCTAATTAACTGTAGATCTAAATATTATTTGGATTTGTTTACAACTCTGCCGTCTGCTGCTGCTGTGTGGGCTACAGGAATTAGTTTCCTGTTACTTTGTCAGAGGAAATCAGTCGCGATATTTACACATATACGAATAGACACATTTGAGGATGGATTTCCTATTATCAAATAAAAGGGAAATTTTCTGTTATCGTTTGTTTAGATATTAGATGCAAATGTATATTGATTGGATGACATTGCTGTGCCCTTGGCACACTAAACTCAAGGGTGATTGTGGGTAATACATATAAAATGGAAAGGAGACCCCCCAAAAACACAGAATATAATAGAAGTATGGACGTTTGTGCTTTTCAACGGACAACCCAAAGCCGCTTCCCTGATGGGCGGATTCCCGGCAGGCATTGTATTTGTTTTTTTTTCTTTTGGTTATTGTAGATGATATCGATGAGTTTCGTACAGAAAAGCCAAACGCAAGGTTATTGCCTATAATATCCATAACGACATCAATTTGGTGAGAATGTAGGAAAAAGAGGGATATAGATTCCATTTTAGGTGCATAATAACCACATATATATCCTAGAGGGGTGTCAAGAAAAAGGATTCATGTTCATAACCATGTATATTAGTTAAAAGAAGAATGAGATGTTCCTTATTCATAATGGCCTTACTGTTATGTGTACAAAATCACATCATAGTGGTTATTCACCAAAACTGGAGGAAAGCAGTACCATGAAGAAGGTGCTGTTAAGAGATGCCAAGTTTGCGGTCCATTGCCATCACGGATCCATGTTCATTTTATCACTCATCCTTGGCAGTCCGGAGCTGGTAGCCGCCGTCCTTCCTCGGCTCGACGGAGAAGGGCAGGTAAGTGCCGAGGAGCAAGTCCCAGGTGGCGAGGTAGTGAACTGAGTAGTTGGATTTGATGCCGACGTGCTGGTGGTGGAGGGCGTGGAAGGCGGCGTTGTTGGTCATCCAACGGTGGATGGGGTGGTTGGGGAACCACATACCGCAGTGGTCGTCTAGCCCCTTGATCGACAGTAGGCTGAAGAAGACTGCGGCGGTCCGAGGGGACATGCCGGAGATGAGGGTGGCCACGAGGCCGCCGAGAATCTCCCCCACGACGGCGTCCACCGGGTGGATGTACTGAGATCCATAGGTGTAGGGGACGATGAGGTGGTGGTGCATGGCGTGAACGTGCTTGTAGAGGAATTTGTTCTCGTGCGTCCAGCGGTGCCAGAAGTACTCCCAGCAGTCCATGACCAACATCGCCACCGCCATTTGCCCAACGATCCGGAGCAGCGAAGCAGACTGTGCAGTGGAACCGGCGGGTACCAACCCTCTAGTCTACAAACATCATGAACTAATTAAATATAATATGACAAATCAACTAGCTCATGAACACCATCTACATGTAGTGGATATATAATTAACGCATGAAGCAGTAGTTTGAAGCCAAGAACGCTTGCTCATGGAAGGATTTAGACATAAGGTTCAGTAGTAACGGACCATGAACATAAGCGTGGCTAGGCCCATCTGCATCGCCTGGTTAACGAGCACCCCCACGAGAACTTGCCGCCTGGTGGCAAGATTCTGGGTTTCCTCCTCTTTGGTGAACAGCCGGTATTGCTCCATCGGGGACAGTGTCACCTGATAGATCGCGACACCGATCCAGTACACGATAATGGGGGCAAACACCGGCAGAAGCTCCTCGGACATGGCGAACGCCATGATTTCTGATCGACCCGAGAGCTAACAGTGAGATGCTTATCCTTCTGATTAGGAGAACTGGTGCCTAATATGTCCCGTCAGAAGCGAGGGGGTGAGGCTGCGTGGAGTGCTTGTCTAGAGGATGGAATGAATGGGGTTGGGGAGTGACAGCTTGCGTCCCATTTATATTGGGTAGTCACCAGCTGGTACGGAGAGATGGAAGAAGGCAAAGCCCTAGTAACGCATGGTCCGACACGCAGACTCGTGCCCGTCACATCACGCATTATAAAAACCAAAGTTATGTCGCCAGATCTGGATGGAGGATGGCGTTCAAAGACGTAAGGCTTCGGGCATCGACCGACGGTTTAAATGGCGCCCATTGCCTCCGAGGGTAACACACGAAAACACTTTATCATGAAGAATTGAAGATAGTAAAATTCAGTTTTTTATTGTCAGAAAAAATAGATGCAGATGGTTGCAAAAATATTTACGTGGAAATTGTCAAGGAAGGTTTCGGTCTCCCGAAAGTTATTTCTCTGGTGATACTTTAATTACTACCATCATGCATGTCTCAATCTAGTTGTCTGGCCCGGGTGGATGGTACTATTAAGGACAGGAGCCCCACTCTCGGCCGTGCGTTGTATATATGTAGAACCAGCGATCCGACATGTAAGAGGACATCTAGGCTGGCCAAAGAATGACGTTAATTACGTCTATAGGGTTACCTGTGAGATTGAAGTTAACTAGAAGGGGTGGGTAAGTACGTTATTCGATTTTATTACAGACAAAGATTTAATATATTTTTTATTATATTTAAGTGTAATATGATTAGATATTAAATTTATGTGACATTATTTATAAGTGGAGTGATAAAATAATAATTTAATTATTAAATGTCACATAAATTTAGTACCTAACTGCAATATAAAAATGTACTAAATTTTTCTCTTTATTACATGGGCAGGTTAGAAATGAAAGGTTCTCTTCTGTTTCAAGTTCTCCCGACACGTGGATAAACGGATGTTATTCTTGTATCCTTTAACGCACACAAAGAATGTAATGCACTTTAATTAATTAGCGTGCATTATAATCCCCATGATCACAAATTTCCATGTACGCATGAGACAAAAATAAGGGACTACGAGTTTTTGGTGGGTGGCAGTCTCGATGAAGTTCCTTGTTTCATTAGCGAACATATATTGGAGTAATCGGTATTGATCTTTGGCGTTATCCACTTCGAAGGCTACCCTTCTGCACCCGCTAGCTCTTAACTAACCCCTCTCTACCAACCATGGTAGGTGTTAATGTATGCTTGCTGTTGATTGCGGATTTTTTTAATGACATATATACTTGTCAAATAATTTTCTCAGATATCCTTTTTGCCCACTAATGCCCTACACAATCAGTCACCTTACACACATGAAGATGTGAATAATTTAATTGGTTCATGAACATGACATGATATAGAAGATAATGGCAAGAGGTGGTGGAGCAAATAACGGGACACCATCGAGAATAACAGTCGCAAAGACAAATGATGGCGAAAGTTGGCCCGCACGTGCAACTTCTAACTCTAAGATTTCTAGAGAACGAAAGTTTAGGAATTGAGAAAGACTTAGTGCACTTTCATATTGCACTTAAAGTGCAATATGACTAGGCACTCATCCCATGTGGCACCCAATCATTAGGTTGTCACTCTATCACCCCCCATGTGAGTGGTGCCACATAGGATGAGTGCCTAGTCATATTGCACTTAAGTGCAATAGAAAAGTGCACTAAACCTTTCTCTTAGGAATTTCTCCCTTTCCCTTCTCACAGTTAGGTTTGAGGCAGCCCCTCACTCCGGTGGGCAGGGGTCCCTTCGCCTTCACGAAGTCCCTTCTCTGTTTTTCATCTTCGGGCTTTGCGATGGAGGTCTTTTCCCCTTTGGGATTAGTTTTGATCTAGATTCTTCTCAATTTTGTACTCTCCTTGACTTTGACAATGTTGTGGACATCGTCGGAGAGGAGATATATATCTGTTCGAAATCTCTCGACTGAGGAATAATATCTTCATGGTATTTCTTCGTTGTCTTCAAGTGGTTTCGGTTGCAAATTTGTATTCTGTTGTTGTTGGGGTGTGGCGTTCCACCTCCGTCCTGTGGTTTGGAGGAGACTCTAGTCATTTTGTTAGAAGATGAAATAGTCATTCCTACTATGGTCTCAAGATTTGACATCATCCATGTGTTTCTTCCCCTGTTTGGATTGTATGTAGCTTAGATCGAAGCGACTTTGTCCGCTCTAAGCCCAAATTTGTAACTCCCGCGAAGCCCACCTTTCAAGCTCTCCATCTTTGTGCCTTTAGTTCCAGATGTTGGTATCATGGCCTTGAGCGCATTCGAGTTCTCCTTGAGCTCCTCCTCGACATTCGAGTTCTCCGAAGGTGATTTGTCTAGTCGTGATGTTGTCGACGATGGCCGACATCGGCTCATGGCACCTTTTGGGATGGAGGATGTTGGGTCTACCTTGTCTATTCTTGAGTCCCTCTGCTATTTTCATGGCATCGTGTTGTGCCATGCCACTTGTACCGAAAGGAGGGGTATGTTTGTGTGTGTGTCGTCGGCGAAGGCATGTGTGGTGGCTGTTTTCCGCCACCTAAGCCCATCACGTCAAGGCCCATCACGGCAAGGCCCATCAACGTCTTCCCTTTCGGACGTGGCCTCCTCAGACGATCCCTCGCCTCCGTACGGATCAGATGAAAGGAGACCCCACACTCCGGTCATCCTTGGCTAAGCACTGCCGAGCTCGTCAGCAGGCGGCTTCCGAACAAGGACCTTAACCCTGCTCCGCGGAACAACCCTGGATGTCACCGAACAGTGCGTTCGAGCCCTCATGTGGGTCACCTGCTCGGAAGGTGTCTCCAGAGGCTTCCGAGCAGGCTATCTGACTTACACCGCGGTTATAACTGCCCCAGGCCACGCGCTCCATCATCAAGAGGCACGATCTGCCTGGCATCCCAATGGGCACCTGAGCGTATAACTCCCCTCGTTATGCGCGCCCAACAAGCCGCCTTTTCAGGCACGATCTACCAACGTTACGCACGTTGGCCTTGGCACCGACGCCTATAAAAAACATAGGTACAGTACCATGCAAGGGTACGTTCTCTTACTCACGCGAACACACTTTTGTATTCCGAAACCCCCTGCCTTGCAAGCTCTCCACTGACTTAGGCATCGGAGGGTTTCCTGGTCTTCACCGGGCCCCCTGATCCTCTTCTGGTCTTGCAGGTCCTCGTCCTCACCGGCGATCGTCTTCCCTCTCTCTCTCTAGTGGAGGCCCGTTTGGCTCCGGCCCAAACAGGATTACACCACCACATTTGGCGCCGTCTGTGGGAAGCGACGCAGCCATGGCTCGAGGACGATCCTCATACCAGAACGTAGGAAGCAGGGCGACGAGGTCCCGTCAGTCGCGAAGGGACTCTCGTCGCTGATCCCCCTGGTGACGTCGCCATCGCCCCTGCCGACGCTAATCACGACGTCCCAGCACCACCGGCTGCTGCACCCGCAACTGCCCTTGAAGTAGCAAAGCTTCGCGGGCAGATGCAGCAGTTAACGAGCGTCTGCCTCGCCCTGCAGGCTCAGTTATGGGGGGCAGCGGCCTCGGCGGCTTCCCTGCCGCGCGAGCGACAGGCAGAGTCGTCGCATCGCCGCTCTCGCGTCCCCCCGGCGCCTCAAGAGCAGCAGGCAGATTCGCCGCGCCGGTCCCATCGGGCTCCGTCGGAAGAGCGGGCACCAAAGCGCCGCGGACGTTCACCCCGCCGCTCTATCGTCTCCCCCCGTCCGCCACGATCAGTCGTGGGAGGCAACTCCCACGCCTCCGGACGAGGGGACCCCGCCAACTCCGAGCAGGAGCTCGCCAGGCGCCTAAGGCGTGTGGTCGACCTCGAACGCCGCATGGACGCGATGGTTCAGCGTGCAGAGGGGAAGGCTCCAGCGGAGGATGACTTGGACTTCCGCTCCCCATTCAGCAGGGAGATCCTGGAGGCCCATGTCTCCTCCAAGCTCCCTCTACCCACCATCGCGCCCTACGACGGCACAACTGACCCGGCCGACCACATCCACGGCTTCGAGTAGCACATGGTGTTCCACGGAGCATCAGACGCGGCTAAATGCAGGGCCTTCCCTGCAACGCTCAAGGAGACCGCCAGGGCCTGGTTTGAAACCCTCCCTGCGGGCTCCATCACCTCCTTCCGCCAACTGAAGAAGTCCTTCAGGGACAACTTCCTTGGCGGAAGGTCGCAGCCGCGAACGGCAGCTTCTCTTCTGGCTGTGCGCCAGAAGAAAAGCGAGGCACTCTGGGACTTCGTCAAGAGGTTCCGAACAGAGGCGCTTCGCATCTCGCGCCTGGACGTCCCTCTGGCAACCAGTGCCCTCATCCAGGGCACTCGCGACGGCTTCTTGCAGAGGACCCTCGGCGTCCAGCAGCCCGCCACCCTTGCCGAACTACTCTCCATCGCACAGCGCCACGCAGCTTGCTAGGAGAGCCTGGCGGCGAGCAGGGCCGAGCAGGGGGAGCAGTCAGACAAGAAGCAGCCTTCCGATAATGGTTCCGACCGAGATCGGAAGAAGGGACGGCGCAATGGCGATTCTCCGCGCCGTCCGCACCCTTTCACCAACTACACCCCCCTCACCGTGGCACCCGAATAGATCCTGGCAGAGATCAGAAATGAAGCATTTGTTCGGTGGCCACAAAGAATGCGCTCCGACCCCCGGAAGTGCGACCAAAATAAATACTGTCGCTTCCACCGCGACCATGGCCACGACACCTCCGAGTGCCGCCAGCTCAAGGACGAAATCGAAGACCTAATCAAGCGCGGCTATCTTGGACGGTTCGTGCGCCGGAATGAAGAACGCCCCAGACGCCGAGAGCGCACTCCCGAGTAGCCGATCAATAACGAGCCCAATGGGCAAGAGATCAACGTGATCGCGGGAGGCTTCGGCGCGGGCGGAGAAAGCACTCGAAGCCGATGCGACTATGCAAGGCAGTGCATGTCGTAGATAGGCCTTCGGCACCTCGGCCGGCTCCATATCCTGCCAGTCCTGCACGCGCACAGCCCAGGAGGCTATAACCTTCTCGGATGAAGATCTTGTAGGGGTTACAACCCCACACACTGATGCGTTGGTCATTTCGGCCACCATCAACCACTGTAATGTGTGCCGGATTCTGGTAGATAATGGAAGCGCCCCCGATGTCTTGGCTTACGACTATTTTGTCCTCATGGGCCTGCGAACCGATCAACTCACCCCTGTAAACTCGCCACTGTTCGGCTTTTCGGGAGTTTCGGTCCAGCCCATGGGAAGGGTTCATCTTCCGATCACCTTGGGAACGGCTCCTAAGGCTGTGACCAAAATTGTTGACTTCCTGGTCATCAACAACATGCCTGGATATAATGCTATCCTTGGCAGAGGTCTGATCGGACGCCTTAAAGCAATACCTTCGTCACTCCATCAGAAGATGAAGTTTCCTACTCCGAGCGGAGTGGGCGAAGTGCTCGGGTGTCAGCGCGAGTCTCGCCGTTGCTATGTCCTCTCCTTAAGGGACAAGCAACCACTCGCTGATACAGCTCCTTCAACCTCCGATCAGCCCTCCACCAGCTGAGGGACGCCTGCGGAAGATTTGATCACCATCCAGGTGGACGAAGACCCCGAACACGTCTTGTACATTGGTGCCTTGTTGACAGAGGCCGAGCAGCAGCGCTACATAGCCTTCCTGCTGGCCAATTTGGACGTGTTCGCCTGGTCCGATGATGAGATTCCA
The DNA here is from genome assembly GCA_014218235.1 of Colocasia esculenta. Lineage (NCBI taxonomy): Eukaryota > Viridiplantae > Streptophyta > Magnoliopsida > Alismatales > Araceae > Colocasia > Colocasia esculenta. The sequence goes on from CM024757.1 coordinate 157,105,366, forward strand.
GGCATTCCCCGGAGGTCATGGTTCATCGCCTCCGGCTGGATCCCCGGATCCCGCCAGTTCAGCAAAGGAGGCGACCTGTGAACCGAGAACGGCAGACCGTGATTCAGGATCACGTGGTCAAAAGCCGAACTGTTGGGCTCCTCCGAGAAGCCCAATATCCGAGATGGATCTCTAACGTGGTCCTCGTACGCAAGGCCAATGGTAAATGGCGTGTATGCGTGGATTACAAAGATCTCAATAAGGCAACGCCCAAGGACAACTTCCCTCTGCCGCGCATTGATCAGCTGGTGGACGCTACTTCCAGGCACGAGAGTCTAAGCTTTTTGGATGCCTACTCTGGTTACCACCAGATCAGCATGCATCCCCCGGATCAAGACGCCACAATGTTCGTTACAGACCTAGGCTTATACTGCTTTACCAGAATGCCTTTTGGTCTGAAGAATGCAGGCGCGACTTACCAGCGGCTGGTCAACAAGATGTTCGAGCAGCAGATCGGGCGCAACATGGAGGTCTATGTTGATGACATGTTGGTCAAGACACTTCCGAGTACTGACCACATTTCCGACCTCCAGGAAACTTTCGCAACCCTGCGAAGGTATAATATGAAGCTCAATCCTGCCAAGTGCGCGTTTGGTGTTCGGTCGGGTAAGTTCCTCGAGTTCCTCGTATCAAACAGGGGAATAGAGGCCAACCCGGAAAAAATCCAAGCCATGCTTGAAATGAGCAGTCCAAAGACAGTGCGCGACGTCCAACGCCTAACGGGGCGTCTTGCGGCACTGAACCGGTTCATGTCCCGAGAGCAGAAAGAAGTTTTAACTTCTTCAAGTTTCTCCGAGGCCCTAAAAGCTCCTCGAAGCAAGGGGGGCAAGTACGGTGGACTGATGAGTGCGAGGCTGCCTTCACCGAACTGAAGGCATATTTGGCAGCCCCTCCTGTTCTCTCAAAGCCTGTGCTCGGGGAACCTCTGTTCGTGTACCTCTCGGTCACCGAACACTCCATCAGTGCAGTCTTAATCAGAGAAGTTGGAGCGGCGCAGCATCCTGTATACTACATCAGCAGGGTCCTCCAAGAGGCTGAAAGGAGGTACCCCAGAGCAGAAAAACTCGCCCTTGCTCTCGTCACGGCTGCACGGAAGCTCAGGCCCTATTTTCAGGCCCATTCCGTTACAGTTCTAACCGATCAGCCGCTGAAATCCATCCTTCAGCGGCCGGAGGCTTCCGGCAGGTTGGTTAAGTGGGCGATAGAGCTTGGTGAGTTCGAAATCAGCTTCCGACCGAGGACGGTGATCAAAGCACAGGCGTTAGCAGACTTCGTGGCGGAATGTACCCTTCCGGCCGAGCAGGATCCACCGTTGGCAGACGAGCCCCCATGGGAGCTTTATGTTGACGGATCCTCTTGTGTCACCGGAAGCGGGCAGTTTGGTCCTCACCTCCCCAGAGGGGTTAGAGTTCCAATACGCCCTCCATTTTTGCTTTCCAGCCTCCAACAACGTCGCCGAATACGAAGCTTTACTGTCTGGTATTCGCATGGCTAGGCACCTTGGGGCCATTCGGCTTAGAGTCTTTAGTGACTCCCAGCTGGTTGCCAGCCAGGTAAGCGGACAGTTCGGAGCAAGGGAACCTCGCATGGCTCAATACCTCCAACAGGTCAAGAGCCAGACAGAGGACCTCGTATACTTCGAAGTCATACATGTTCCACGGGAGCAAAACGCGCGAGCTGATGCACTGGCCAAATTGGCGTCCTCAGGTGACATCACCCCTTCCCGCTCTGTGTTTATTAAAGAGCTCGCCTCGCCGAGCACGGAGGTTGATGTAGCCGCCATAGAAACGGGCCCACCAACCCCGAGTTGGGTTGACCCTCTCTTGGCGTACCTTCTCCGAGGTGAGCTTCCGCCCGAACAGGGCGAAGCTCGGAAAAGTCAGAATGCGCTCTCAGCACTTCACCCTCGTAGAAGGCAAACTATACCGACGGTCCCTTGCTAGACCTCTTCTGCGTTGCCTCAACCCTGAGGAGGCCCTTGCAGCCACAGAAGAAGTCCACGAGGGGCTGTGCGGAAGCCATCTGGGGGGCAGAACTCTAGCGCGCAGCATCATCCGAGCAGGGTTCTGGTGGCCTTCTCTTCAGAAGGATTGCATGTCCTTTGTCAGGAAATGTCCAGAATGCCAAAAGTTCGGAGAACTCATTAAGCAGCCTGCCGAACAGCTTCACAGCCTGTTCGAGCTGCGCCCTTTCGCCAGTTGGGGCATTGATATCTTGGGTCCCTTCCCAGAGGCCCAAGGGCGGAAGAAGTTTCTCTTCGTGGCCATCGACTACTTCACCAAGTGGATCGAGGCCGAACCTGTTGCCACAATCACCGAACAAGCCGCATGGAAGTTCGTATGGAAGAACCTTCTCTGCAGGTTTGGCGTCCCAAGGGTGATTACGTCTGACAACGGGAAACAGTTCGACAGCACCTTCTTCAAGCAGAAGTGCACCGAGCTCGGGATCTACAACCACTTCACCTCCGTGGCTCATCCCCAGGCAAACGGTTTGGTCGAAAACGCCAACCGAACACTGCTGCATGGGATCCGCACGAGAGTGGAGGCTGCGGGTGGATCATGGATCGACGAACTCCCAAACGTCCTTTGGTGTCATCGAACAACTGCTCGGGTAGCTACAGGGGAAACACCTTTCCACCTGGCCTACGGCTCGGAAGCAGTTGTACCTCTGGAAGTAGCCCTTCCAACCATTCGAACAACCCACTTCGACGAAGCCGCCAATAACTGCGCTCTTCGAGAGAACTTGGACATGCTGGGCGAACGACAGAGTGACGCCAGCATTCGCCTCGTTTCTTATCAGCAACGACTCGCACAATACTATAATGCGCGAGTTCGGGAAAGGCGGTTCAATGTGGGAGACTTGGTTCTGCGCCGCTGTTTGGCTTCGGACCCCGAAGAGCAGTCGGCAAACTTGCCATCAAATGGGAAGGACCTTATCAGGTCACCCATGTCCTCGGAAAAGGCTCATATAAGCTAACTACTCCTAGTGGCGAAGCCATACCCAGGACTTGGCATGTTTCTAACCTTAAGGCTTATCATTTATAAAAGCCTTTTGTCAGCATCCTACTCTCTTCTCCCTACTCCTGTTGTTTCACAAGCATTTAGCATATACACCTGATCGGAATCTTTTTTGCGGTTCTCAACGATCTGCGTCTTACATGCGATGCCTGTGAAGCCTAACGGACTCCAGTTCGAGCAGGAACAGCCAACAAAAGGGAGAAGATAGAGAAAGTGAAGCTACAAGACAATCTCATGAACAGAAGATTTCATTTCACAAAAAGTTTTTTTTAGTGAGCCCTTCTCGGCCGCAGTTACAAAAAAAAAGGGGAACACAGGAACAACAAGGAGCATAAGGATCAAGGGGCCTGCTGTGAAGGACCGGCGTCTTCTTCTGAAGGGGGCATCCGCCCAGACTGGAATTGTGCAAACCGCACACCAACCAAGCGGGAGTCCTGAGTGCGGCGCCGGCACTCCCGAACAGCAGCCTCGAAGGCTTCTCGGGCACGTTCCACCCAGGAAAGTTGTTCTCCAAGGTCCTTCCCAGCATTGAGACCCACTCGGTAGCAGCGGGCACCATACTGCTCCAAGTCTTCCTGGTACTCCGGTCCGGCCTTATAGTCAGTAACGGCACGGACCCCCGCGTCCACTATCACCTTGGTTAAGGCTTCCTTCTCGGCCCGCGCCAAGGTGGTCTCGAGCTCCGAAGCCTGGAGGGCTGCTTTGAGGTTCTTCACCTCCTCCTCCAGCGCCGTCTCGCGAGCCTTATGCCTCGCGGAGAGGTCCTCATAGAAGGCTGTCTGCGCCTCATTCAGATATCTCTGCTTCTGACCTCGAACAGCTAGAGCCTTGAGGGTGCTCAGCGACTTGGACATGCCATCCACGAGCGCCTCTAGATCAACATCGCTCGTGCCTCATCCTCTAGGCCCTCTGGCTGGTAACCTTCCACTGACCTCTCCGGAGTCAGCTCGTAAGGAAGGTCCAGGCACCTTGCCAACTGTTCGAGTCGGGAAGCAGTGGGGCTTGCGGGCAGCTTCCTTGGCGACACCTCCACACGGCGAAGCGTTGCCTCCAGCGCTGCCACCGAGGGCACCTCCGGGAGTCTTCGATGTAGCACCTCAGTCAGAGGTCTGGTGTCGTCCCCGGAACTCTCGTCCCCAGCCGCAGCAGCGGCAGACGAGACTGGAACATCATTAATGACAAGGCCTTCCGGCCGACTCGACCCGGAGGTCGTAGCAATAACATTCGTCGAAGCCGAAGCTCGACTCGCCCCAGCGGCCTCCTGCCTTGTCGCCGGCCGCACCTCCTCATCGTCCTCGGTAGCGGAGGCTGCAAGGGCTGCTGCACGGCCCTCCTCGGCATCTCCAAGAGCTTGAGTGCTCTTCTCCCCGGGGACGGCTGCACTCTCGCCGACTACAAGATCCTCAGCGATCACCTCAGCTGCACTCTCGCCGACTACACGGCCTTCGGTGATCACCAAGGTGGGGGGCATGGGGGGCAGAATGTTTTCACTCCCTTGCAGAACATCCCCCCTCGGAAGAACTGCCTCGCCAGAACCATAAATAGCCGTTGGCGCAGGAGTGAGGTCCGGGGCGACCACCCTATCCTCGGCACTGAGCTGTGTGCCCTCATCCGGCGCGCCACCCTGTTCGGCGCTCCCTTCACTGGGCAGGACCTCTTGGGCCTCACGCACCGGCGACTTCGCCCGCCCTCCAGAGCGGTCCGATTCATCGCTGACCATTATCAGGCCCAGCTCGGCGGACATCTTCATGACCGCCTCCGAACGGTCCACAGCTGGAATCGCGGACGCCCTCTCCTCGGACGTCCCCGTACGCTGGCGGGATCTTTGAGCCAGCAGAGGCTCAAGATCCTCCTCTGCTTCTTCCTCCACTACCGCGGCGCCTTCTGCAACGTGCGGCATCGGCTTCGTCATCTTCCTCTTTTTGCGAGCTCGGGGCTCGTCGGACACCCCTTCTTCGGAAGAGCGGCCCCCGGCCTGCGACTCCACCACAGCCGCCTTGCGCTTCTCCTTCCTCTTCGTCTGAGGGAGAGAAGTCGCCTCTGCGGTCGTCGCCATCTCAAGTGCCTTCTTCACGGCACCTCCTCTCGTTACGGCCTTCGCTTGCTGCGCGGACCCCTTCGCGGAGCCTTCCCCGTCCAGCCTTATTGTGCAAAGGCTAACGGGGATCATCTCGGCATAGTCAGCCATCTCCTTCTGGTCTCGACTAGCAGCTATTTCTTCATCGTCTAGAAGAAGCAGAAGAAGGGTTAGAACCCATGTATGTGGGGAAAGAAAACGAGCAGAGCAGCATAAGACTTACCCCAGGCGCGGCTAAGCTTGCATTTCACAAGCTTGTACTCGGTCAAGTACCCCTCGGCGTGGTTCACCCCGACTGTGTTCAGCAACTGGGAGGCCGCGGCTGCCTCCCTGATCAAGAAGGGGGGCATGTCCGCCCTCCTCAGGGGCTCCACCACCCTCACGGAGAAATCCCACTCGGGGATGTTCGCTCCTTGTTGTCGCCCCACGAAGAAGAGGCGCCCTGTCCACCCCTTGTTGTTGGACAGTCGGGGCGAGAAGTTGATCCGCATCCGGTTTGTACGGTGTTTCACGTACACGATCCCCATCCCAGACTGCGGAGAGCACGCCAGGCTGAAGTGATTACGGAAGATATCCGCAGTCGCTTCGATCTTCTTCTTCCTACATATGATGCAAAGACGAAGATCGTCCTCCACGAGTTGGGCGTCAGCTGAATTGGCGCCACTTTCCAACTCCGGAGTAGCTCCTTTGCAAGCTCCGGCATCGGCAGCCGGAGACCAGCCTCTAGCAGGTCCAGCGAGAGCACGAAGCACCCCGGTTTCAAGGTTAGATAGGACTCGTCCTCGCGCATCAGGACGATGTCGTACTTCTCACCTATCCGAAAACGCTCTCGAAGACCCTCGAAGCTCCGATACTTCGCCGCTTTCGCTGCCACCGGCGGCATCCCGCTGGCTTCGACGATCTTCTTTCCATTCTGGGCCATCACCAGAAAGCGGAGAACACAGCACAAGAAGAAGAAGGAGAGCAGGAGCGGAGGAAAGCTCGAAGGAGAAGGAGGCGAGCGGCTTGGGAAGCTGTGGACTCTGGAAAATCTTTCGGAGGCGCAGACCCCGCTCTCACCCCCTCCCCTTCCTTATAAGGAAGGTGAGGCGCGAAATTCGAAGCATGGTTGGAAATGGCGTTTCCCTCCACTCCAAGTCTCCTCTCGAATGACCCACGGGTGACTGATTCGGGCTTGGCGTGTGACGTTCTCGGCTTGACGCGACCCACGTGGTCATCATGAAAACCCTGTGTTCGAGGTAAACCCCTCTACGGTGGCGTCGCTACAGGTCTGTTCAGATCTCCGAGGGCGATACCACATTTATTGCGGAGATGACGCCCGAGCAGGTCGCCGCCCTCAAGCGCTCCGGCTTCCGAGCCTCTTGAAGGCGTGGGGGGCAAGTGTGGTGGCTGTTTTCCGCCACCTAAGCCCATCACGTCAAGGCCCATCACGGCAAGGCCCATCAACGTCTTCCCTTTCGGACGTGGCCTCCTCAGACGATCCCTCGCCTCCGTACGGATCAGATGAAAGGAGACCCCACACTCCGGTCATCCTTGGCTAAGCACTGCCGAGCTCGTCAGCAGGCGGCTTCCGAACAAGGACCTTAACCCTGCTCCGCGGAACAACCCTGGATGTCACCGAACAGCGTGTTCGAGCCCTCATGTGGGTCACCTGCTCGGAAGGTGTCTCCAGAGGCTTCCGAGCAGGCTCTCTGACTTACACCGCGGTTATAACCGCCCCAGGCCACGCGCTCCATCATCAAGAGGCACGATCTGCCTGGCATCCCAATGGGCACCTGAGCGTATAACTCCCCTCGTTATGCGCGCCCATCAAGCCGCCTTTTCAGGCACAATCTACCAACGTTACGCACGTTGGCCTTGGCACCGACGCCTATAAAAAACATAGGTACAGTACCATGCAAGGGTACGTTCTCTTACTCACGCGAACACACTTTCGTATTCCGAAACCCCCTGCCTTGCAAGCTCTCCACTGACTTAGGCATCGGAGGGTTTTCCCGGTCTTCACCGGGCCCCTGATCCTCTTCTGGTCTTGCAGGTCCTCGTCCTCACCGGCGATCGTCTTCCCTCTCTCTCTCTAGTGGAGGCCCGTTTGGCTCCGGCCCAAACAGGATTACACCACCACAACATGCATTACCTTCTGTCTAATAGGGTGTTTGGTTACACTTAAAAAAAAAAAAAAACTCTTTCTAACTAAAAAATTATACTGTGTCAATTTTTGTCTGAAATTTTAAAATTGAGAAAAACTACTATCTGTTTGGCAGAACTGACATAATTTTTAAAATTTGTATAGACCTATTTGGTAGACTCTTTTTCACTTTATTTTTTTTATAATAAAAATTACAAGCATATTTAAAAAGGAGATTTGTACCATTTATGAAAGAGAATGAGTAATAAATAACTATTAATACATCATCAAATTCAGTAACCATGATGTTTATACAAACTTCAAGATCTCTGTCGTCTATTTACATAATCTTCCCACATTTCCAATGCAATGCAATTCTATTCCGAAGTTCTTTGTCTACTATATCCATCTACCTGCAATATGATAACCAAAATTTAAGAGAGAAAAAATAACATCATACTCAATGAACCTATCATTTATTTATTAATGACATCATAAAATGCAAACATAACAACTGAAAATATCTCTAAGACAACATGATAACCAAATTGAAATTCTATCAATGATCCCCAAGATGCAACTTCAACCATTCTAAACGGGTTGTATCATCAAATTTTAAGAATACAAGATATGCATTGTCTTTTCTAATCAAATCAGCTGCTCTAGCTTTCTCTGAAATGGTTAAATCCATTGCCATGATTATTTCCACACATTGTTGAATCATGTCATAAGAAACCGGCATTGATGACTTCTTAAATTCTTTAGTTGCCTCCACCATTGCTTCAGCAAAAGATGATGATGGTTCTTTTGACCTTCTTCTCTTCTTCTTTTCATTTGGGGAAATAGACTGTTTGTCCTTCTTATTTTCCATAACTTTAAAATCAGGACTGGATGCAGCACTATCATCATCTTTCGTCAAATCCACCGGTGTTTGATGAGGAGGTGTCATGTATGGATCGCCATATTCGATTGATTCTGTTCGTGGTAGTGTATTGTGTTGTCTACTTTCATCTGCTTTAGTACCCTCAAAAATTTCATACCACTCATTATAGAGTAGTATAGTGACTCCTCTCCATGTTCTTGCTTCAGGATGTTTCTGAAATACATGAACATAAATATAAGTTGAATTTTATTCATAGTTAAATTTAATATTTTCTTCATACATGAACATAAATACCTGAATGTAAGCATCCCAAACTTCATCAGTGGCAACAAATGTGTTTCGGATGCGGCGGGGGGCTGGGGGTGGGGAGGAGGAGGGGCTGCGCAGGTTGGCGGGGGAGGAGGGTGAGGAGGGCTTGGCTGCGCAGGTTGGCGGGGGGAGGAGACAGCGAGGAGGATGCGACGGCGGAGGTGGGGGTCGAGAGGAGGAGGGGACGGCGAGGAGGATGGGGCGGGGGGCTGGGGGTGGGGAGGAGGGGGCTGCGCAGGTTGGGGGCGGGGGGAGGGGACAATGGAGGAGGAGGGAACGGCGGGCTTGCCGGCGTGGGGAGAGAGAGAGAGAAAAAATAGATACATACTTGCAGGGTCGGAGGTTCGCCGAGCAGCTGCGAGGTTCACCTCCCGGAGGCGAAGACGCTTTGCCCAGCGATCTTTCGAAGACAGAAGCCGTGCGCAAAGACGAAGTCGTGCGCCCTTGCACGAAGTGAGATTCTCTTCTCTAGGAAAAAAAACAGGTCGATACTTATTTTTTTTTGGAAAGAGATGGAGGCGTTGCGGGATTCTCTCCATAAAAATAAAAAACAGTGTATCAAACATAGTTCCACTTGTTTCTCTTTCTCTTTTTTAAAATTGAGAGAAAAAAGAAGTAAAATATTGTAATCAAACACCATATAATTGTACTCCTTTATTTCTCATTTGAATGAAAGTAGTTATTATTTTCTTGTAAAAAAAAAGGACAAATGATGACATTATCAATTGTTGGTGTTGGTGATTGACAGTGACAATTTTCGTAGGTGTTCCGGTTCACTCAAGGCCGGATAAAAAATTAACGCAATAAAATTGATTGTGCTCAAAGGGCTCGCATCTACTAAGCAGCTATGGTAGTGGTTGGTTTCACGTGTCAGACAATTTCGATATAAGGGTAAATTTTTTACCCAATATATAGAAGAACTGTACCCAATTATGCATATAATTACTTATAGTGGACCAACTAAATTATTTGTCAAATTATTTAATGAAGCATATCAACCAAATGTTTTTGAGTAGCTAGCATATAATCATCGACCCTTGAGTGTCTGATTGATCATCCCACATATATATCTTCCACTCTCAATCCCTATCTCCTATATATCTTAGATTGTGGAGAATTTTTTCCCGAGATATCCGGCAAAATCATTTCAGTCAGAAAATTGCGCACAGGCAAACATTTTACTATGGTTTAGGAGCCGAAGAGGGGAAAAAGGAGCTTGTTTTTAGGTTGTTATAATTGTTAATTATTATCTAATTATATATTTGTTATTATTTATTAAAAAGAGATTTCACACACATACCAATACCAAGAAAGGGTCCAACTTAAACGGATGATCCTTCACGCAGACGTGCAGACAATATGACATGTCAGACGTTTAGATAAAGCACGTGATAATTATATACATAGGACAAACATCCATACCAAAAAGGTATATAAACAATACTTTCCAAGTCTCCAACCCCGCCCACCTTAGACTGCTTCAAAGACCGGGTATTTTCATGGTTAGACTTGGAATGTATTAATACATCAGCCATTTGAACTAGACATCATATTAATTTGTTTGTAACCGGTAGTAATTATTTTAAGTTATTTAATTTTATGACCTATAAATTAAGATGGGCAAAAGGTGCAGCCTCCCAAAATTTTTTTTTCAAGTGTTTTCGATTCAGAAGTTTGCTTGGTGTCTTAAAATACACCAACCAATACTTAAAACAGACAATAATGAATCTTGCCCTCACAAGTTAGATCTATAACCTGCAACACTGAGATCTATTCGTTTGGTCCTTCCAATATGTTTTATTTGCCTCTTGTTTTTCATCAATAGTTGATTGAGAAATAAAATATTTAGTATATATACTTTCCTAATTACTTTACATCTCCCTCGTTGCCTTGGTCATATTATAACAAAATGGTCAAATGTACAGCAAATCAGAAAAGTATAACGAAAGTATCTTCTATCGATATTTCGATGGGGGTGTCAACTGGGTTGAGTCCGTCCAAAGGTTTAGTGACTTAGTTCGACTTTATATGAGGTTGAATCGGATATTTAATCTCATTTAAATTTTGAGTCCAACCCAGAGTAAAATTGGGCCGCATCCGAACTGGTTCGGCTCGACTCAGATGGCCCAATGGCCCGATATACTTTTTTTAAAAGTAAATGACACAGCGATAATTTTAGTATTTTAAAATTTTAGATTGAAATTTGTATTGTGAAATTATGTTTAATAACTTAATATTTATTTCATATTTATAACGATTAGAAATAAGTTTATCTAGATTAGTCTAATATTTATTTTATGTTGTTTGATTCAACGAATATCAATTTTATTGTAAAAATAAATAAATAATTATAAAATATCTTTACAAAAATAAAATCGAACTGAACCGATCTCACATAATCCTCTCAGATCGAATCAGATTTTTAAAAATTAGACCTCGCCACGGACTAAACCGAACCCAAATTAATCGATTAGAAACTGAATTAGACCTGAACCAATCTAGACCTAATTCAAATCCGACCTATTATCATCCCTATTTTTCGACACAAAAGAAGAATAGATGGTAGGGAGACGGTCATTATTCGTATTCCCCACCGCTATCACAGTCTATTTTGTACGTTTTTTCGGTTATGCTCACAATTAGATATTACTCCCTCCAATCTTCCACGATGTACATCCCTTATTTTATAATTCAGTACGGTATTTTTTATACCATAAACATTTTTTTCAATCATAAAAGTAAATGTCATGTACACTCGATTAAATGATCTTTTAACAACGTGACACGTGATTTTTTTTAACAAAAGACACGTGACGAGAACGACGTCACGTGATTGAACGACGTCACGTGATTAACGGCAAGAACGACGTCACGTGATTTTTTTAACAAAAGACAAACATCCAAAAGGTTGTGATCCATATATACACACTGGACATATTTATCGGTTGACTGATGGAGGTCCATCCGAACTGATCCATAATGTTGAAATTTTGAGGTAAAATTGTAAGAATATTTTTCTAAGATCTCACAACCACTCGCATTACAAGATGAAAATCGCCCACAGATTCAATCTCAAAATCAAAGCTGATCCCGCCCATGGTTAAAGTGCTCGCAGATGCTATTTGGGTTCTTCTCTGATTTCAGAACGGACGGCTAGTAAAAACCCAAGTCTTATTCCACCGCCTTCATGCTACTCCAGACCTGCCACTACCTTTCAATTGGCCTGCCAAGTTTGAATTGGAAAGTAGGGAGGAAGATGTTCATGTTTCGGATGCCGCGCGTTCAAAGAGTTCTAGAGAGTGCCCTCCTGCGCATGCGGTACGTACTGCTGCCGATCAGGGAACGCGTGGAGTTCTTCTCATTGCACGGAGACTTGCGGTCATCAGCATCATCTGTGTGAGCGGCTGGGTTGGAAGATTGGAACTTTCCACTTGGGGCAGCTATATCTAATTACCTGCCATGATTTGCTGTAATAATATTCTATATATGATGCTAGCTACCTTCTACTGCTTCTGATAATGAAAAGTTTGTGGTTTACGCCCTTGCGTTAGAGAATTAAATAAGTTCTATTTAATGTTCATTTGACATAAGTATAAAAATAAATTTGATGTAATCTGGTTTTTATTTTTCGATAAGGAATGTGAACTGCAAACCAAGAGAACGACGGGAGTTAAACTATAGATAGCTTCCAATATATTTCTGGGGTTTTTGGTTTCACATTTTTGAAAAGCCATCTCTGTTGTCGTGATTTGTCGTTAGAAAAATGTTACGAAGATGAATATCTTACTGTTTACGGAGTTCTTCCTAATGCCTTAACTTGTTGAGAAATGTTTTGTACATGTTCATACGGTCAAAAACGCCAGCGTGGAAACACCGAGTTGTTTCCCATTCGCCCACGTTGCGCCCACGTTACGAAGCCTCCATGTCACCTGCAAGCCTCCATGTAAACTGTCATTAAAGCGCGTCAGCCTCCGTTGCGTTATCCCGAGGTTCTCCATCATGACACGGCCGGCCTCACGACATACGCAATTGTGTGAGATTTTTCAAAAACTCAATTTTGCCCTTCTCGCCCTCTTGTCCACAATAATCTGACAGGAAGAGCCCACGATTCACCCACCCCACAAAATTTGCAGGTGACCATCTTGCTCGTGCTGTCTTCCGCCGGCGATGCTCTCTGCAATTCCAGCATCTTCTTCCTTCTTCATCGTGCTGTCTTGCTCATCCATGGCGCCTAAGAAGACTCTGCTAGAGCGGTTCCGTCGCCGCATTACTGAGGATACAGAAGAGACGGTGGAGAAGCAACCGACGACGCTCCACCCGGACGCAGACCTGCAAAATCCTTCAGTGCCAGCACCAGAAGTGCAAGAAGACAACAAAGGACTAGGGGGCATCCTAAGTGAGAGGTATGTTTCGTAGTGTTGTAATATGTTTCAAATGACAAATAGGTCTGTTAGGGAGAGAAATAGGACATTTTCTAATGACAAATACCTATTTGTAGTGACAAACAGAAATGTTTCAAGTGACAATTAGAAATAGAATTGTTATGTTTCAGTGACAAATAGCTACTTACCAGTGATAAAAAGATCATTTCCAATGACAAATAGCCTTTGTGTAGTGATAAATAGAAATTATTCAAGTGACAAATAGAATTCTTCTGTTTCAGTGACAAATAGTTACTTCTCAGTGATAAATAGGGCCTTTCCAGTGACAAATAGCCAATTGTAGTGACAAATAGAATTTTTTCAAGTGACAAATAGAATTGTTATGTTTCAGTGACAAATAACTACTTACCAGTGATAAAAAGGGCCTTTCCAGTGACAAATAACATTTTGTAGTGATAAATAGAAATTATTCAAGTGACAAATAGAATTCTTCTGTTTCAGTGACAAATAGCTACTTACCAGTGATAAAAAGGGTCTTTCCAGTGACAAATAGCCTTTTGTAGTGATAAATAGAAATTATTCAAGTAACAAATAGAATTCTTCTGTTTCAGTGACAAATAGCTACATCTCAGTGATAAATAGGACATTCCCAGTGACAAATAGTCAAGAGTAGTGACAAATAGAAATTATTCAAGTGACAAATAGAAATCTTTCTTTTCAGTGACAAATAGCTACTTATCAGTGATAAATAGAGCATTCACAGTGACAAATAGCTATTTGTAGTGTCAAATAGAAATTATTCAAGTGACAAATACAAATTTCTATTTCAGTGACAAATAGCTACTTATCAGTTATAAATTGGGCCTTCCCAGTGACAAATAACAAATTGTAGTGACAAATAGAAGCTCTTCCAATGACAAATAGCTTTGTTGTCTCATTCTTTTGTTGTCTGATTCTTTTGTTGTCTCATTCTACTGTTGACAAATGGTTTGCAGTGAGAAATAATATATTGTTGTCTCATTCTTCTATTTCATATTTTATTTGATTGTAGGTAATCCTCAAATAATGCAAGCCCGCTCTTCAATGGACATTTATATGAAGGATAGAGATCAAATGGCATTCTGAGAATGCCATAAAATTTTAATGAGGATCACCCATTTTCTTCTTATGTGGAAAATACTTCTGGTGCTCCTTTAGCATGAGGATGTTAGAGGACATAATAAGCACCCATGTTGGTGGGAACATCTTCTTGCTAGGTAAGAATGAGGTATTGTTTACCGTTGAAGATGTGGGCATTATCTTGGGATTGCTCAGCTGTGGACATCCCGTCCGCCATTATGGAAGCACGAAGAAAAAGTCCAACTCCATGAGCGGTTTGGGATGGCCACAAATTTTGATCGGAAGAAGGTGCATTCGCTCATCCAGGAATAGTAAAATCAGATGATGAAGCAGATGTAGAGGACACAGTTAGGTTGTGGATTGTGCTCCTCCTATGCACCTTTCTTGCTTCGCGATCAGCGCATTCTTGTCCACAACAGATGCTCTCCTGCTTTGATGACATACAAAGAATAAGAGATATAATTGGCAGCCGCAGTACAGGAAGTAACACTGCATAATTTTGAGAATTTAGTTAAATTTGTAAATAATCAAAGGAGTGGGGCAACTTGCCCAGCAAAGAGAATAAGTGGGAATCAATCCCAAGCTCATATTTCATCTATGGTTGTGTTGCCTCCCTTGCTGTAAGTTCCTTTAACAATCTCTATGTATACATATCATCTATAATATTGGGTTTTGGGTTTAACTAGTTATGTTTTGTCTTTTTAGGTTGTTTCTTGAGCACACAAGGGTGAGGCAACCAATAAATCGGACAGCATATCCCCGCCTTTCAGGGGGGGAACAATCGCTGGGAAAACATCAACGTTTCCTACAGCATCTCTCACCGGCCAACAGGTTTTTGGAGTCCCTTTCACAATGAAATTATTATTGAGTAATAAAAACTGTGTAATTTGATATTTATTGCATATGAATGCTTTTGCAGGTTATAAAAAATTTGACGATTGAGAGGAATGAAATTGAAACTACTTCCCTCCCAGAGGACACATCCACGGTTCGTCCAGCTGCTTCCCTCACTCTTCTACATGAAATTGCAACATCAATAAAGTCTCAAGAATTGAAATTTGATCAGTTGAACACTCACCTCAATAATCAAAAGAGACAAATGAGGAAATCATGCATACATTCATAGAAGGGATGATCCGGTGAGTCGTGAAGAAGGGGCAGCTGGGCCAATCTCTACATTTTCTGAACATGTCCATGCCCAGCCTCTAATGATGCATGACAATCTGGTGACCCAACAAGAATGGGCAGCTTGGCCCCTACATATTCTCAACATGTTCCCGATCTTCCCGATGTCCAGCCTCCAATGACGAATGACGAGCAGGCTCCACCAATTGGTCATTTTGAGGAGGATAAACAACTGCTGCTGATCCCGAAGATGCTGATCCCGAAGATCCTATCTCAATGGTGTAGGCCATCAAGGAGCGTGAGGACCGGCGTCTGGCTTGTATGATCAATCCCCTTATGTACGGGAGAAACCCACAACAATTCCTGATAAACAAAAAGCAGTGGTAAGTCTCTAATCTATTATGTTACTGCATAACCTATTATTCCATTGATCTGAAATGTCAACACAAAACGTAGGCAACAGAGGAGCCAGCCACTGCAAAGTGGGTGTGTAAGGGGCAGTTGAAGGGGAAGCACAATGCCATTGTCGAAAGCTTCCTGAACGTGTGGAAGTGTCGACAGTGAACCTGAGTAGTGATGAATTTGTATGATTTCATATTTATTTCTGATTAACTTATTTGCATGTTTTCAACTCTATAGTTTGAAATTTTGAATTGCAAATGGCCTGTCATCCGAAAGTCACATATTCTAAACCTCCTTGGATGCATGACAGAGGACACGGTATGTGTTTCACTTATGTGTTATTGATGACCAAACTTTCTCCATTAAATTAACTCACTTATTTATATATTATTTTGATGATTAACAAAAACATTACTAATGAATTACTGAGCCTTGAGGACAGGAAATAAAAGTAAAAGAAAGTTCAAGACAATCAGGTAAGACTCTCACTTCATAATTTTTCCGAAGTCATTGCATCGACTTCTTCATACTTCATAACGACTTCTATTGATAATCAGAACGATTCCTTTATAAGTTCATAATGATTTCATAAGTATTATGATCAATTTCCTTTCTGACCAAAAAGTCGTGATGTTTCAAACAAATCGATTACCGCAACGATTTCTTTGGAAAGCGTAACGACTTGACCGTCGTAACGATTCTACAAGACATCACAACGATTTCTTTGAAAGCGTAACGACTTGTCCGTTGTAACGATTTCGTCAGTACTCGTAACGATTTTTTGAACTCACAACGACTTTCTAGCCGTAACGACTTCTTTAGTTCTCGTAATGATTTCTTTAGAATCACAACGACTTTCTAGCCGTAACGATTTCTAAGTTCTCGTAACGATTTCTTTAAAATTCACAACGACTTTCTAGCCGTAACGACTTCTTTAGTTCTCGTAACGATTTCTTTTGAACTCGCAACGACTTTTAGCCGTAACGATTTCTTATGTTCGTAACGATTTCTTTAGAATTCACAACGACTTTCTAGCCGTAACGATTTCTTAAGTTCTCGTAACGATTTCTTTAGAATTCACAACGACCTTTAGAGCCATAACGACTTCTTTAGTTCTCGTAACGATTTCTTTTGAACTCGCAACGACTTTTCTAGCCGTAACGAACTCTTTAGTTCTCGTAACGATTTCTTTAGAATCACAACGACTTTCTAGCCGTAACGATTTCTTAAGTTTCGTAATGATTTCTTAGAATTCATACGACTTTCTAGCCATAACGATTTCTTTAGTTCTCGTAACGACTTCTTTAGAATTCACAATGACTTTCTAGCTGTAACGATTCTTAAGTTCGTAATGATTTCGTTAGACCTCGTAACGATTTGCTTGTCGAAACGATTTCTTTAGAATCAGAACGATTTGCATCTCATAACGATTGTTAAGAGTTTATATCTTCTTCAGAAATACAACGATTTGTATTCACAACAATTTCATAATGCTTATAACGATTTCATATTATAATAACGATTTGCCTATCAACTTATAACGATTTCATAAGTCAAAAAGGCATCAGCTTTTGTTTATATCGATTTCATTATTTATCAACACTCTTGATATACGTTGAATAGTCAAAGTCGTATCTCGTTGTTTGACTACTTGCATTCAATGCTCTCTGAACGTATCTCATGCATGCAGACAAAATATCTTCCTCTTCCATGCTACTTGGTCTACGTCCTTTCTAGACAGAAAGGAGCTTTGCTATATATGCAATATCTGTTCCAACTGCAACTAACAATCGACGACATCCTAGCTGTCCTCTATTATTGTTGATATGCTCGCAGATATCTGACAAGACTTATCTGTACAACGTTGGACACAAGATACAAGATATTAAGATGTTTCTCTGGCGTGTACTAAATGATAAAAGACTGAAGATCAGAAGCTTCCATTGCAGACCAGTCTAACGTACACCAGAATGAGAGACAACAGATCTTTAACGTTCAAATTTCAAGAAGAAGCTTAAATACAAGACTCAAGCATGAGAAGAAGATACTTTTGAAGAATATCATTCCAAAAGAAAGCATCGCCAATCCTTCAAGTCTTCTGTGATTCAAAACAAGAGCGAAGCACTCCATTCCAATCCATCTTAGCTCTTCAGCTCTTATGCTCAAGAAGAAATCCTGTGGAGCCAGTGTAGTCCTTGGAGAGAAACAGTGTTACAATTCCTTCTCTCTCGAGGCTTGTTTGCATCAGAATTGTAGCTGTTTGAGCTAGTTCATGAAGCTGTCTTATACTTCTTTTTATTGGTTGTGTTCCTTCTGGGTGAAGGAGGACCTGGTGGTATCCAGGGTGGTGTTTTCCCTTCAGGTTGAAGGAAGACCAGTTGAGGCTGGGGTGTTAAAGATCAGTGAGGGGGATAGTACCCTTGATAGTGAAATCTGAGGTATTGCTCGGGGACTGGATGTAGGTCTCCTGTGGAGAGGAGTTCCGAAACAGGATAAAAATCCTTGTGTCTTGTGGTTGTGTTTTTGTGTGTCTGCGGTCTCATTTCCACTAACTCTAAACTTCGTTTAAGTTGTTGTGTAATCTTTATTTGAACAGGTAGTAATAAAGATCAAATTTAAAACCATTCACCCCGATCAAATTTTAATAACCCATTCACCCCCCCTCTGGGCTAGCTAGTGGGCAACAAGTGGTAAAGAGCAAGTCTCTTCGACAAAGAAGAAGATCCAACGATCTGAAGAGTAAAGATCCATGGCAGCCCAAGGTACTTCGAAGGTCAGTCAGTCAACAGACCTCCTATGTTGATGGAGAGACTACACATATTGGAAGACAAGAATGGAGTACTTTATAAGGACACGATTACATGATTTGGTCGATTGTAGAAGAAGGATCTTCTAGTCACCAATCCAAAGGCTCAGTGGACAGATGATGATAGAAGAAGAATATCGTTAAACTGTAAAGCCAAGAGCATCCTGTGCTGTGCCCTCAGTAAGAAAGAATTCAACAGAGTTTCAGCCTGCAAAACGCAATGGAAATGTGGGAAAAGCTTAAGATTACCTATGAAGGGACAGATAAGGTGAAGGAGACAAGAATCGACATTCTTGTAACTCAATATGAAAGATCCAGATGCAGTCAGGTGACTCCATAACCCAAATGTTTAGTAGATCACGAATCACAAATGGGTTGGCTGGATTAGGAAAAATCTATGATGTACCAGATATTGTTAGAAAGATCCTCAGATCTCTGCCATCCTCATGGATCCAAAGGTAACAGCCATTGAGGAAGCCAATGATCTAAAACAAATATCATTGGAAAAAGTTAATAGGATCCCTCATGGCTCATGAGATAAACATGGAGAGATAGGAGAATCCTCCAGCAGAAAGAAGCAATCAAATGATCTCAAGGCCAATGAAGACATATCAGAAGAATCACTAGACAACAATGAAAGCAGTTAAGGACGTGATGATGAAGAAAGCATGCTGTCTCGAAGACTTCAAAGAATTCTAGCAAGAAGAAGACGTTTCAGTCTGGGAGAAGATTTTTCAAGAAAAATAAAGATTCAGAAAACAGAAGTAAGGATTCGAAGAAGAAAGGAGAAGTGATATGCTATGAATGCAAGAAGCTGGACACATCAAGGCTGATTGTCCAATGCTTAAAAAGAATGATCACAAGAAGAAGGATAATTTCAGAAAATTCAAGAAGTACAAAAAGAAGGCAATGGCAGCGGCTTGGGAGAATAGCAGGGACACAGACAGTGAGTCAAGCTCAAGCAGTGAGTGAGGAGAAGAAGCCAAACTGGATCTCATGGCCAACACCGAAGACAAGGTAACTTCTAACTCTTCTTTTGATTCATGCAATGATTCAGATTCGGATAATATAGAAAGTGCTTTAATGAACTTATAATAAAATATAAAGAAGTATGCAAATATTAAAAGTCAGTAAGAAAAATATCATTTGTCTAGAGAACACTAATTTCTGATAAAAAAACAGAAAATGAAGAATTAGAAAAAAAATAACAGAACTCAAAAGAAGAAATGAATTGTTATGTGAAGACCTAAAGCTAAGAATGAAAAAATAACAAAATTGGGAAAAATAAGAAAGCACAGATGAATTAAGGAAAGAAGTTAAAAACTTAAATGAAGAAAATAATAAACTATCAAGCACACTAGAGAATTTACTAATGGTAAAAACTCTCTAATATTAAAGGTGCTAGAAGAGCAGGTAAGAAAAAAATTGGGTTAGGATATACACACCCAGATAATGAAGAAACATAATCTACCCTAAACAATCCAACACCCAAAATTTATACCGAACAAGATATAGCGTATAAAGCTGAGTTCAAGTATATAGAAAAGGTAACAAAATTATCTGCTGTGATCACTGCAACAAATAGGACATATCGCAATAACATGCCCAACAAAACATAAAAATGGATAATAAAAGGTAAAATTAATGATACTAACCCATCAGGACCAAAAAGAACTTGGGTACCTAAAAACTTATGTTTAAATTTCAGGGAAACTTAAAAGCATCCAAATGGTACTTGGACAGTGGATGCTCAAGACAATGTCAGGCAACCAGAAGCTTTTCGTTATTCTCCAGCTGAAGAATGAACAGTCACCTATGGAGATAATGGAAAAGGCACAGTGATAGGAAGTGGGTCCGTGAACATCAAAGGAAAATCAGTTATGAAGATGTAATGTTGGTCAAAGGATTAAAGCACAATCTCATCAGCATCAGTCAGTTGTGTGACAAAAGCCATCAGATTCAGTTCCAAGAATCAAAGTGCAATATATTAAAGGATGGAGCAGTCATATTTGAAGCATATGAGAAAGAAATTTGTATGTTCTCTATCTCGAGGAACTCAAGGATCAAGATGTCTGTTTGGCAGCCAGCAAAGATCAATCAACAGAGTTGTGGCACAGAAGACTGGGCCACTGCAGCTTGGATGGACTGAAACAAGCTCAGAAAGAGAAATCTAGTGGAAGGATTGCCAAAGGTCAACTAAAAAATGGATAGAATATGCAACTTGTGCAAGAGGAAAGCACACCAAGAGCTCTTTCAAATCAAAGACAGTAGTGACCACAAAAGCCATTAGAATACTTCATATGGATCTATTTGGGCCAATGAGGACTACAGTCTCGGAGGAAAGAATTTTGGATTTGTGAAGATTTACTTGGGATATCCTGGGTATCCTTTCTAGAGCACAAAGATGACACCTTTGATAATTTTGTCAGCTTCAGCAAGAAAGTTCAGAAAGATCAGAAGTTCACCATTATCTCTATCCGATCAGATCATGGTGGTGAGTTTCAGAATGAAAAGTTTGCAAAGTTCTGTAATGATCAAGGAATTGAGCACAATTCTCAGCACCAAGGACACCTCAACAGAATGGAATTGCTGAGAGGAAAAATAGAACTCTTTTGGATATGGCAAGAACCATGTTATCAGAATATGACTTGCCAAGATATTTTTGGGCCGAAGCCATCAACACTGCAAGCTACATCATTAATAGGGTAATGATCAGGCCAATCTGAAGAAGACTGCTTATGAACTCTACAAGGGAAAGAAACCAAAGATCAGTCACTTCAAAATTTGGATGTCCTTGCTTCATCCATAACAATGGAAAAAGGGACATTGGTAAGTTAGATGCCAAATCAGATGAAGGCATCTTTATGGGGTACACTTCTAAACCCAAAGGTTATAGAGTTTTCAATAAACGCTCATTATTAATTGAACAACCATGCATGTTATTTTTGATGAATCTAACCTTCCTTGAAAAAGGAAGAAATTAGTGACATTGATGATGCAGATGACTTGTCCGAAAAAAAAGAATACCTCAATTGAGGACAAGGAAGATCCACCTCTGGAAGAACTGCAGCAAACTGAAATTCAACATGAAAATCTTCCAAAAGAATGGAGACATCAGAAAGATCACCCTCCTGAGAATATTATTGGTGATCCATCTGTAGGGGTAAGAACAAGAGGTAATGTAATCCCTTGTGATTATTTAGCCTTTGTTTCTCAAATAGAGCCTAAGACAGTCAATGAAGCTTTACTGATGAATCATGGATAATAGCCATGCAAGATGAACTAAATCAGTTCAAGAGAAACCAAGTATGGTCACTTGTTCCTAGACCATCCAATCATTCAGTTATTGGCACCAAGTGGGTGTTCAGAAATAAACTGGATGAGTCTGGAGTAATCTAAGAAACAAGGCCAGACTGGTAGCTCAAGGCTATTCCCAAGAGGAAGGCATAGATTTCGATGAAACCTATGCACCTGTGGCTAGACTTGAGGCTATTAGGATTTTACTTGCTTATGCATCTGCATTAGATTTAAAATTGTTTCAAATGGATGTCAAATCAGCCTTTTTAAATGATTTTATCAAAGAGGAAGTGTATGTTGAACAACCTCCAGGTTTTGATGACACCGAATTTCCAAATCATGTATTTAAACTCCATAAGGCTTATATGGTTTAAAGCAAGCACCTAGAGCCTGGTATGAAAGGCTCAGTACTTTTTATTAGATCATGGTTTCACTAGAGGTCAAGTAGATAGTACATTATTTATAAAATCTAAAGTCAAACATATACTTCTTGTACAAATATATGTAGATGATATTATTTTGGATCTACTGATGAGTCTCTTTGCAAGTACTTTGAAAAGCTTATGCAGGGAGAATTTGAAATGAGTATGATGGGAGAGCTAAACTACTTCCTTGGATTACAAATCAAACAAGGGAAGGAAGGCACCCACATTGTCAAGCCAAGTACACCAAAGAGCTGTTAAAGAAATTTGGATTTGAAGGTGCTAAGCCACTATCAACGCCAATGAGCACATCAATCAGAATGGACAGTGATCAAAATGGTAAAAAGGTAGATCAAAAGAACTATAGAGGTATGATAGGGTCATTACTTTACTTGACTGCAAGTAGACCAGACATTTTATTTAGTGTATGCATGTGTGCTAGATATCAAGCAGACCCTAGAGAATCATTTATTTCTGTGAAAAGAATATTCAGATATTTAGCTAGAACTCATGATTTAGGTCTTTAGTATCCAAAATCTTGTGAAATAAATTTAGTAGGATATTCTGATGCTGATTATGCTGGATGCAAAGTAGATAGAAAGAGCACCAGTGGTTGTTGTCAGTTTCTTGCAGGATGTCTGATATCTTGGTCCTCCAAGAAACAAAATTCAGTAGCTCTATCAACAGCTGAGGCAGAATATGTTGCTGCTGGAAGTTGCTGTACACAACTCCTATGGATAAAGCAACAACTTGAGGATTTCGGCATAATATCAAGTCAATTCCACTACTGTGTGATAATACAAGTGCCATCAACCTCACCAGAATCCAGTGCAACACTCCGGGACTAAACATATTGAGGTTAGATATCACTTCATTCGAGATCATGTAGCTAGTGGTAACTTAGAAATTTCTTTTATAGATACAAATGGTCAACTAGCAGATATCTTCACAAAAGCCCTACCTGAAGAGAGATTTACATCTCTTAGAAGGGAATTAGGGATGTGCAATTTGTGAAAAGATTTCTGTATTAAATTGGCATATAAATTTTTCAGATTAAATGAATTTTCTCTTTCTCTGACGCTAAGCAAAAATCAGCTTATTTACTCTTCTTTGACCGCTGTTGTGTAAAAAAAAAAAAACAGTTTGACTCGTCAAACCCTTTTGTCGCCTTCTGCCGTTACCGCCTTTTGGCGCTTCCTGTTTTCGATAAAGTAATTTTAATTAGTCTAGTCGTTCTGGGAACGACTCATCTTCCTCCTTTACCCTTTCTCCTTTATCTGTTCGCCCAAAGCCGATGCCCTAACGATTCTGGCATCGACTCTCTGCAAGATTTGAAGCTTTCTCTTCTTCCCGCGAAGAATCCCTCGAGGGCTTCCATCTCTTCCATCATTTCCTCCTCCAGAACCTTTTCTTCTCTCTACTCATGGCCGCTCCGTAATCTCCGGAAGTGTCGGGGCTACAGTGCTGAGTACCTGTCCGCAGAGCAGCAGGAATGATTCACCTTCGTGAAGAAAAAGGTATGCGAAAACAAGGCAGTAGATGTTCCAATCTCGAGAAGAATGGCATGGAAGTTTAGCAGAAACTCTGAGAAGGATGCAGTGGATGGAAATTGCCACTTTCACCGAGGTAAGCTATCCCGACTTGGTGAAAGCATTTTTGTGTGTTTAAGGTCAGAGGCAGATGGGTCCCTTTGTCATCGGTAAAGGGAATCCAAATTAAAGTCGATTATGAGTTGTTGCACATGTTATTGGAGTGAAGACGTCTGGATTCAGTGGGGTTCACACAGTGAACGATGAAGCAAAGGGCCTTGGCATTATAGGTCCAGGGTTCAGGCTAAGAGACGGGAAATTGGATATTAATCAGATGAATGCATACAACCGTCTTTCATTTCATTATCTGCCAAATCTTAGTTCCCGCGAGTGCCACCTTCTCAACATGCACTAGGGCAGATTCTGATATGATGTTTTGGGGATTAACAAAAGGAGATCAATTGGCCCAAGTCATGTGGAAATGATGAAATTGCCCGAGATCAAATATGGGATACAAGAAGTAAGTTGAATGTCCATTGCCCTATGCACATCTACTTACAAAGGTCTTTAAACATTTTGGAGTAGATTATCTGGGGCAGTTGTGGAGAAGATGGGCCAGTGTATAAGGTCCAGGAATCTAAGAAAAGTGGTTTCTCAGTAATTGAAGGTGTATGGTCTAAGACCACTGTGGCAGAGGGAGAGGCCATAATTGGTGATGTAGAAATTCCTGATGTTCAGGGAAATGGCAGCAGTAGCACCAGCAGCAGAGCAGCAGAGCAGCAAGCAGTAGAACCAGCAGCAGAGCAGCAAGTAGTGCACCAGCAGCAAGCAGTAGAGTCAGCAGCAGAGCAGCAAGCAATATCTCCAGCAGTTGAAGAGCAGACAGTAGTTGAGGAGGAAGTGGCAGATAAAGCCAGTGATCTGCCTACCTCAATAATTGGCTCATTCTTAAGAGTTTGGTTGAATCAGCTATCACCACACCAGTCCACTCACAGTCTGGTGAAATTGAAATGGAAGAAGTTGTGGCAGAAGGCCACATTGAAAATCAATTCCTGAGGAGCAGTCCAGTGCTCCAGTAGATCCAGTGAAGAGGAGGCTCCTGCTCAGAGGGAGCAAATGGAAGTTGAAGAGAAGCTCCCACTCGGGAGAGCAAGAAAATGTTGTATATCTGCTCCTATTCAGGGGGAGCAAGGCTTGGTAATGAAGAAGCACCATCACAGGGGGAGCCCATTGAAAATGCCCCTGTAATGAAGGACCTAGTACAGGTCATGGTGATTTGGAAGAACCTGTACCTCAGAGAAAAATAAAGAGAGTGGTTCACAGAAAGCAGGAAAGAGCCACAGAAAAGTAAATCTGAAGCTAGTTATGGAATTGTTGAGGGCTCAAGAGATATTTTATCATCAGTTCAGACCAGTGTGCAAGGCATTCTACCAGTCAAGCTTCAACCACCTCTGAGCTATCTTCAGTCCGAAATGCTATGAAGTGGTTCAACAAGGAAATGTCTGATATGAAGTCCATGATTGCAACTCTTTCAAGGTCAAGTGGTTTTTCTCCTGCAGCTACTCAGAGCAGATCAGCAGCTGTTCCTCGGCCACCAGGGCCTCCAGCTCAAGAGTCTCGGCCAGTAGGGCCATCAGTGCCAGCATCAGGGCCATCTGGGCCATCTGCAGTTGTCAGGAGGGTCATGCAAAAGGGAAAGAGCCCATTGAAGCTACCAAGGTCCCTGACACTTCTACTCTTGCAACTCCACCCTCTCCTCACCTTCATCCTTCTACAGCCCCTCCAGCACCACCAACTCTCAAACACCCTATGCCTCGCACCCAACCTTCTTCCTCTCTCATTTCATCTCAACCCTCTTTCTCTCCACTCCTTCTCACACCTCAGCTCCATCATCATTCTCACCTTCTTCACCTCTCACTCAAACCACTCCAGTTCACCCGTCTACATCCTTCAATCCCAAACACCTCTTCTATCCTCCTACTCCTCCTTCCTCTGTCATCTCATCCGGAAAAACCTCAACTTCTGGTGTCTTTGACACTAATACTCGGATGATTTTGAGAGAAATACCCTCCTCACCATTCTCTCCACTGCCACTCATATTCACAGGACTGATCATCCCAGTCCTTCCAAGAAAAAGAGGAAACATTCATCCTCTGTCAGCATCCCCTCCTCACCTTATTTCCTCCTCTTTGGTACTCTCTTACCCTCGAACCTCAGAGAAGACCTATCTATAGGGAATACCTTCAGAAATGCATCCTCTCCAGCGTCTATGGTATTCCTTTCCTCAACCTTTCTGAGCATCTAAACACTGTTCTTCCTTTTACCCAGATGTCCCACCCTAAAAAATCCAAAATCCTTGAGGGCACTGAGATCAAGACTGAAGATCAGTGGGCCAATGTCAAGGGCAACAAAGCTCAGTACACCAAATACTTGACTGCCAGGGCAGAATCCCTTACCCATAGAGCTCACCCACTCACGCTTTCTGAGTGGTTTACTCTTCAGCATAAAAACTCTTGGGGACCTTTCATTTTGAAAGAAATCAGAATTGCCAAGAATTTCCAGTTGTACAGTGATTTCTGCTACTTGAACAAGCTGCCTGAAGTCCAGTTCTACCAGTTTCATTCAGCCATAGTAATGCTGAGATCAGAACATCCAATAAATCTTCCCCTCACAGTGGATTTTGCCGCACTCAAAGTTGACTCTCCAGTTCTTCTGCCAAAGCTACACTCCTTAGGTTTGACTCAGATGCAGGCTCCCATGCCTTTGATGTTTGCTAAGCAGATGGGTAGAATGTCAGCTAAGCAGGGTAGAATGCCCTCCTTTTTACGGTTCATCTTCAGAGAATACCACTTTGGCCGCATTTCCTCTCAAGTTTTGGCTCCACTCATCTCTGAGTGTGAGAGGCTTTCACCCACCATATGGGAAATGCTCTACAAGGAACCCCATCTTCAGTTGTAAGCCATCAACAGTTCCTTGGTCCGTCAAGCTAAGCCTATTCTATCAACGAAGCCTTCATGGATCTCAACTCCATAAATCCCATTCAAGAGATCTATGTTCAGTGGGCAGCCAGATATACTGCCTTCTATGCTCTTAAGCAGGATCTGCTTGATCAGAAGATTTTCTATCCAATCTCTCTGGATAGATTTCTCCATCGTGCCAGCTTTGGAAAGAGCACCTACTTCCGATTCATACTGGACAAAGATCAGTATGAAGAATTCCTAGCAGAGCAGCGGCACTTTACATTCAAAGGATCTCTCCAGCCATGGGTTCTTCCTTCTCTGCTCCTGGTGTTTTCCGCCAGACTTTTGAAGATGGGATCAAGGCATGGACTGTTATTTCCCAGCATGCCGCCCTTTTGTCTCCAATGTATTATCTTACTCCTAATAATTCAAAGCTTTCTCTCTTCCTTGTCTCATAGACTATCTTTTTGCTTATTGACAAAAAGGGGGAGAAAACTAATGCAACTCTGAAAAACATGTTGTTTTCTTTATGTTGTTTAGTATATTTTGTCATCATCAAAAAGGGGGAGATTGATGACCAAACTTTCTCCATATAAATTAACTCACTTATTTATATATTAATTTTGATGATTAACAAAACATTACTAATGAATTACTTGAGCCTTGAGGACAGGAAATAAAAGTAAAAGAAAGTTCAAGACAATCAGGTAAGACTCTCACTTCATAATTTTCCCAAGTCATTGCATCGACTTCTTCATACTTCATAACGACTTCTATTGATAATCAGAACGATTCTTTTATAAGTTCATAACGATTTCATAAGTATTATGATCAATTTCCTTTCTGACCGAAAAGTCGTGATGTTTTAAACAAATCGATAACGCAACGATTTCTTTGGAAAGCGTAACGACTTGACCGTCGTAACGATTCTATAAGACATCGCAACGATTTCTTTGAAAGCGTAACGACTTGTCCGTTGTAACGATTTCGTCAGTACTCGTAACGATTTCTTATGAACTCGCAACGACTTTCTAGCCGTAACGACTTCTTTAGTTCTCGTAACGATTTCTTTAGAATTCACAACGACTTTCTAGCCATAACGATTTCTTAAGTTCTCGTAACGATTTCTTTAGAATTCACAACGACTTTCTAGCCGTAACGACTTCTTTAGTTCTCGTAACGATTTCTTTTGAACTCGCAACGACTTTCTAGCCGTAACGATTTCTTAAGTTCTCGTAACGATTTCTTAGGAATTCACAACGACTTTCTAGCCGTAACGATTTCTTAAGTTCTGTAACGATTTCTTTAGAATTCACAACGACTTTCTAGCCGTAACGACTTCTTTAGTTCTCGTAACGATTTCTTTTGAACTCGCAACGACTTTCTAGCCGTAACGACTTCTTTAGTTCTCGTAACGATTCTTTAGAATTCACAATGACTTTCTAGCCGTAACGATTTCTTAAGTTCTCGTAACGATTTCTTTAGAATTCACAACGACTTCTAGCCGTAACGATTTCTTTAGTTCTCGTAACGACTTCTTTAGAATTCACGACTTTCTAGCTGTAATGATTTCTTAAGTTCTCGTAACGATTTCGTTAGACCTCGTAACGATTTGCTGTCGAAACGATTTCTTTAGAACTCAGAACGATTTGCATCTCATAACGATTTGTTAAGAGTTTCATATCGATTTCTTCAGAAATACAACGATTTGTATTCACAACGATTTCATAAATGCTTATAACGATTTCTATTATAATAACGATTTGCCTATCAACTTATAACGATTTCATAAGTCAAAAAGGCATCAGTTTTGTTCATATCGATTTTCATTATTATATCAACACTCTTGATATATGTTGAATAGTCAAGTCGTATCTCGTCTGTTTGACTGCTTCGCATTCAATGCTCTACAAGCGACAAAAGAACAAATCTTGGAAGTCGCTGTCCCACTGCCGTCTTTCCCTCAGCCGGACGTACAATCAAGCACAGGAGTGAGGGTGTCCAGGAAGACGACACAGACCTCAACGGTACAACACAAGTATCGGGACAAAACCCCGAGCACAACAAACACACGTGCCTGGCTCACAAAGAACCTGGGGTACCCGACTAGAGAGGCATTCCGGAATAGGCGCGGACCACCACACTCTGCAAGCTCAAACCACGATACTTACACATATAGCCTTTACTTAAATTTCACAATATACAAGTGTTAGGTTTAGCTTAACATCGGTCACCGTGTGACCCCAAAGCTATCCCATACCAACACATAACTAAACCACAAACTTGCCTATCATTGGTCACCTCATGACCTCCGTGGCAACACACACCACTTAACACATAAATCAATATAATATTATTCGAAAGGACAACAACGAACCAGTGCTAGGTCCACACACGACCTTCACTGCCCAAACACCACAGAGTCATGGCTAGGCTCACACAAGAACCTCACTGCCCAGTTACTACGACAAATCATAAGAATTACATTACGACAAAGTGTGTAGTATGCACACACCCAAACCACGTAGACAACACGTGTATAATACACTCTGGTTGATGTACCACACGTTAGTCACGTAAACCACATGTCTACACATGGACAACACACTCACATACTTAAACTACATACATCATACCTTATTCACGTAAAACATGCCCATTACATGAGCAGTATGATCCAAGAGCATAACAAGTGCACTGGCTCACACCGGTCATCGCCATGCACACACAAATACGCGATATTCATAACCAGAAAAGCTACGTAAACCACACTGCATGAATACATGCACAAGTTGGCGGACATCGACTGCCGCTTATAGGAAGTAAACGACAAGCGATCTAGCCGTTTATATCTGGCTGATGAGCTTGGCGACAAGCGATGTTGACGCCAAGTTCTTCAGCTCTTTCCCTACAGAAACCCAAACCGATCCCACATGCATTCCTAATCCCGAAATCATTAAGAAAATAGGAAGAAACAGCTCCTCTAACTTCCAAGCACTATAATTAAACTAAAGCAACATACTTTACTACTTAAAATCATCATACCACCCATTATTCCCACAATGTGCAACTTAATCCAAAAATACATTAAAATGCTGATTCAAGTGGTTAAGTCGTGTTTTAATGTTTCTATCGAGCTAACAGGGTTCATCCCCTACCTCAGAAACGCAATTAAATCTCGAAGAACCTTGAATCACGCCGAAACCCGAGAAACGCCCCACGAACACGCGCACCAATCCGCCATTCCCCGCCCGATCCGCTGCTACCACGCGCAACACAGCCTTCCACGAGCTCCCCCCGACCGCCAGAACCCGCGGAGAAGCACAAAGGGGAAGGTGGGCGAAGAGGAAGGGAAGGAGGAGAAAGAACAGGCTCGAGTCTGCCCTAAAAACACAGGTGCGTCAGGTTAACGTCAACACATATGCCGCTAACCAAACCGCCACCCACAGACGTCCACATCGCTCGACGCCAGTTCATCAAACTCGACGTCCACATCGATGGACGCTAACACCATGTTACGGCACACCATTGCCGCCAACACACAGTCGACGTCACCCACCTGGACGCCAACCCACCGTTGATGTCCAGCGTACTGAACACCAACACAGACCCAAAACCAACCCGGTAAGGATCTAATAAGAAACACACAACACTAATGGGCCTCACATTGGCCACCAAACCCACTAAACCTGGATCCACGGGGATCCGGAAAACGTGCAACGTACTTTATCACCTAAAAACAAATGTCGTCCTCGACATATAAAACAAATCACAATGAACCAATTATCACCTAAAAACAAATAAAGCGAACACAGAACAAGTAGGATACTCTTTCTCTGCTTCAGCCTTTCAATTCATCTCACAATTACTCTGTTCTGTCAATTCATTGCCTTTCTTTAGCTTTCAACCGTAGGCGATCCTACCTTGCCAATGGTGCTTTATCTCCTTGGACTGAACCTGCCACAATTTTCTGGGCTGTGTTTGCAACTTTTTTTGATACCACTTTACCTTTCTCAAATATCTTACACTGTAATATTCTTTCATACCACAATTTTCTTTTTTTCCATTTATCACTGCTTGCTGTTATCCTGCCTCACCTACATTTACATTCACAACTGACACTTCTTCAAAGAAATCAATCACCATCTTTGAATTTCCTGCTCTTTCATATTATTCTGCTCATACCGCGCTTAAGTCAATCTCTGATTAAAAACCATAATAAACTCTGTTCCTTATTCTGCTGCGCAAAACTTTACACTTTCTCTTTATTCAAGCAAATTTGAACAATCTCTTAATATTAAATCTTTCTTTGCTTCCGCTTCCGCTGCGCTACTCTGATCACACTGTACATTTGCAAAATATTCCACAATTTTTGCTCACAGTATTATTTTCAATTACTTTCTTCTGGCTTCAACTGCTTCTCAAACCATCTTATTCAATTAATTCATGCTGAAGAAATTACTGCAATTTTTGATCTGCCAAACCACTATGACATATTGCGCTTTTCATAAATCTTTCCTGCTTTACTGACATTCTCTAGTAATTCCATAATTCTGTTGCATAAACTTTTCAAATACTCTTTAATAATATGCTCCTGCTCCAGCATAATACTATGAAATATCTTAATAACAATTCTTTTCTGCTCAATTAAATCATTTCTTTGCACCAATATGCAAACTCTAACTGACATTTCCTGACTTATCTGACTTTATTAACTTTACCATTTGCTAAATTCTTCATTTCTTAATCCATCTCTTTCTGCAAAATACCTCTTTATTTCATTAAATGTTCTTTCTGAAAACTTTCATAATCTACCATTCATCAACCAAATATTCCTCTTGTGCAATTTTCACAAATTCTTATTGCACACTAATCCTTCTTCTCTCTTTCTTTATTCAACTGATCATTTTTATACATATTTATACAAATCCTCATATCACACTTTCTGTTACCATCATTATTCATAAAAACACTTTTCTCAAATTTCTGATCTCAGGCATATTTAATCTATTTGCCATAAATCACTGCTCTTTTATGTACTGATATTTCTTTTAAAGATGATCTGCCTTTCTTGATCATATCAAACTTTCATAACACTAATCACATTTCCATCCACACTGTTTCTTAATATCATCGACTCAGATCTCTAATGCCACAATACATTTGCTAAGGTTCTCACTGCAACTTATCACACACACACTGACCTGTTCCTTATACCTTGTTACCATACACCTATCTCTGCCAACTTTTTATCTCATTATAACTTACTTACTGAATTCCATATCCAAACTTGCTAATCTCTTCAATTCCTTAACTGCGAATCTTTAACAACCAAAATGATCTATCACAAAAATACTCTATACTTGTCTCTGCTAACTCTGTACTTTACTAACATATACAGGCATATCCTCTCAGGACACACTTTACATTTCTCCTCTAATCTCTGCAACTGAAAACTTTTAAATACTATACTTTAACTGCTTTAACTGCACTAGTGCAGGATGCTACCACACAACTTACGCCACTATACATATTGTGGCACAACAACTGCTCCTAACTGCCAATTTAACAAACAGAAAACACACGGTTACGTGCCAAAAGCAAACGTAAAAACTACTTCATATTACACAAAACCACAGACTTACTACCAGCAGTGGACATTAATTCATGTATTGGGACATTATATCTTCAATGTCTTTTCATATTCTAACTGGACATTGCTCTGATACCAACTGTGACGGACCGGGCTATTTATGCCCATTAAGGCTCCATATCCAGATCTGCCTCCCCCGCGAACGGACTGAAGTCTCGCAAGGAATACCTCACACACGTGTCCAGTAAGAGTATAAAGGCAAACCACAAGAATATAAGACACAGAAAGTACATGTGCTCATTCTGTTCACAAATTTGTACAACTGTCCCATTACATTAATACATGTCCAATTAAAAGAGTACAACTACCTGGGCATACCCGAGGGAGCATAAGCTCACACAACGCTAACTACTACACAATTCCTGGTGGTACAAGTCTGTCACAACACCGCTGCAAGCCAAACACACAGCAAGCCCTGAAAAGAACTGTAGGGGAGTGAGCCTTAACAAGTCACTGGCTCAGTAGGGGCTACCCAAAACAACACTGTAACCACAGACACCTCAACCCCAATGGGTCTCACTGGCAACAACAATAGCCAAACCATTTCATTTCACATCATTACAATAAATAACAATTGAACATACTCATGATAATAAACATAAAGTCCTCAGAAGAAAAGTAGGACTACAGGACTAACATAATATCATTAGTCAGCCCAACTACTAAAGTCTAAACCACAGTCTCACTGGCACACTATTACAACAACTGGTTGCCAAGCTATAAGCCACATAGGCAAGTCACTGCCCAGGCTACAAGCTTCACAGGCGAATCTCAAACACTTGAGTAACAGGACTGATAACGAAGAGCTGGTCCTTTATACTCCAAATCTCACTATGTCGAGAGCTACACATAAGTGGTAGGACTGGCTACAACTAGCTAGTCCATCACACACTAAAACCATAATCGAAACCATACCCAAGAAGAGTGAAACTCAACAAATGGAAGGTCTCACGGCCTCTACGGAGCACAGCTCTACAAACCACAATATGCCTAAGCCACAAGCCTCATCGGCAAATTACCCATAAAGGTAACATAATTAATAATCACAACATAATTCACAATAAATTATAACAAAGATCTACTTAAAATGGATAAGATACAACAAGTGGCAGGTCAAACCACAAGACCTGCACAACACACGATAATCTAAAAGGTTGGTACACAATGTACCACCAAAAACTACAAAGTAACCCACGAAGGGTATAGTACCTGCTACTCTGAGGTACCACAACACAAACACCCGAACAAGGGTACAAGTAGGTGATAAACACCATACTGAACCATAATTATATTATACCTTTATTTAGGCACATATTACAAGTAAAACCTCAACCGGCAAGTTACACAAACCACAACTCAGTCACAACTGTGCCAACACCAGGGCAACCTCGAACTGGTCAAACCTGACCATGAGTCACAAACTCACGAACCACGACAAGTAGCAAAGTACGAGTTGGAAAGGAACGACGCCACCACACGGGAACAGACTACTGGCTGATCAGGCCAGTATCCAACCCGGACAACACAACACAAGAAACAACCTCTCAGCCTCGCAGTCACGGACGAAAGGTCCAACTGCCGCTCCACAAGAAAGAAGTCAAACAACTGTGGAGACCAACCAACACCACACCTGTAGACACACAGCTACAGGCCCATGCCTGGCACCTCTAGAGTCTCTGGCCGGAGCACTCTAAAGTGAGGCACTGGAAAACAGGACTAGCTGGGGACCAGTGACGTCTACTGGTGTCCGTAACCCCAACTACGAGCGCGCTACAAGCGACAAAAGAAAAAACTCTGGGAAGTCGTTGTCCCACTGCTGTCTTTCCCTCAACCGGACGTACAACTCAAGCACAGGAGTGAGGGTGTCCAGGAAGACGACACAGACCTCAACGGTACAACACAAGTACCGGGACAAAACCCCGAGCACAACAAACACACGTGCCTGGCTCACAAAGAACCTGGGGTACCCGACTAGAGAGGCATTCCGGAATAGGCGCCGGACCACCACACTCGGCAAGCTCAAACCACGATACTTACACATATAGCCATTACTTAAATTTCACAATATACAAGTGTTAGGTTAGCTTAACATCGGTCACCGTGTGACCCCAAAGCTATCCCACACCAACACATAACTAAACCACAAACTTGCCTATCATTAGTCACCTCATGACCTCCGTGGCAACACACACCACTTAACACATAAATCATATAATATTATTCGAAAGACAACAACGAACCAGTCCTAGGTCCACACACGACCTCACTGCCCAAACACCACAGAGTCATGGCTAGGCTCACACAAGAACCTCACTGCCCAGTTACTACGACAAATCTAAGAATTACATTATGACAAAAGTGTGTAGTATGCACACACACAAACCACGTAGACAACACGTGTATAATACACTCTGGTTGATTTACCACATGTTAGTCACGTAAAAACACATGTCCTACACATGGACAACACACTCACATACTTAAACCACTACGTACATCATACCTTATTCACGTAAAACATGCCATTACATGAGCAGTATGATCCAAGAGCATAACAAGTGCACTGGCTCACACCGGTCATCGCCATGCACACACAACACGCGATATTCATAACCAGAAAAGCTACGTAAACCACACTGCATGAATACATGCACAAGTTGGCGGCAACATCGACTGCCGCTTATAGGAAGTAAACGGCAAGCGATCTAGCTGTTTATTCTTGGCTGATGAGCTTGGCGACAAGCGATGTTGACGCCAAGTTCTTCAGCTCTTTCCCTGTAGAAACCCAAACCGATCCCACATGCATTCCTAATCCCGAAATCATTAAGAAAATAGGAAGAAACAGCTCCTCTAACTTCCAAGCACTATAATTAAACTAAAGCAACATGCTTTACTACTTAAATCATCATACCACCCATTATCCCCACACGGTGCAACTTAATCCGAAAATACATTAAAAATGCTGATTCAAGTGGTTAAGTAGTGTTTAATGTTTTATCGAGCTAACAGGGTTCGTCCCCTACCTCAGAAACGCAATTAACTCCCGAAGAACCTTGAATCACGCCGAAACCCGAGAAACGCCCCACGAAAACCGCGCTCCAATCCGCCATCCCCGCCGATCCGCTGCTACCACGCGCACCACAGCCTCCCACGAGCTCCCGCCGACCACTAGAACCCGCAGAGAAGCACAAAGGTGAAGGTGGGCGAAGAGGAAGGGAAAAGGAGGAGAGAAAGAACAAGGCTCGGGTCTGCCCTAAAAACACAGGGCGTCAGGTTAACGTCAACACATATGTCGCTAACCAAATCGCCACCCCACAGACGTCCACATCGCTCGACGCCAAGTTCATCAAACTCGACGTCCACATCGATGGATGCTACATCATGTTAACGGCACACCATTGCCGCCAACACACAGTCGACGTCACCCACCTGGACGCCAACCCACCGTTGATGTCCAGCGTACTGAACACCACACAGACCCAAAACCAAACCCGGTAAGGATCTAATAAGAAACACACAACACTAATGGGCCTCACATTGGCCACCCAAACCCACTAAAACTGGATCCATGGGTATCCGGAAAACGCGCAACGTTACATGGACCCATTACTCTCCCAAGAATTTTTGGTATTTCAGCTACTGCAATATCATAAGCTTCCTCTGAGCAAGAAGCTGCTTCAACCACCTTCATGAATCTGAATATCAAGTTGGTGTACCGGATGATGAACATTTCTTCTCTTCCTTTTGAACATCAAATGACTGACATGCATGTCTATACCTCTTATTTTTGCACCATCTTTGCAAGAAGTACTTGTTTGGTATATGTCAATTCCTACATATGCAATGTAGTAGGCATGTTGGCATAAGAACCTCTTAAATTCAAAGGATTTACAAGAGCATTCCACTTCTTTTTCCTGCTTTTAGCAATTAACATTATACTCTTTTTGCATCTCCATACATATAACCTTTCAATTAACACGTTCAAATGACTTTACTCTCATCGTCAACTTACTTTCATCTTCACAAATACGCTAGGGTGACAAGCAGTGACCTCTATCAATTCTTGCTGGAATTTCTGAAATATAGACCTAGTATATATTGCAGCTGCTTGTTTCTCAAATGGGGAACAAGTTTTAAGATATGACTTCTGTATCCATGGACTTCAAATCTGCTGTGTTTTCTGCATCAAACCTACTTTCAAGTGCCACTGTGTATTCACAATGAACTCAGATAAGGTAGTTTTGTTGTGACAAATCCATCAAAAAAATGATTTATACTCTCACTTCGTGAGAGTAGACATACCTACAAGCATAAAACAATGTAAATATAACAGATAAAACAAATAAAAATAGACAATACTAGTGAATAATAACTTACCAGCAAAGAAGTGTCCTTCAAAAGAATAGGTGCCCACTTGCTACGGCATTCATACAAACTTTTAGCCATTCATTTTGCATGGCAATTTCATACTTTGTTATCAATTCATCCTACTTTTCTTCAAAATCAAAGGTGGACAATGTGTCATAAATGCAACTTGGAAGTCATTCATGAAATGTGGATTGGAGACGCATATATGGCCAATTTTTTCCGGGTACCTTTTTCATTATATGCCAAAGACAAAAACGATGTCGTGCCGTTGGAAAACTTGAGCTACTGCAGCCTCCATAGCCTTGTCTTGATCTGTGATGATTGCCTTGGGGTGAATGCCACCATTTGTTTCTAGCCAACAATTAAAGAGCCATAGAAAACTTTCAATTTTCTCATTGCTTAGTAGTGCACATCCCAAAAGAATAGACTGCCATGATAATTTACTCCCACAAATGGTGCAAATGGCATTTGATATGTGTTTGTCAAGTATGTTATATCGAAACAGATGACATCCGCAAAGTATGTACAAGATGTTCTAGACCTACCATCAATCCAAAACATATTCCTTAATGTACCATTGTCATTAACCGCTATAGTGTAAAAGAATGTTGGATCCCTAACTTGCATTGCCTGAAATGGTTATCATTGTCTTTGCATCACCCTCCTTCAATTGTGTTTGCCTTTCTTTATCAAGAAAGTTTCTACAGTCCTTCTTTGTCCACTCCAACGTCGGATGCCCCCCTTCTTTTTTCCATGGCCGAAACAATATTGGATGTGGAAATACCAACACTACGCCTGTTCAGAATCTCAGCTTTCTCCGGGATGCAAATTTTACGATGTGATCTCAAATAAATAGCAGCTGCAGGATGAAGAATGTGATTATGCTCCAAATTACATCATACATTATGTAGGTGTTTGTGTCTTTGTCATATCTAACCCTCACCGATGCCGTACATCCAATCTTAAAGAATCTCTGTGACTTATCGTTTCTTTGCCCCTTCTAGATTGACCACAACGATGACAACTGAACCTCGTAAATAAAACATCATTCTTTCTTCTACCGTCAGTGATTGCCATGCCAAATCCTACTCGTTTGCATAAGCATTGTAGAAATTTTGTGCATCTGAAATAGTTTGGAAAATCATGCCCTCCAAAGGTTCCAAATTTCTGATTCTCCCTTATCATTATTCAAATCATCCTCTACTCGGGTGCTGCCAAATGCATTGAAAGAATAATAAAACAAGTTTAGAATTATTCCCGTGTAAAATAGGTTAACATCAGTGAC